>MU182066.1:135885-189095 GCA_016904865.1 Pissodes strobi
ATGGATAGTTAATATTGGATGATATAACATGTGCATGTATTTATTGAAATCGTTTTATGCTGTGAACAACATTGCATTAAATGAAAACCAAAAATGTATTTGTGCCTTTTCGTGCTGGGATTTTATTTTAGTACGACTGGGATTGTAAGCAAGGGACTTGGTGAATCTGCTAACATTTTCCTCCCCTGACTGGGCTATATCCTAGCACAAGGATAATAAATAACCAGAATCCAATCTTTCCTTGTTACTACGCCCGGTCTGCCGTGACCTCGAACTGCTCGATCCGACGAAATTCCGCCGATACTCGCCAGTGTAGGGGCTACGGCTGTAATAAACGGATCGTCTAAAATACGGTAAAATTCTAGCTGTTGGAAATACGGGGTTATACTTTGGATGCAATTTCCCTTGTTGAGTGTTTCGTGTTTTAATGGATTTTTGGACGATTATATTATATTATACACTAAAATCGATTAATAGAGAGTAACCAAAAACCATAGGTTAATAATTTGGCGAAATAAATATATTGGTTAGAAAATAAGCAGTTTTATTTATTGGCATCTTTAATATCTTGAGAATGATTAAATCGCTGAAAACGTCAGTATAAATAACTACCCGAAAGTTGATCGGACGACTAACCAAAACTAACCAAATCTATTAAAATTGATTATAACGTATCGGAACGGGTTCAAATGACTAAAATAAGTAGATACTAAGTACCATATTTGGACCACTAACCAAAACTAACCTAATCTATTAAAATTTGATTTAACGTATCGTAACCGGTTCAAATGACTAAAATAAGTTGAAACTAAGTGAAACTAACCGTAAGTTGATTCAACAACAAACCAAATCTGTTAAATTTATTATAACGTATCGTAACCGGTTCAAATGACTAAAATAAATTGATACTAAATGAAACTACCCAAAAGTTGATTGGACGACTAACCATAACTAACCAAATCTATTAAAATTGATTATAACGTATCGTAACCAGTTCAAATGACTAAAATAAGTTGATACTAAGTGAAACTACCCGAAAGTTGTTTGAACGACAAACCAAAACTAACCAAATCTATAAATATTTACTATAACGTACCGTAACCGTACTGTGATACTCCTGACTTTTTTATTTGTAAATATAAATGCCTATTTTTGTATGTTAAATGAAGAGTGAAGGTTGTGTGCATGTACGAAATATACTAATTGTATGTACTATATTAATTGATAATTTTGCATGTTAATGAAATATCTGGCAGCGTTAATAAAGAGGAGAATTTTGATATGATAGGGTTCAACAGGAAATTATTATTTGGAACGGTTTTAAAATTAAAACTAAAGCACATATGCTGAAAACTCATCAAAACGGATATCTGTGAATTTGAAGAATAATGCGGGTTTGGAAAAATTCATTAAATAAACGGTACTACTTCTCGCTTATTGGAATTAAAAAAAAAGTTGGAACATAGTGCCGCCACAGAACTAGGAAAAATTGGAAGGTCAATATTTTCACTAGTAAAGTGGTTTTATCTAATATTTCCAAGGAAAACAATTAAGTGCATATTATTTGCCATACTAATTGGTAAGTTAGTACAGACTCTGAAGGAAATCGTTGCAGCTGTTTCCGAGAAAATCGATTTTGTTAATTTTTCTCAAGAATAAAGGGACATTTACCGATTTTTCACAGAAAAACGGGGTAGTACGTATTATTTGCCTACTAAATTGTAAATATATTCCGATATATTATAATCAATTTTGGTAGACTTGATTAGTTTGGGTTAGTCTTCCAATCAGCTTTCGGTTAGTTTCACTTAGCCTAAACTTATTTTATTTATTTGAGCCGATCCGATACGGTATAATGAATTTTAACAGATTTGGTTAGTTTGGGTTAGTCGTCCAATCAACTTTCGGTTAGTTGCACTTATTCTCAATTTTTTTACTTATGTGAGCCGGTTTCTATAATCAATTTTTCACGTGTCGTGAGGCGATACGAAAATTTTCCATGTCGTGACGCAGCCTTGAAAAATCACTCTTATGAAACTAAAGAAATATTTACTTCAAAAAAACTTCAGGCCGAATGCCTTCCGTACTATTTTCTTAATAAGATGGATAATATTAAAACAGTCAAAATGCAGTAAGGAATTCTGGCTGCGGCGCACAGTGGAACGAGTCTCAGTTAATCTGTGGACATTTCACAAAATGTGAAAATGAGAATAATGGTTAGGTATTAATATTATATATTTAATTTTGAAGTATATATCTGTATACTTTATTACTTACTTTTTAAAAATATTTGCTTAAAACCTATTTTCAGGGATAAGTGTTTTGTAATTGTCCAGAATTGTGAAATTTTATGATTTTAGGCCGGGCCGTTTATATTCTGATTTTTTTAAATTAAATTTAACTCCATGATTATAGTAGGTCTGTAGAGGATTTAATTTTATTTTCAAACTACTTTAAGTTGAATAGACTGTCTGACCTTTTCTCTATGACATAAATGTCAAATAATTGAATTTATATTGCAAGCAAATATTAAGTCCTAGTTATTTTAATTTATCATTCTAAAAAAACAATGTTTGGGCATAATAGACCAACATGTCTACATATTAAATGCATAGCAAAATGCTGCCCAGGTCTGCCCCCATAAAAGAAAATATTTAGGAATTATTTAAAATATATTATTTTTAGTCGTAAGCCAATACTTGCTTCTAATTATCATAATTTATTCAAAATTTTGCAAAAATAAAGCCCACATATAAATTCACCATAAAATGCTGCCCTAGTCTGTCCCCTTTAAGAAAGTAATAATTTGACATTATTTAAACGTATGATGATTTTTTCATCATAAACTTATGAGATCCTACCGACAAAACCACTCAAGAAAAATTTCACGAAAAGCCAGCAACGAAGATGTATTTAAATATTTTCTTTTAGCCTCTGATCCTTTAATTACAAATTTGCGACCTAAATTTAATCATAAAAATCAAGATATTACAGAGGAAATTATAGAATTACTCGATATGAATTAATTATTTTCATTGGATACCATTACGTTAAAATTTGTTAATAAATTTTAAATAACAAAATTGAGAGTTGATTTGCCACTACTTGAAAATTAATGCTGGAATAACCCGGTTTTTGTAGCAATGATTTATTACATTAAGAAAAACCTAAATAATAGCCATAGCAAAACAACGTAACAAAAATCTTTTTTTATTTTTTTTCTCGATAACGGTGGCAGATACGAAAAAAACTACAAGAGACCAAAATTTTTCTTAGCAAAACAGAAAAATTATTTTGCGTTTTAGAATCTACCAGTGGCTCACCGCAAAAAAGCTCAGTAGGAGAAAAGGGAGCACATCCCCTGAAAAAAATAAGTAGTTTATCTCATCCATTTGACATACCCAATGATATACGACCTACAGTGTAATCTATTATCCAGTTTTGACCTAAATATTTTAAAAACTGCAGGAGCTATAAAGAAATAACTAAAAAAGCTTGAAATTTCAACACCCTGTAGATCAGTAACGAAGCGTTTACGGACCGACATTTATATAAACTTTTAGTCATGAAATAAGCCAAAGAATTTCCCCCTTTCGTATGAACATGATATTTAGGAACACTCTGTATAATAATTAGATATAAAAGGTCAAGTTCAATAAAGTCCTTTACAAACCAGTAAATCTGCAAAAACAATTAGATTTTATTTTAAAATAATACTTATAGTATATTTAATAATTTTAATCGAATAAAATAATTCTTAACAAAGTATTCTTAAAAATATTAAATTAAAATGAAATGTCCAACCGCTGCCATATACTCGAACCACTGTGCGGCCTGGATTGAAGGTCACCCAACGCCTTTGGTCAATATATACGGTGACGGTTGAGAGTTTCGATTCCGTTTTTTTATTGTTCTTGTAATCCTAGCATGAATGATTATTTATCATTTAAAAAGATCATTCTAGAAATATTGGCTCAAATTGCAACTATAGCTGAGTAGCCTCCCGTATGGGACCTCAGTACTTTCTGGCGATGTATGGCTAACTAATACAAAACTCTTCAGTTTAAAATGTATTGTCACAAAAGTGGACGAATTTTAGCACGGGGATAGTAAATTAATTTTTGTTATACTAATAAATGTTGCGCAGCATGGTTCGGTTTTTGGAATTGTGATCGAGGTTTTCTGCCATTAATAAAGCAGGTGTATTACAAATTTATGGTTTGCTTTACATACCACACCTTATTCCTCAAATTTCCCTGGTTTTATTAAAGTCGGGACTGTTCTGGATTAGTTAAATTGTGCAAGGTACAGTTATAACACAACGTAGGTTTTTATTGTTTTTTTGTTAATCTGTTCTGACGTTCATTGGCAAAATAAAGACAAAGCACAACTTATCTCATTCAACCTCGTTGAACGAACCCGGGTGCGTATTGGCATATTGTACTATTATTCAGATCAGCTGTACTCTCATTCGCAGTATACTATGGCTTTATGTAACGCGTAATTTCAAAATACAATATATACCGCAATTCAGAAACTAGCTTCCCGATATCACTTCAGGTGTTAAAAAACACGACAGTTGGAACAGACCGAAAACTTATATGACATTTTTAATATAAAACTTTTAAAATTATTTTATGGAAAACCAACCGAACTTTTAATACACAAGTTTGAATTCAAATTTATTGGGAACTTTCATAAGTGAAATTCGCGCTAGGAGAAGCAGTTTATATGGAAAAGTGGTGCTTTATATATATGCCAGGTAAGTTAGAATTTAATAAGATCTGCTGTTGACATTACATTTACATCATGCTCGAACAATGTTACCATGAGCGCACGATATATTATTCTAGTACTTCATAAAGATGTGGCAGTAAAGCATTGAATAATGAAATGTTTTGAATAAGAAACCAGAAACTGTTCTAGAAAAAAAGCCGTGATTAAAATCGTCAGCGTTTCATTTGATAAAATTATTTAAAAAGCCTGTCTGGAAAACGAATTACAAGCATTAGGAGATTGAAACTAAAATAACCTGATTATCAAATAGATGCGGCTAGTTGTAGCTCTGTTGGCACAGAGTTGTAATGCTTGATATATGCGGGTCATCACAAAAAGTCACTACGTTTTTGCAACCAAATGTATCGACGACACCAAAATGATTAAAAAAAAACATATGATATGCGGAAAATGTTTCGTTATACTAGTTAACAACTAAATATAGACGAGGAATAGAAAATAATAGAAGACGCGTTAACATCATATAACTACTACTGTCAGGCAACCTTGAAGCAGAACATTTCAAGCTGTAAATCCATCAAAGCGAGACCAAAAGAACAAAGAATAGTGACAGCACCTAGGTAGTCAAACAAAACTACAATAATGCAAGCAACTCTGAGATCTACCAAACGTACGTTGCCGGCACAATTCGCGAGCACTCAAGCAGGAATTATCAAACAACTTTTGCGTTCAAACAAACGTAGACGAAAATATAAATCGCTTAAAGATGAAGTAGAATAAGAGGCACAAACAAGTATACTGAAATACAAAATTAAGTAAAATAGAAGCAAATATGTATCTGCAAATGGATTGATGGTAATACTACCGTAAAGCCAGTTCTGCCCAAACTGATCAACTTTCAGACAAATTAGTGCAAACAATAAGCAGTAAATTGATATTATACTAGCCATACAAGGCCAAGACATAGCTACTAATACTAATAGAAAATGCATTTTGAGGAGTAGTTTAATTACACGTTACATTAGAAATAAACCCGGCAATAAATTTCTATACAGAAGAAAACAATGTTTCTCCCATAGCCTTAAAATAACAACTAACCCAAACAAAATAATAGATAAAAAACAGGACAAAAATAACAAGTCCAAAAATTATTGGCAATAGAAACACAAAGCTCATGGAAACATAAACTATTATCTCAACAACCAGTATCACTTCATACATGGTTACTGAACACTGGATGCAAAATAATGATCTGGAATCAGTGCACCTCGACAACTACACACTAGGAACTTACTTTTCAAGGATAGAATCAAGAGGAGGAGGGACCACAATGTATCATAAAAACATTCTGAAAGAGAAAGAAATCAATACAAGGTGGAAAAACTATTTGAATTATCTGTCTTAGAAATTATATATTGAAATATTTTTTATATTTTTATATATATTTGCGACTTTTATGTTTTTTTTTAACTATTTTAGATTATCTACTTAGTGAACTGTATAGTCCAGACAGATATCTGGTACTTGGGGGCAACTTCAACATTGATTTTAGTATAAATAGCCCATGCTCAGTGGCTCTAGACGGTCTGATGACAGTATATGGTCTGGAGTCTCACGTCGTGGTTCAACTCGTGTTTGCGCAGCCTCTAGCCATTACCTCCTACAACTAGGCCTGACGGCTTACGCGTGACGTCATACAAAGAGGTCTTAACTTACTACAGTGAGAAGTAGCCCGAATTGTGATAAAGCTCCCAATCTGGCAGCACTAGATACAGAATACATCGAAGACGGCGAGATGGAAATTGACATTCCAGTCGCCCAGCGTGGCAATCAACGTTAAATACGGAAATAGGCGCGATAAAATAATCAATACTTTTACTGGGCTCCTCTTGGCTCCTCTTAATGCTTTTCTTATGGCAAAAAAGTATTGACCTTCTAGGATGACATAACTGCTAATTTTAGTATTAGCTAGTTGCCTAGTTGTAGGAGGTAATGTTTTAGCACACAAATCGATAACATCTATAGTAACCTACCTAGGAATATGGCAAATTTTCTTTCTAATATCTGATTTATCTGAGCACTACGGCCAATTACTACCTATAAATATTAAAGAGGAGCTGCCGCCAGTATACACCAACAAAAGGTTCTTCTCCTATAACAACATTCATACATTCAGACAGCTGCTGCAGGGTGAGTCCTGGCAGGATGTTTTTATGGTGCATGGGGTAAATGAAAAATATAACACTTTTGCTAACATACAATTTTATTACTTCAATGTCGCCTTCCCAACTTAAACATGCAAGGTTGCTGCCCCAGGTGAAAAATGGATAACTCGAGAAATAAGAAATTACTCTAAGTATATAAAGGACCTATATGTTACATATCAACTAACTAAAAGTGAGTACCATCTTAATATTTACAAGCAAGAAAAATCTAAGTATAAAAAATTCATTTCTGATTTCAAAAAAAGTGTAAATGATAATAAAAAATATAACTCTAAAAATAAAGGTAAAAAAGTAATAGTAACATTACTTTAAAAACTGAATCAGGAGAACTAATTGAAAACTCTCAATATATTGCCAATATTTTTAGTACTCAATATAAATACCAATTTTAAACTCGCAACCACCAAATTCTCAATTTAATTTTAAACAAATGCCCACATTTGTCCTGCATCCTGTTAATGCAAACGAAGTTTTCAACATCTTAATGGATTTGCCTAACAAGTTCTCCTCAGGTCTAGATGAAATTCCTATATGCATCTTGAAGCATGCTGCTTTATCGATCAAAGATCCTTTGGCGCATATAATCAATGAAAGCCTGGTTGCGGGACTTTTTCCTGATAGACTAAAAATAGCAAAGCTTATCCCTGTTTATAAGAAGGGGGACAAACAGGCTAGTGACAATTATCGCCCTATCTCTTTGTTGCACTCTGTGTCGAAGGTCTTTGAGAGGGTTTTGTATGTCAGGTTGCTCGACTTCCTAAATCAGCATGAGGTTTTGAATGACCACCAATTTGGTTTCAGGCCATCTCTCTCGACCGAGCTAGCAATCTGCCACGCATTAAAATTTATTTATGAAAATCTGGATGGAAGGAGTAAGGTTGCGTGGTTGTGTGTTGACCTCTCGAAGGCCTTCGACACCATTAATCACAATATCTTATTTGAAAAACTAAACAAGTACGGCATCCATCAGGGGTACTTGTGCCAATCTAATAAGGTCATATCTGAGGGACAGGTCCCAAAGAGTTTGTATCAAGAAAGATGGGAAAGACTTCTACTCGGGAACAGTTAAACTGAATCAGGGAGTACCACAGGGCTCCATTCTGGGGCCACTTCTATTCGTTGTCTATGTCAATGATCTGCAGGGGTTCAATGGGGGCTTGGTTTGCCAATATGCGGATGACACGTCTGTTCTGTTGGCAAGTCATTCCTCCGCCTCCCTATCTGCTTCTAGCTCAAACGCAATGGCCACAATGTCCCAGTAGTGTAATCAAAATTCCCTTAAACTAAATATTAATAAAACCAATCTTCTCGTTTTCAATAAGAATGTAAATAATCTTGAATCTCTACTTGTTAGATTTGAAGGCAGATCCGTGCCTATCTCTGAATCGGTGCGCTTTCTTGGGATGACCATAGATCAAAGCCTGAGTTGGGAGAACCACATCAAAACCCTGAATTCGGGACTGGCTGGTGCCTGTGGATTGATTGGATTGATTAGGAGTATAAAAAATGTGGTATCTCTAGAAAGTCAACGTGTATACTACCTTGCTCATGTGCAATCGCGTATAAATTATGGGATTTGCTTTTGGGCTCATCAAAGGATGCTTTTAAAATCTTTAGAGCACAGAAGAGGATCGTGCGCTGCATGCTGGGCAAGCACCCTAGAACATCGTGCCGGGATCTCTTCCTTGATCTGGGTGAAGATAAATTCATGGCTTGCTCCCTATTCCCAGCCTCACTCCGTTCGGCTGTTAAACACGAGCGCGCCATGAAAAGTATAATTTTTCCTCCATATAAAATAATATACTATTATGAAAATTTAGTTCATCTAATTTTCCCTGCTCACGGATTAAATAGAGTTACGGAAATTATTAGAGCTTCATTTCCTTTGATCAATGAACTAATAGCTAATGTGAAAAAAATATATTCATAAAGGTCCCATTAAGAGTGCAGTTTTACAAGGCGAATTTGCCTGAAGTACCATTACCACCTGAGCCTGTCGTGACCAGATGGGGTACCTGGATTCGTGCGCCAATATTTTATGCAGTAATTTCCAAAAATTGAAAGACTTATTTTCACAAATGTCTGATGATTCACAGTGCATGCAAAAATTTAAAGATATATTAAAAAAAAATTTACTCGCGTGCAGAAAGTATTCACTTTCCGCACGAATTTTGGTGCGGAAAGTAGTATTTTTTCGCACTAATTTTACTTCCGCCACTGAATCGTTAAATCGTGCGGAAAAAAAAATTGTTGAAATTTAGGCTTGATTTGGACTTATAATAACTTTTCGGAGGAGGCATTATACATCTAGGACTGCATAAAATGAAATCTAAACTGTGTTCGTTTTAAAATTTAATAATTCTAGAAAAAGAGGTTTTAAGTTGCTTTTTCTTAGGTGGAAAGATTTGAATAGATTTGGGTTAACATTGACATAAAATATTTTTTATTACGCATGCATCATAATCAAAGATTATCGCACGCTGTAGCGTGCATAAAATTATGTTTATGGTGCGCCTACTTTTTAAAAGGTTGCTATAGAAACATTTGATCATGTCAAATGTGACAGATTAATATATTCGTCAATATATCTCTTAAGTTTAATATTTAAAACATTTTTGAGATTATGATGCATTCGTAATAAAAAATAGCGTATGATATACGTGTATAAGAGGCCTTTAAAGCCCTTGCGACTTACAAAACACTCCGCTGCGCGTCGTGTTTTGAAATATGTCGCGCGTGCTTTAAAGGCCCTCTTATACACGTATATCATAATATACTATTAACGTCATACCAGTACATTATTGTGTTTTTATATCTTAGATACCATTTACATAATGGATTACTTTATGCCCGTGCGGGCATAAAGTCCACTTTATGGCCCGTGCGGGCATAAAGTACACTTTATGGACTCAAATAATTGAATTGAATTCGTATTTTTTTAAATATTTACATATTGTGAATGCAATAACGGACTAATATGACATAAAAGTTTGTATGCACCACGGGTATTAATAGATGTGTACGGCCTCGGGCGACTTATAAACCCTCTGGCCAGAGGCCCTCGGGTTTGTAACATTGTCGCCCTCAGGGCATAAACATTTACTTAATACCCTTGGTACATAGATAACTATTATTTTCACTAAGTAGCTAAAAACGCGCCGTGCGTACGCCCGACGTATACCTGGCGAAGCCTGCGAACGAACCCTTTGACACGAGATTGATTGAATTTTGAGGTAAAATTTTACCAAAACATGCAAGTTAGCTAAATTTCCACTAGCAACAAAACGAAACAAAGCAACTACGCAAATAACAAATAGGTTTTTCGAAGTTGCTTAAAGACGTCTTTTGAGTCTTTTCATTTTTCAACTCTAAAATGGCAAATATTTCCAAATTTTCGACAAGGATTGATTGATACCTGATGACATTCTTGAGGAGGCGAGTAGTATGACTATGAGTTTGCTGCCCACCAAGTCAAGAAAACGTTATGAAAACTAGCACTCGTTGTTTCAAAAATGGTGCAATGAAAGAAATATCCATAGTCACAAGGAGGAGTATTCATAGCATATTAACATTGAAAATGTTTCTGTTTTCCTAGTACACATGACGTCATACGCGTGAGAGATCGTATTAGTTTGGGCAAAGAATATTCTACTACCAATATTCATTGATTTGGGTCAGGATTTATGCGGACGGAATCGGTTCAAATGACAAAAATAAATCAAAACTAACTGAAACTAACCGAAAGTTGTTTGAACTACTAACCCAAATTAACCAAAAGTAACCAAAAGCACCAAAATGGATTAAAATGTATCGGAACAGATTAAAAAAATTAAAGTAAGTTAAAACTAACTCAAACTAACCAAAAACATTAAAATTGGTTATAACGTATGGGATCCGGTTCAAATTACTAAAATAAATTGGTACAAATTGAAACTAAAGGGAAGTTGATTGAACGACTAACCAAACGTAATCAAAAGCACCAAAAAGGGCTAAAACGTATCGGGACAAATTAAAAATATTAAAGTACCTAAGTTAAAATTAACTTAAATGAACCGAATTTTGGCGACTAACCAAAACTAACCGAAAACTTTAAATTTGATTATAACGTATCGGAGTCGGTTCAAACCGAGTATATCCACCACCGAGTAGCGACAGAAACCGTCGGAACCTTTGATGTTTGGGGGTCAAATTTTCTTTCTCTCTCATTTGACGCGTTTGACGGATAAACAACCTATTTCACTGGTTAAATTGTGAAGAACTCGTTTACACTGTCGATAATTTGAAGTGGACTTAATGAAATAGGGATAGTTGCGGTTGAATTAATATGAATATCATTGAAAACCTTTATTAAAAGAAAATATCTAGTTTGCTTTATTTTATCATACACAAAAGAAACATATTTAATTTATAGTCTAGAAAAATCAAATTTGGTGAAACAAATTAACAGAAATAATATTGCAATATAAATGATTTTTGAAGTGAATACATCTTTGGTTTCATGAGAGTTATTTTTCAAGGCCGCGTCACGACATGCTTTTCAAATATTCGTCCCGCGTTACGAAAAAAATTGATATCATCGCAGGTATGATTCAATTTGTGTTATAATATAAAGAGTGTGGCAAACGTATCGGAACCGACTCAAATGATTCAAATAAGTTGAGACTAAGTGAAACTAACCGAAAGTTGATTTGATTGGACGACTAACCCAAACTAACCAATTCTATTAAAATTGATTAAAACGTATCGGAACCGGCTCAAATAAGCAAAATAAGTGGAGACTAAGTGAAACTAACCGAAAATTGAATAGACGACTAACCCAAACTAACCAAATCTATTAAAATTGATTATAACCTAGAGGAACCAACTCAAATGACTAAATTAGGTTGAGAATAAGTTAAACTGATCGAAAGTCGATTCGACAACTAACCAGAACTAACCAAATCTATTAAAATTGAGTATAAATTATTGGAATTCATTCAAATGGTTAAAAATAAGTTTATATTAAGTGAAACTAACCGCGTTAGATCGGGGATTGAGACGAATCGAATGTATTTTTTTTTTGGTTTTTATAACCACCCCTAATGTTATAAACTGTAAAAACGAACGAAACTTGAAGTAATATGTATTTATGTGCTATATTTTGGTAAACTAAACTTACATAATCTGCTAGAAGTTATTTTTTACATTAAATTGTGTTAAGGGTGGGTGAAGGTGACTTTTAGGTCCTCACGACAGACCAGTCGTGTTACATAGCGTTAGATCGGGGAAAGAGAAACGAATCGAATGCCATTGGGATACAGCTGGTAGGGCTAAAAAATACATTTTGACATAAAATCGATGCCTAGTTAAAAATACTAAAGTTGCGTGGATGTCTCAGACATGAGACACGGGTGCATTAAACCTAGGAAAAAAAATATAAATCACAAACGACTAAAAAGAATACTATTTCTGCCTGATGTTGATGTTGTGTTATTAATATTATTGTTATTATTATCATTATTAGTATTATTATTATTATCATAATTAATGTAGCTATTAATTACTTCATAATACTTTAAATTATCATATGAGGCATAGCACCAAATAATATGAGAAATTAAAAACGCCTGAATCAATGGTTACTGGATACGAAAGTCAAATAATTTCATATTAAACTTATTAGCGGTCATTGATATAGTTTCCTTTTTTTATCTAACCAACTGTTTAAAATAAATATATAAATCTATTTAGTTATACTTTGTGAATAAACAATCAATTGATTATTGTGTAAAAGTAACTTTAAGCCCTAAAACATTTTGATTTAACGCCTTTTTGTTTCTCATGCACTAAATCGGACAGAGAGGTGGTCAATTTATATCAATACTTTGAGACAGTAAAAGTCACGGTATAAAATCAATCACCATTAAAATGTACACCGGAGAGCGCTGAAAGTATAGCCAATATATGCGGTTTTAATTAACGCAGACAATGCTGATGTGTAGTAGCGGCAGTTAAGGTAATTATTCAAAGTATTGTTAGGACCCATCTCGGATGGCAATCAGCCAAAATAAAACCAATAGCGCAGCGGTTCTATTCTCTTTTTAATTGTATTTACAAAGAACGAACTTATTAGTTGGAAATTGATTTAAAAAATCAAGTCAAGATCACCTCATCTTCCTACTTAAACTTTGTTTCGTACCTTTTCTTTATAAGGTTCTAATTACAACTGTCACGCTTCTTATCAGCTTCTATTATGTATTTATTTTAACCTCACATGAGGAGAAACTGAGAGTGAATAAAGTTAAGTTAGCCTACTACGAAGAACGAGTTATCTTCTAGGCGTCCAAATGAGGCCCTCGCTCAAATGCCGGGGTTTAAAGGGGGTTAAAGTTACTTAAAAGGTGGCTTGTGGCAAGGTTACTTGTAGGCGGCACAAGTCAGAAAATCCCCAAGATGTAAAATGGAACTCCTTTAGGCATAGGATTCAAGGCCAAAAATACATAAAAAGATAAAAGTTAAATCAATTAAAACAAAAAAAAAAGGATCAAAATCATTCAATTAATTATACATTCTAATTAGTTCTCTTTTGAATACAATGAACTTAAAAGATAATAAATAAAACAAAGGATGTGTGCCAATTACTGTACGAACTACTGTATCTGTTGTGAGAAATTACAGAGAAACTGACCGGTTAAAGAGGAAAGATAGTAAATAAATATGTCAATTAATAGAGAACCTGAAGTAAAGTAAACGAAAATAAACGGTAAATAAATTAGTTATCAAACAACACAAATCATGATCATGTTCCGTTTAGACGTCTTGAGTCCAACAGGATGAAATATCGACTACCAATATTCTAGTTATAATAAGTTAAAAAATAATAACCGTCAAATCTAAGATAGCTTTAATTGCTATTGAAATAGCTAATTTTAAGTAAGAAAAAAAAATAATTATCTTAAATTAACGTGGAATAAAGTTAGAGTTAATGTATTAATTAAAGAACGACAAAATGAAGAAAAGCGCCGAAATTTAACTCACTGAATAAAAATGTATGTGAAATTAGCAACCATCTAAGTGGGAACACAAAATGCCGACACGTAAAAACCAAAAGGCAACTCACTATATGAAAGCAGTAAGGAATTCTAGTTACGGAATCAAGTCTAACAAACCAATTAAACACTAAAGGCAATAACATATGGTACTACTTGAGACTCAAAAATGGGTCAGGTAGAAGATCACTACAATGTTTTAAAAAAACGTTTCTAGCGCGACTTCGGACTGCTAGTCTCTATGGCTTTTAAACATTGAACCTTGTTCAATTATTTTTCTCGATGCAGAGGATAGAAGTAAGGCTATGAGCGAAACTCTACAGCAAGCTATCTTTCAAATCTTAAGCTCTCCAATTCCCAATGAGCTTTATTGCATATGCCAAACATAAATAATACTTTCCCGTCAATATTTAAAATAATCACCTCAGATCTTGACCTGATAAGTCACACTTAATTTAAATAAATGCCCTGGCCACAAATACAATAAATACTTAATAATAACATAATAACAATATTTTACTAAAACATGCTCTTCAATTATTAGCTCCAGTACTGGCTAATTACATGCCAAAACTCCACCCAGCTGCCAGGCATATTTAACAAGGCTTCTAAAAATTTGGTTGAAATTTGCTCGAGTTATGACCACATCCGAGATCCCAACCACTCCTATTTTGGGATGTTTTCCAAATTCAGTTACGTTGCACTGCAAGCACCGGTATGCATGCTCATGCATTTTTCATATTAATGATTTATTACAAATCAGTAGTCGATAGTTTCGCAGTTCGGAACGCACATCCCTAGCTGGGCAGTCGATGGTATCACGACAATACGCCTCTTGCGATGCGTGCAAAGCAGAAATATCAAGTCCAGATGACACTTGGTTTCAGGAAATGTCATAGCCACGTAAAGAAATTAATAAAATTGAATGCAATATATAGAAAACCAATTTAAAATTGAAATGATACGACATTTTATGATGGTATATGGCCGCGATCAACTTTCTCCATACATCAGCAATTATTATAAGATAAAATAAGGTTAATTGTTTTAAAATGACTTGTTGTTTTCATCCTTTTTACCATTTCGAACTCCGTTTATCCTAGGAAAGCTAAAGAAACTCAAGAAAACTAAAAGGAGAAAGTGTAAACTATAAAGCCAACATTGTGAAACGCTAATTCAAGCAAAAGAGGTCAAGTCATTTGGCCGATAAAATGCTGTTGCCTCAAGAATAAATACAATAAATCAAAATTAGAATTCATTATTACAGGTATGTGCTTAAAAATTCAAAAAAAAAAACGTATGCCTATTTAAGTAAGCTTCTTATACCCAATTATTACTAAATATTTACTTCCATTTAAGGCAAACACATGTGTTATTCGCTTCTCCCTTTTCAAAGCATATTAAAGTAAGAGGATACTTACAAAGAGATGGTCGATCCGCTGCCACATGAGAATGTAAATCGCTAAATTTTACCGTTATTAATAGAGAAGTAGTGGTATACCATGTAATGTGACCAATATACGATTATATCATTATCATGTTTACCTTTGTTTACCTTTATTTTGAAATTTAATTTATATTTGGAGAAATTTCATAACAGGGAGTTTAACAAGAATGCTTGACAGAATGGTGAACAAAAAATAATTCAAAGAGCAACAAACAAACAAAGTTTTAGTAGTTGAATGCTAGGAGAAATTTATCTTTATTTAACACTGTATCGTCATTTTCTGACCGTTCCAAACGTGTAATTAAGACAAAGGGAAATCGGCTGTATAGAAAACGTATCTGCTGAATAAATTAGTTAACGGTTTTCACACCGAGATTAAGACATTCGCCGTAATCTGCAGTTGGTTTTATCACTCAGCTGCGGTAGACCGCTTTTGATGATAACCCATCGTTGAAAATTAAAAAAAAAATGTAAACGAAAACTAAACAAAATAATAATTCTTCCGACCTAGCAATAACCCCTTTTGAGAAATTCTTGAGATACGTCATTGCCAAGTGAAGCAAAATGTATAACACATTTATTTGTAAGTAGAGCACAAGCTTTAGGTTATAGTTGTAACGTTTGGAATGTCGGTCACGTAGTATAGACAAATACGTATGAAAATAGGAACGCGTAGTTATATTATGTTCCCCTATTCTCATACATTGCATTAGTGGCAAGGAGGGCGCTTTGAACACTGAAAGCAGTACTAACATGAAATTGATTCACTAAAAAGTGTATGTTACATGCCGATAAGTATTCATATAAAATAGCAATTTCACCTAAGATAGGGCATCTGCAAGGATTTTATGTCATGCATTCAGATTGGGTGATATTGAAAAGATTAAACAAAAATTCCTTATCAGCGAATAAGATCGAATACGATTACCGCAAAAAGGCCCACCTTAAATAAGAATGCCTACAATAGTTTGTGTTGATTGAGCCAGCCTATTTTGACATACCCACAGTTTCTATTATAAAAGTTTAAAAATTATAGGATTTATTCTGTCCGTCGGCTTTCTTATCATCTGAAGAAAATGAGCAACGCAAAGCCGAAGAAAAATTTCAAATTCTATTTTTTAATGAATCTCCATAAATGTTGTATTTAAAATTTTATGAACATTTAATGTAAGTAAACCACTACATGTCTAAATTCGTTTGTATTCAAGATACTAACTTTTGAAAAACGTCATCTTCAACACCTTGAATTCCTGTATAATCCAAACCAGAAATGAAAAAATTACAATTTAAGGCTTAGCGCACAAATCACATAGTTCCATTTTCTATTACGCATAAGAGTTTCGCCGATTCAGATCATGCGTATGCATATGGAAACTGATTGATATGTTTAATCAAGTTGTTCTACCGCTATTGTTGCACGCAAAACCCTTTTAAATTAGTTAGCAATATAAAATAAATAAGATATTACCTACCCTTAAGGATGAGGCCAGCGTAACATGTGCTCCGACTTGCTCGTCGGCGTGGGAGTGGGTCAATAACTTACATTGACCAGGGCGCCACCAGTTTCAAATAATTAAATCCGCAGACCCTAACTGGAAGATCGTCGGTCTTAAGAATCCTTAAGGGCGATTCAAAATCAAACGACTATCAAACTACACTTGTTTGGTTGAAGTATTTCAGAGCAAATAACAGACGGTAACGTTCATGCAGGTTAACGTTTATTGGACGCTTGTTAGGTTGGACGATAACGTGTTGTCAAATTTCTTTCAATAAACAGATTGATATAAATAGAAAAAACAAAATATAAAAGAGCTTCTTTGAAAACAAGTTATAACTATATGCTCATAAATATAGAACTAGATCAGTTGTGTAAACATCCAGACGGTAATTTGAATTAAATTGAACTATAATGGAAGTGGAATAGATAAAGAATGATTGCAAAATTGTTATTCACATTTAGCTATAACTGAAGTAACAATATAATATACCAAATGATTACGAAATATCAAAAGCCAATTTCAACAAATTAATCAATAACCACAATATACATAAAGTATCTATCGTCTCATCATGCGAGTAATAATAGTCATGAAGATACTACTTATTGCTACTAAACTTTGTGCGGGTCTATCAGGGTATACGTGTCGCAGTTGTACATAAAAAAACCTTAACGATTCAGTTTATGCAATACCGTTTTGTAATATTATTATAATCAGAAAGTTAATCAGTTAGAACGACAATGTTTATCATTTACCACGATAAATATTAAATTGTAAGAATAGAGAAATATAATATAAAACAACTATGAGCATTAATCGATCCACCCTAGTAAATATAGCAGTTATTTAGATTAGCATCGGTAAGCTATGCTTACACCGAAACAGTTCCAAAAATATTTATATCAATACCACGCAGAAAGAACTAAAACATGCAATCTAACACAACGCAGAGGATAACAATAACACGCCAAACTTATTATGCAGAAAGATCACGAGATATCTCATTTAATCTCCGCCGATGTCATATGAACGTAGCTTGCTAGGCGCTTTGGGACCCATAAAATTCTCAGTGGCAGCCTCTGTGACTGCAGTCGGTACCAAAAAAACACAATCAACCAGACTGACTGGCACCTACTTGGTTAGCTACTTAATCTCGCTCCAAATAATAAAACTTGCTCCAAATAAAACTTGCTCCAGGTAAAAACCATAAAAGAGGAGAAGCTCTAAGTACGCACTCTCCTACTGCAATTTTAAGCAGCCTCCTATTTTAGAACACTCTCCACACAAAGAGTATTTAAAAATAATAATAAGACCTCCCATAGAAATTTAGCGGTCTTGCCAAAATGGCGAACATCATAAATATAGCCAATATCATATCACCCTATAGGTGATTGACATAATAAAAAGCTTTAAGGAAAAATAAACAATATATCCGCTGTTTTACTTTAATTTGCTCTTTTCACAATTAGACCCCTAGGCAAGAATCGAGCTTGCGCATTTATGCAATTCATATTAAATCATTCACTGAGCTGGTGTAATACTTTAAAAGTTCTTGTAAGCAAAATTCAAGGTAGAAAAGAATTTTATCAAAAATTATATACAACCATTATACAACCGATATCCTATTATACAATACGAGTTCCCATAAAGACAAATAAATCAGCTATGAGTGATCGACTGCAACATAATACTGAGGACGGTATCATGAACTACTATTCAATACACTTCATTTCCCCAGAATATTACTTCTTGCAAAAGCAATGAATATAATAAAGTAATGGTATGCCTGTCCCAAGCCCAAGTTATCTTAAGTTCCATAATATTGCATGATATGACAAGTGCATATATTAATAAATTTCGAACAAGATTCAAAAATAACATTTTATATATTGCGCAGTACATTCAATTCCTTCTGAGAACGCTTCGAAAATTATAATTAAGTGATTTACATCGTGAGAAAAGAAATCCCCCTGCACAGAAAATAAATGAGTATGTGAAAAATGTAAGATATATATTTATTTACCTAGCTACGTAGGGTGTTTGATGGTGATGATGAATGGGAGCAAGGCTCTCTTCTGCAGGCACCACCTGAGGAAGGAAATGGCGTATTTTGTTCCGGATCCTTCGCACGTGGCCAATTACCATAGAAATCTTGACTTCAGGCAAAATCCAACCAATCCACAGTCAAATAATTTACTTCACCAAACTAGTAACTGCCAACTTATCTAGCCCGAAATAAGATTATCCCTGTAAGGGCGAATTAGATATTCTTAAACTTTTAATCAGGCCTACACACTACTTCCTCTTTGTAGGGTTTACCAAGAAAGAGAACGAGGTCAAGTCCAGATCGTCCACATCGAATGCCAAGTTCAATGTTAAAGGGCCAGAAAAAATTCGACCAATAGTGCCGCTTTATATTGTCCTGCGACGCAAGTAAAATACCATAAGATGGTTGCCACCAAATTTGATAACATTTTCAACGTGCAATAAAACGTACTTAAGGCTGTATGATAGTATGTAGTGCTGGCAGGACAAAGAAAACTGACGATAAAACCATTGTTCACAACGACCAAACAGACAGAAACCCCCTCATTCCGGCCCGCGGCCATTTTAAATTCCTGGCATCAAAACCGCTAAACGCACAAATCCGCGCCGCAATAAATCAGGCCTCAACGCACCTTTAGCTCAGAGCCTGCGTCTTTGTTGGAACAACTGCGAATCAACCCGAGCGGTGTTGCCAAATTTAGGGAACACAACGCAACCACTAAAACATCTTGCCTGCGTCTATCAAGCGAAAGTGAAAGACAGTCATTTAACAATATAAAACTGATGGTAGCATATCAATCAATTATGTTGTTTCTTGTTGGCTTGGTCCGCAAACACATCAAAATCGCACGAGGATCGCTAGAGAAACATGTACATCTGGCAACATTTCAAGAATATCCCACAATAGGCAACCAACAATTATTGTCCCTCGTTATTGTATCATAAATTAGTGTCAAGTCAGCTGTGCCTGTTTCATCTGACGTTTGAAGGTTATATCAGAAATAAACATTGACTGAATTTTTAACTTTTTCTATTTAATATTGAAACAAATCTAGGAAAATAACCGACAAATTCCTAAACCAATATTTCTGACATCTATGAGACTGTTTTAATGTATATTATCTCCGATAAGGTGATAATTCGGGAAGGTAGGAGAATTATTTAATGTTTCGAAATGCACTGCTATAAATTCCTGTAACTGTTAATGTTTTCTCGATAGCGATGGCCAGAATACAGTACGATTTGTTGATTGATTATGTGCTAAGTCAGTGAAAAAGTTCATAAAGCCCGATCGATCCTATCAAACAGCCCGATTAAAATCAAGTTGCTTATACAACTACAGAACTCTCAATTTTTCCTGGAATAGCTCGATAAAAGCTATACGACAACCATGCAGGTATCTAAACGAGTAAGTAGCATTATATTTAACTGACTTTATTTTACCTTTATCTGTTACATGTTTTCATACTAATTTGACATGTAACACTGTGTTTATATAAAAATGATCATAATCTTAATATTTGTTTTGATATAACTAAATAAATATCAAATAATAAATTTAAAGGAAAAATAAACTTCAAACGATCCGAGTGTTTAAAGTGGTAAAAATTGCGTTTTTCATATTAGTATTCGGAAAACCAGTGAATTTTGTCGTGTGAAGTTTTAGTTGGAACGCTCCATTAAAAAAAATTATTCTGGATTCTCTATGAATTTTGTATTGAAAATATTTTTGTAAGTCTTATAATAAACGGGTAGGGGGTGTCAAAATACGATCATGTGCAGCGTCTTAGTTTCCGTTTGTCCCAACTTCTCCGACTTTAAGGAAAACCGAAGCAGGTTTTATTTAGACGATACAAACATTCGGCGTATTATCCGGGACGTTTTTAATAGAATCGCCAAGTATGAGACTTCTATTAACACTCAGCCTGAGTTTCACTATATCAGTAGGTTCAGTAGAGGAATTAACAATAATTATCTGTTTAGCGAAAAGTTTTGCCATATTTGCAATACTAATGATCAACATAAACAATGAGCGTTCTTTTTTTAAATAAGAACATGTTTTGAAATTCAGTATGAAATTGAAAATAAAATTATGATTAATTCACTTATTGAGAGGAATTTTCTTTATTTGGCTTTAATGTAACAAATAAAAGATCGTATTTATATTGTTACGTTTTTCCCGTGGGTTCTTAACAGAATTACAACTTTGCTATTTTCAACTAATACTCTCTTTATTCACTACCACTGTATACAATTTAACACTTTATACTACTCTTATAACTTTACAACTAATGTCTATTCAACACTCAATGATTAACTGAACTGAACTAACTAACATTCGCCTTAGGTCTGCTTATATATAATTTCAAATCTATCACGAATATTCGGGAAGTATTCCGAGGCCACTCTATATGATCTGGACGAGGCCATCGAGATAATTCCAGCGATCCCGAAACTTCGCGGCCGGCCGGGCGATGATTCATACAGACAGAGAAGCGAGCGGCACGGCGCGGCGGCTAGTTCTATAGGGTAGCACAAAAACGTTCGGATGGTTGTTAGTCGTGACATTGCCTCCCTCTTAAACCTGATCGTCCCGATCAGATACTGCATGTCCGTGGTATGATTTCAGTCTGTCGAGGTGAACAACTTTCAGTTTGCTTCTGGGACTACGCTGAATTCTATACGCAACGTCATTAATTCTTTTGATGACTGTATAGGGTCCTTCCCATACTGGCGTTATCTTGGGAGATCTTCCTTTCTTCCTTTGCGGATTATATAACCAGACTTTATCGTTCATCTGAAATCCCATAGAATTAGCTTTGAGATCATATCGTGTCTTCATTCGGTCACTAGCTTTCTATGTGTTTTCTCTGGCTAATTCATGGATGTATAGTAACTTTTCCTTAAGGGAGTCCGCGTAGTCTTGAATTTCCATATCCTGGTTATCTGTCGTTCCGAATAATAGGTCGCAGGGTAAGCGGAGTTCTCTTCCAAATAAAACCATGGCTGGTGTTAGTCCTGTCGTGTCATGTACTGCTGATCTATAGGCCATTAAAAATAGTGGTATGTGTTGGTCCCCATCCTTCTGATGTTCATCTACGACTTTTGACAAATGTTCTTCAATGGTCTTGTTAAACCTCTCAACCATGCCATCTGATTGTGGATGTAAGGCGGTAGTCCGTGTTTTATGGATGTTGAGTAAATCACAGACTTTCTGGAAAACCTTGGATTCGAAGTTGCGTCCTTGATCTGAATGCAGCTCTAACGAAACACCAAATCTGCTGAATAGGTTATTCACAAAGACCTTTGCTATGGTAACAGCTTCTTGATTGGGGATTGCAAATACTTCAGGCCATTTACTGAAGTAGTCAATTGCCACTAAAATGTACTTGTTACCATTATTTGTTTCTGGAAAAGGGCCAGCTACGTCAATGACGATACGTTCAAACGGTAGGCCCACATTATACTGTTTCATTTTGCCCCTAGATCTTGTTTTGGGTCCTTGGCTTGCGGCACAGGTTCGTTTAAGAAGTCCATTTTCCACCACCAGGGAGTCCCACTGAGATGACCATGGACTTGATAACTCTTCAATAATTCCATCTACAAGCATTTTATCCACTAATGTGGTAACCTCTTGCTGCTTCGTCACTGGTAACCTTCGAGGATGCTGCCGTATGGGGTGAGCACTCCCAGTGTCGATTTTATGTTTTATGATGTTCGTTCTTCCAGTATTGCCATTTTTCTTTTCAAAGGCTGTACTCTGCTCTTTGATAAATTGTGTAGCTCTCTTCAGTTCTTCGGAAGACAGATGTTGCCACGAGTTCTGGAAATGTTCTATGACTTCCTTAGGTGATGTTGAGGGTGTTACTTCTGACTGCGTTTCGCAACTGGTTACCCACTGCACCGGCTCGCAAGTGGCTATTACATCTCCTTTATTGATTTTTATGGAATTGGATGAAATATTTGCTATCCTTATCGGTATTTCGCCGTCGGTTTTGACTAGTGCTTTGCCTACGAGGTGTTTGCAAGGCAAATCGTGGTGTTGGATAAGTCCGATGCAGCCTCCAAAATTCTTCTCCAATTTCCCAAAAATTATCTGCTCGGTATTTCCGCTTATTCTGACAGTACATGCCGCCACTACTTTAGTCGGTGTGCCATCGTCTGTTTTGTTAAGGATGAACTCTTCGGTGCCAAACTTCAGAAGATTAAGCTTGTTGTCAAAAGAGAATCCATGTTGACCGATGAGATCCATCCCCAAAATAAATTCGTCCTCGATGTCGGCGACTAACACTGTGTGGTGTAGTTTAATTCGTCCCAGTTGAAGTTCGATATCCATTTCCCCAAGTACTTCAGCTGTCTCACCGGTAACTGTACGTAAAACTACATTCTTTGATATGGGTAGAACTTCTACTCTATTCACTCTGTTGGACCTAATCAAAGATATCGCCGCACCAGTGTCAACAGTAATTGTTATGGCTCTTCCGTTGATCTTTCCTGTAATTGTTAGACTGTCGGCGGCTTTTCCTAGGCTTTTTATGGAGACGATCCTGGGGGCTTTATCTTCTTTAGCCAACATCCGCCCCGCAATGTTGACTAATTGAAGTTTTCCTGATTTGACTTGGAGGCCCTAGCGTCTCTGGATGGAGATCTAGACAGTAGTTGTACTCGGCAGTCTCTTTTGAAATGCCCAGTCCTGCCACATCTATAGCACTGACTTGATGTATTTCGGTTACGTGGCCTATCTTCAATTGGCTCCCGGAATCTCCCTGTGGCCTGAAGAACTTCCGTTAATTTCTTCAAAATTTCGCCCATCTCAGTTAATTCACAGCTGTTTGTCGGCTTTTCTTCCTGGATGGATACGGCCCTGATTTTTGGCTTGGAGATGTTACAGGCCGCCTCGATTTCTAGGGCTCGACCCAAAGCTTCGCTGCTGTTATTAAATTTGGCTAGGCGTAGCATTTTCTGAGTTTCTGGATTTCTAATACCATCCACGAAATATTGGGCAGCAAGTTCCTCTTGAAATTCTTCTGTCGCTCCCGGGTAGGCCAATTGAATGAGACGTCTAATGTCTGCCTCAAATTCTTGCAGGTTTTCACCAGGCTTCTGATGTCGGGACATAATTTGTGCCTGATAGAGCTGTCTTCTATGTTGGTCGCCAAATCGTCTCTCCAGTACAGCTACAAGTATGTCATATTTCCCCTGTTGGCTGATGGGAATTGTCTGCAGTAGTTCCAGGGCAGATCCACGAAGCGCTACCACTAGTGATGTAGCCATTTCTTCATTATTCCAACCCTTGGCAATAGCAGCGGCTTCAAGTTGGCTTTTGTACATTGTCCAGGATGTTTGACCGTCATAGGGTGGAGGTTTAATATGTTGTCCTGTGCCGAATACCCTCTCGGTGGATCCTTGATTTTTTAGTCTGGAAACTTCTGCTTGCAGATTCTTCATTTCTTTCTGTACGTCTCCTACTTCTTTTTGTACAGTTACAACTTCTTTTTGTATATTGTTTACTTCTTTTTCAAATTTCTCATTTTGCCCGTCCAATATTTTCTGTAATTTTCCTTGCTCGCCTACAATTACATCCAGCATCCATTTCTGCAGCTGTTCCTGTTCTGCTTGCCTTCTACCTTCAGCCTCTTCCTGTTCCGCTTGCCTTTTATCTTCTTGATCCTGTAAAATTTTCTGAAGCCGGTCCTGTTCTGCTTACCTTCTACGTTCATCCTGTTCCCGTTCCGCTTGTCTTTTATCTTCTTGATCTTGCAACATTTTCTGAAGCCGGTCGTCCTGTTCTTTTTGCCTTTTATCTTCCTGGTCTTTTAAAATTTTCTGAAGCCGGTCCTGTTCTGCTTGCCTTTTACGTTCATCCTCTTCCCGATCTGCTTGCTTTTTATCTTCTTGATCTTTAAAAATTTTCTGCAGCCGGTCCTGTTCCATTTGTCTCTCAGCATTTAGATTTTCAATGAAATCGGCCAACATTTTATTAATTTGCTCCATTTCTGCCGTTTGTTGCCTTGTGTTGACCATAGAATGTTATAAACTTTTACCAGAATCCACCAATCAAACGGTCTCGTTGACGTACTTGTACCTCTTCTTTCCTCGAAAAATACTTCGCAAGTCCGGTCCCTTCACAATCCGACTTCTGACACCAAATGTTACGTTTTTCCCGTGGGTTCTTAACAGAATTACAACTTTGCTATTTTCAACTAATACTCTCTTTATTCACTACCACTGTATACAATTTAACACTCTATACTACTCTTATAACTTTACAACTAATGTCTATTCAACACTCAATGATTAACTGAACTGAACTAACTAACATTCTGCTTATATATAATTTCAAATCTATCACGAATATTCGGGAAGTATTCCGAGGCCACTCTATATGATCTCGACGAGGCCATCGAGATAATTCCAGCGATCCCGAAACTTCGCGGCCGGCCGGGCGATGATTCATACAGACAGAGAAGCGAGCGGCACGGCGCGGCGGCTAGTTCTATAGGGTAGCACAAAAACGTTCGGATGGTTGTTAGTCGTGACAATATATTACATATATAAATATGGTATGGCAAAATTAACATTTCTTCGTTCGATATTTTATGAAGCATATTATGTCAACTATCAAAATAAACGTGAGCGTTTAAATAATCCTCTTTCAGAACCTATGTTCATTACAGTGGGCTCTGATTTTGTAGAGCTCTATTTTAGTCAAAATATATTATAAAATGCGATTTTGACCGAATATTCTAATTAAATTAATAATAGTCCCATCTCTTGTTTAGCTTCACAATTATTTTCTTTATTTGTTCCATAGAAAATAATAGTTGCATCAACAGCAAATAATGTAATGCTGCCAACAGAAATTAGTTATATAAGAAGAGGCAGTTTAGAACAGTGTGCAAATCCTGCTGTTTGCAAGTAAGTAATGAGGTATTAGACAACAAAAAAAAATCTAAAAACAATGTTCACGTTTATTGATAATTGTTGTTAAATATGTGTAACAAGAGATGCCTTGCAGATATGTTCTATATTGTTGTGGAGGATTCATTTTTACCTTGGAATTGATTGCCTTTGGTTCCACAAATGATTAAACTTGGTTTGAATTGGTATAGAGCCTCTTCGGCTCTGGGTCCAGGAAGTAAACTGCACAAGTGCAAGTTTAGTGACCCTAATGAAATATGTACCTATATATCACTTTATGGAGTACCAAAAATACATAAACTAAATATTCCTCTACGTCCAATAGTCAGCTGTATAAATTCGCCAACACACCCCATTGCTAAATATCTACTCAACATTCTTAATCCACTTGCTAACAACACTAACTCATATATAAGAAACTCACAACATTTTTTAGAGAAACTATCACAAATTAATTTAAATCCTAACGATACTCTAGTAAGTTTTGATGTTGTTAGTCTATTTACCAACGTACCTGTTGATAAAACTTTAAATATTGTAAGAAATAAATTAGCAAATGATACTAACCTTGGTGAACGTACAAAACTTAATATTGAGACAATACTCGAATTACTTACTTTTTGCGTAAAAACTACTTATTTTCAATACAATACCAATTACTATCAACAAAACAATGGTATGGCTATGGGTTCGCCTTTATCACCTTTATTAAGTAATATTTTTATGGAAAATTTTGAATTAAATTTTGTTAAAAATTATCAATATAAACCTTTAATTTGGTGGCGTTATATAGATGACATTTTTTCAATTTATCCATATAACGAACATTTTCTTAGCGATTTTCTAAATCATATTAACACAAAAGAACCCACAATCAAATTCACTATAGAAAGGGAAATTAATGAACAACTTTCATTTCTTGACATTCTTATAAAAAAGACTTGAATAGTTTCGAAACAAAAATATACAGAAAACCTACACATACAAACAGATATTTAAATTTTAATTCAAATCACCCAATAATGGTCAAAAAGGGGATCGTAAAAAGTCTATATGATCGAACGAAAATAATTTGTAATAATCAAAATTTCAACACAGAAAAAGAATTTTTGAGCAATGTTTTGATTAATAATAACTATCCTATTGATTTAATTCAAAAATGCTTTATAGAATTTGAACAACCAAATATCAGACAAAATCAAAATAGACCTATTACGAACCTCTTTATTCCTTATATTCCTGGTTTATCAGACAAAATAAAACGAATAGGTAATAAATTTAACATTCGTACCATTTTCAAAACAGAAAACACCCGTAGATCTAAACTAACAAAAACAAAACCACTTAATGAAAATGAAACTACTAAAAATGTTATCTATAAAATACCATGTGAATGTAAATTTTATATAGGTGAGACCTGTAGACCATTATCAAAACGTATAAAAGAACACCAAACTTATATTAGAAATGCACAATTCCACAAATCACATATTTGTCAACATGCATTTGATAACAATCACAGAATACAATGGAACGCTTCTAGTATTTTAGCAAAGGAGCCTTCATCTAAAAAACGTAAAATTAAAGAAAGTGCTTTAATTTTACTAAATAAAGATGAATATGTTGCTTCAACTTCTGTTAGTTTTAATAGCACTTGGTTACCTTTGCTAAAAACTGAAGTTGATAAGGGACACTTAAAAATTAACTAATCCTTTCAACAAAAATCATTAAATTCTTCCTAAGCGAATAACACCAAATTATAGATATATAAAAGTTCAAAAACAAATTAATTTACCAAATAACACCTCAATATCACACTAAAGACCAGTTAACCAGTAATTAAATATGGCATTATAATTGTCATCTTGTCAAAGTCAGTTCAAAGCCTGACAATCTGCAAGAGCTTTTTACTGTTTTATTGTATTTGCTAACCATTTTCATTTTTAGTTTCTTTTATTCTTGAAAATGATAGCAGGCATACTATATAGGTACATATTTCATTAGGGTCACTAAACTTGCACTTGTGCAGTTTACATCCTGGTGCCAGAGCCGAAAAGGCTCTATACCAATTCAAACCAAGTTTAATCATTTGTGGAGCTAAAGGCAATCAATTCCAAGGTAAAAAGAGATGCCTTTCTTTTTTCTTAGTTCTTAGTTAGTAGCTATAACAATAGTAATTATATCCAATACATCTATGAAATTCAAAAACAACAACTCACTGGCAACAAGAAACTGAGATCAGTTTTCTTAAGTAGAATTAATTGGTACTAAAGTTTTTCAGTATCCAATGTTTAATTAGGAAATGCAATCAATCAATCCAGTAAGTGAAGTTAATATTATGAAATCAGTACAATAAAAATCAATTAATCAAATAATATCAGCTCGCCTTAATGACAATTCAAAGTAAGGTAGGTAATAGGTAAGGCAGTAGGTAAGGTAATTAAGGTAGAATTAAATTAAAATAAGTAAAAACCACAAAATAATGTATGTAAAGCCCGAGCAGGCAGCCTATATTAAATATTAGTAGAGAGCCATTGTATTCAATTGAGTACGGATTATTAAATAATAATATCAAAAATCCAAAGGCTTATGAGTGAGACAAAATATCAAGGCATAAAGTAAAGAAGCAACTAATATGCAAAATTATCAGACGGATTGAAAATAAAGAAATATAATATATACACTCTAACCTATAAGCTGTTAAGGCTCGTAGCTGTTCAAATATGCTAATATTAGATATCAATACAAGTTGCACTATGATATAAAAACTTAAAGCTAAGTAAACCCACCAAGTCGTGATCACGAATCGTTAAGTCGCAATATCTGATATGTACCTGAGTCAGTATAACATATACCAACTACCCATGCTTTACGTGTAATAAAAAACTAATTGCTATATAGAAATCAGTTCTTATGGATTCTAGCCAAAAATGTAAAGTTTTGCAAATATAAAACCTTTCAAAGACAAGAGCAATTAAATCTATAAACCGTAGTTACAATTACGTATCAGAATATTTAATACGAATGCAGTTATTTATTTACCAAAAATAAAAAAATTATAATTATTACATTAGAATATTCACGTACGATGGAATGAAAATAATATAGATTAGGCTAATATATGTCTCTTGGCTCTCAAACCAGCACGAATGCTATCACATACCCAGGTCTCAACTATCCAACGTAAACTATGGTGGACGTAATTGGAGCTTCACCATTCGCATCTACTGAATACTTCTCACAAGTGGTTGGTTTTGTAAGGTGCAAAAATGATGTGCACCACAAGTACGCAAGCTAGCAAACAGCTAGTAAGGGTGGAAGAAGAAAGGTAGGAAGTGTGAGAAAACTCTAAAGATAGAAAACTTCTGAAACACTAGATACAATTCATTGGCCACAGATACGCAGCATATCAATTCAATGCAAAATGTTCAATTAACTATTTAGTTACTCACAATTACTTGTGCTTAATTACTTAAGCGAAAGGAAAGTTCACTGACATGACCGCCAGTCAGCGAGATGAGACATTATTAATCCACTAACCCCTTAGTTTAGTCTTGTAATAATATCAAAAATATATAATATAATGACACAGATTATCTAGAACAGATACGAAAACTACCGATTACGCGGGAGATGAAGTTTTCCGAGTTCCTAAGGAAGCTGGCGCATTAGTCAGATGGTCTATCGCCCTGTATGTTTCTGCGTTGCATTCTAGACAATAAATATTACATATTTTGATAACTTTCTTCCTGGTTTTTTTCGTTTATTTACTCGAGTATTCGACAACAAAGTGGGAATTGTGTAAACCCTACTCCAATTCAGTTTGAAAGAGCATATAGGAAACTATTTTGCCAAAACTTTTTGCACTCAGATAATATGAATTGCAAGAACGATTTAGACGTTCTTCTATTCGAACTACGAGATACCAATCCGATTTTAGATGAAAGTTATGAAAATACTCCAAATTTAGAAGCAGCTATTAGTATGAGTATGATTATCGACGTCACATTTCAAAATTATTTTATGTCTGCCGTTATCTCTTGAAAATGGATTTGAAATTCATGAAGCCATCTTTGTCTTCAATTTTCCAGTTAAAAATATTTGTAAATTAGTTTGATAAAATATCTGTAGAGATAAACGTTACCAAAACTTATTTTCAAAAAATTAAGTCTATACCCTTCAAACATCCATGTTCGGGCTTCCCCCTATTTTATGTAACTAAATTATTTATTAGGTTAAGACTATTTTACACAATAAAATATGCAAACAGGGACCTTAAAAATTGTAAAAAAGGAAAACCCCATAAGAAAATTAATATTTTATCTCATCTTTAATTATTTTGGTGAAAAAAAAATATTATATATGGCTAAAAGTGACTTTCGTTTTCATAACTTTCAATGTAAAAGCTGAAAGAAGTAGTCTCACTGATTTTATTTTGAACAAATAACTAGAAAAAGTGATTGTCGCTGTAGTCATTAATGTAAAAGATGCAGATATGTTTTTCAAACATTTAAATCTCGGCATATACGTCATCCACATGCTTTAATAAAGTTCGCCCAGCCGTTGTTGACCCTCGAAACGCATGCAATTGCATGCGTTTCGAGGGTCAACAACGGCTGGGCGACCTATAGACCCTAAAATTTGCGTTCTATTTTCATAGTCATATTTAGGATTTAGGAAAGCGCATACCCTTTCTTTCTGTTCTCCTTGATGGCTTTGCTGCAAGGCAATTGCCAGCTCGATTTCTTAGCGACCACGAGCCGTCTGGTTTAAACCATGTCGTGGCCCCTTATTATAGCAGTCTTAGCTTTTTGCTAAAATAATAGCATGTGTAGATTAAAGGCTGTTATTAGACAAAACAACAGAGGATCCAGGAAACACATATATCAGACAAACAACTGCAATGAAAGGAAATATATAAGGCATGTATAGTAAGGAAAGAGGGTGAAGTCGAGCATTATAATTTAATTTTATTATGATTCAAAAATGTATTGATAAGATCAATTATTTCTGCTTTCGGACAGCTTAAGACTGAATAGATCGTTATAGGGGCATTGAGCTTCATACTACTAAATTTTGTATACAAATCAAAACCTGGTATTGCATTGATGGGACACTCAAAAAAAATGTGATTGAGGTCTTCTACTGATCCACATTCGCAATTTGGATTATCCTTTCTTTTCATTTTAAACAACATTTCTCCTGTTAGACAGTGACCTGTACGCATTCTGATAATATTGGTGATATGTCTCCTATTTTTATAGGGTAAATTATCAAACCATCTTTTTTTCGAAAATTCATTTTGCACTTTGGAATATATAGGTTTATTGATATTTAATTTAAGTTTCCATTCTCTGATAAAACGAGCATAAGATTTATTTTTGATGTTATTAAATAAATCTTTGTGATTAATGTGTATTTTTTTTGGTACATTTAAGATTCTTCCGATATTGGCAAGAGTGTCTGCTGTCTCATTTCCAGGAATTCCGGAGTGACCAGGAATCCAGGCCATTAGATTTGAATCGTAAATTAGTTTTTTTGTCCTTATCGTCCAATAATCAGAGTTGGTTTTATTCAAATTAGCGTTAATTGAGGCAATGGCACTTAATGAATCGGAGAAAATAATGACATTTTTGAGATGTTTTACTATTGCAGTCTGTGTTGCATCCTGTATTGCTATAATTTCTGCCTGGCAGATACTGATATCATCAGGAAGTCTAGATGAAAATTTATAATTAATCTTCGGAATGTATATACCATACCCTGATTTATTATCTTTTTTTGATGCATCCGTATAGATAAATACATAATTACTTTCATATTTGTTTTTTATAAGTCTAAAATTTGGTTGTATATCCAAGTCTTGTTTGTTGATCCCGCAATGTATGATTTTGAGTGGCGATATTAAAGTTTCATAATCTATTTCATAACATGGAAAATTATCGCTTTTGTATATTTTATTTAAGTACGGTAAAAAGAGGGAAAAACCTGCAATTAGATATGGAACACTTTTATTGGCCTGAAAAACAGTTCCCCGGATTAATTTTATACGACATTCTTTTAATAATTTTATTAATGGGTGATCTGTGAAGAATATTATTTTTGCTAAATATTTGTATGATAAAATTATTCTTCTCTGTTCAGGGTCTGTGATCGCAGCTTCTGATAATAAGGCCAATTTGGGGGTAGATTTCATGCACCCCAGACAAATACGAAGTCCCTCAAAAAAGATTTGATCAACTTTATTTAAACTTTTTTGACTAGCCGGCTTAATAAAAAATGCTCCGAAATCTAAGTGTGACATTATAAGTGCTTTAAATATGGTTAACATGGTGCGTGGATCTGCTCCCCACCAAACTCTACATATTGCTTTCAAGACATTGAGGGCTTTTTGGGCTTTAGAGGTGACTTGTTCTATATGATAATCCCATTTTAAGTGTTCATGAAAAGTTATGCCAAGGTATTTGATTTTCGGCTGAAAGGTGATATGATGATTATTTAATTTGATATGCGGTGGCCTACTTTTCCTTCCGCCTTTGGTAAAACAGATGGCCTGGCATTTGTTTGGAGTCAAAGATAAATTTATTGTTTGCAGAAAATCATAAATTTTTTCCAGAGCAGCCTCTATTTGGGTGATATTGTCACATATCTGCGGCCCTTTAGCTACTAATACCAAATCATCAGCATATCCTATCAGCGAAACTCCACCTAAATCCAGTCTAAATACCTCTGAAATATATATATTAAAGAGAATAGCACTAAGGGGGGAGCCTTGGGGCAATCCCACTGTGGCCAGATAGGGTCCCAATACTTCACCATTGTTTGATCTGCTGTATAATAGTCTCGATCTTAAAAATTGATGTATGAGATTATTGTATTCTGAAGGGATATTTAGATCTTTCATTTTATTGTAAAGTAAGTAAATGTTTACATTATCATATGCAGCTCTAATGTCCAAGCATATAGCTACCACAGATTGAGAAGACAGAAAGGCATTGTAAATATATGTTGTCAGAATTGCAATACTATCGTATATGCCTCTGCCTTTTCTGAAGCCAGATTGCTTATTATCAAACAGTTTATTTTTTTCCACTAACCAGTCGAGTCGATTTTTAATCATGATTTCAAGAATTTTACCTCCACAGGGAGAAAGGGTTATGGGTCGAAAGTTGTCTACCAGTCTTGAATCTCTATTTGGTTTCAGAAAACTAATGATATTTAATTTCTTCCAAGAATCCGGAATTTTTTCCCCTAAGAGATAACTGTTGTAAAGATTTAAGAGAATTTGCTTTCCTCTGAGAGGTAAATTTTTAAACATGGGATATGGAATGTTGTCCAGCCCAGGCGCTGACATCTTTTTATCTTTTAATGCAATATTCAATTCATTTAGATTGAACATTTTAATATTCTCGAGACTGATGTTAGATATAGAAAAGTTTGGGTCTATGTTTATAGAGGACATTCTATGAAGAATATTTATTTTCATAACATCTTCTGTTAAAAATTTGTTGGTATTTTTATATATATTTGAAAACTTTTTTATGTTATTCCAAACGTATGTAATGCTTGACCCTCTATTTAGCGATTCACAAAAATTCCTGAATTTTTCCCTTTTTTTTTTATTGAGATTTTTTTTTGTGATAGCTATTGCTTTTTTTGTTTTTATGTAATTTTCTAATGAAGGGCTGTTATTAAAGTTTTTTATAGCATTTTTTCTTGCATTAACCCATTCGCTACACTCCTTGTCCCACCAAGGGTTACCGGATTTTTTATATATTCCACTGTTTTTATAGGGAATATCCTCTTCCGCTGCTATGTTCATTATCTCAATAAGTTTAACATAGTCTATTTCGATATATGAATTAAGGATATGATATGCCACTTTATCGTGATATGAGCCCCAGTTTGCTTTGGAATAATTTCGTATTGAGCATGGAGAGATGAAAGCATGACTGCTACAGTCCTTATTCGTAAAATTGATTACTATACAAGTAGGAAAGTGATCGCTGTTTCCGCAATCCTCTATGACATTCCAATTTGATTTAGTTGCTAACTGCCCATTAACAATAGTTAAGTCTACAGCACTGTGATTATTATTTGGATTTTGCATGAGAGTGGGCGTGCCATCATTCATAATTACTAGATTCTTATCGAAAATAAAATCATTTATTACTCTACCACCCATGTTAGGGGGTGATTTATCCCACAATGGATGATGAGAATTTAAGTCACCCATTAAGATGCTATGTAGTGTATTATAGTGATCATATAAATTCTTTAATAACGCTTGATCTATGGCTGAATCCCTATTGACATATATGTTTTTGATAAGAATATCCCCTATTTGAATAATTATAAACTGCACGTTATCTGAATTAAAGGTTTTGATTCTCGTGAAAATGATATTCTTTTTTATACATGTGGCTACCCCTGCATAACCATCCTCTCTGTCCTGTCTAATTATGTTATATGACTTTAAAACGAAAAATCGACTAGAATTAAGCCAAGTTTCATTTAATAGAATGACATCAGGTTTTTCTTTGACAATTAAATTATTAAGATTTTCACGATTAGCTTGCACGCTACGTATATTCCATTGTATGATTTTTAGAGAATTATTGTTTATTGGAGTGAAGAGTACTAAAATTAAATAAAATATGTGAATTTGATACTATCAATCTTCGGAGTACTGATCGAGATCCATATATGATCCCGAACCCCCTCCCGATTGAAGCATCCCCATCACTATGTTAATTTGTTCAATTGTTGCGTTTTTTAAGTACCGAATAACAGTATCAAAATTAATATTTTTAATTGTTTCCTCCTGATTATAACTTGAATTGGCACTATAGATAGGCAACGAACTGTGTGAATTTTGCGGTAAATAATTATCTTGTTGTGAGATCCACGATTTTGTCTGAGACTGCTGAGGCCTTCCATTAGGAGTATATATATTTTCGTTGTGGGCCTTCTTGTCAAAACTTTTTTGAATAGCTCTTTTTTTATTTGAATTACTAGTAACAACTTGTGTAAAGGAGCGTTTAACCGGATTATTTCTGAAAGATAAAGCCCTTCTTTCAGCAGGCCTGGTAACATTTTCCGCTTTATTCTGAGAAAAATTATGATTTGACTTGTCATTGAGAAGTGGATAATCATTTCGATTAACTACAAAATCATTTTTATTCAGGTATGTTTTTTTACAATATTCACTAGCTTCAAAAAAAGTTAGATTTTCAAGGGCCATCAATTCTTTGATGTTTTTTTGTCTAGTGAACTCTGGACATGACTTTGAAGTTGACTTATGATCACCATGACAATAAAGACAAGAAATGACACAAGTAGATGTTTCGTCTGATTCCGTATGTTTTAACTCACCACATTCAAAGCACCGCTCTTTGCCTTTGCATGCAGCTCTTGTATGACCGTACCTAAGACATTTATAACACTGCGTAACAGGAGAAATGTATACTGAAATTTCATATCTAAGATTATAAAACTGAACTGATTGAGGTAAATTGACACCTTTGAATGTAAAGAGAACTGTTCCTGTGGGTTCGTAAGTAATCGACTTGTCAATGCCGATATTTTTCCTATTTAATCTTTTGACATTTAAAATAGATATATTTCCGTCAGCAGTACAGCTTTGGGCTAGTTCCTCCTCTGATATATCTGAATCGATTCTTCTAGCCAATCCCTTTGATGTAACAAAATTGAAAGGAATGAATAATTTATAACCTTTATCAATTAACGTTTGGTTTTTAATAAATTCATTAGCCGCGTTGAATGTAACGAACTGTATGGAAATTCTGTTTGACCCTTTGTTGTTTATTTTTTTAACATTCGTCAATTTAAGATTGAAAATATCTCTCGCTATTTTAATATTATTTGCTTTACCAATATTGTAACCAACTTTTTCTGTGGATTCCACATATACCACGAACGGACCTTTATCAGTTGCAGAATATAAAATTACCGGTTTAGGGACTATAGATTCGTCGTGATTTGAAATATGATTATTTCTTTCAAACTCTTTTACTACCTGCTTGTTTTTTTTTGATGGAATACCATTATCATCCGGGGCGAGACCCCCCCCCCCTACATCGCTCATATCAGAAGCTCAATGCCGCAAAGGTTTGGTATGAAACAAAAAGCAATGGAAAAAAAAAAACAAGAGCAAAATAATTAAAGCAACAACAATTTAAAGCAAAATCGAAATCTAATGCTCGGCTTACCTAATAGCACGTCACAACACAAAGTTATTAGGTTGAAAATGCCCAAAAACTCTATATAATTGAAGCGACAATTTTTAGCGTATTGCTCGTTCAACTAACACATGCGAAGTGAAGCGCATACTCTCCAAAACTAACCCAAACTAACCAAAACTAACCCATAAATTAAAGTCCGCAGTGAAAAGTAGTGGCATTTATAGCAGGTTTTTACAAGTTTTTAATGATTTTTTATAAAAAAATTGATTCTCCCATGGTTAGTTAATTGTAAAAGTGTCCAATTTGCGATAATCATCCCAAAGAATATCAAAATAGCGTAAAATGTGTGGGTTTATAATGTTAACAGTCACCCTATAAATATATACTTTTCAATTAAATTTGGTATAGTGTCCCCAATATATGACTACACAGGCATTCCGAACAATGTAACGAAGGCCAATTCAGTAAGAATTGCAAAATTACTATAAGTTGTTAAAATAATTTATAGGTTATCTTTAAAAGATATTTCTAGTTTAACCAAAGCTTAAAAACTATGTTATAGTTAGAAGTTTGATTAAAGTGGTCAAATCAATCAATCTAATGGAAAAAATCTAACTTATACACTGTTAGATCAGGAGAGTGTTAATGCACTGCGACCTGCACAGATATATTGTGTCCTCCTTCCATGGTGCTTCCGTTGATGTGATTCTCAATCAGAGTGCCTCATCTAGCTTCATTTTAAGTTTAATTAGATTTATGAAAACCACTTTGCAAATGCAAGATAAAATAATTTAATGATATCTAGCCATATAGACTATTTGACCCGTTCACCTCGACCTAGTGTTCGTTCTTCAAAAGCGTACTAAACTTACTAGTACTAAACTTGCACTGAGTTGCATGAAATGTTGCACATTTAAATACGTATTTTGAGACCAAATAAGAAAAGAAACAATAGATGATTCTACCCCAAATGGCTAATGCCTATACGAACCATAATCAAAGATAGTTAAAGAAATTAATAAATTGTGACAATCATTCTAGTACAAGAAGTTAATGAATTAGTACCGAAGTTATTTCTGGACAAACTCGGCGCCACTCCACACTTCGAATATGGTATGAATCACAGTCCAAGAGTAGAAAAGCCAAGGTAGGCGTCTTGCTAGATATTTACTGCACTTAACAGTGTAACTGATAGATGGCGCAGTAATGTCAAAATTCGACTAAATATTAGGGAACATTATTTGGCAACGAAAATATATCAAATGTACCTAGTATGAACCAAATTTGAGTTAATTTTAAGGTATGAATGAGGGAGTGAATGGGGAGTGAAAGCAAGAGCGAGAAAAGCCAAAGAAACGTGAAGTGGAGTTTTTTAAATAAACTTTTCTCCACAATTCTAACATTCCAATATTTAACCACATGAAATCTGAAGCCGTCAACTAGCTATGTATAGCGGAAACACTGAAGCGCTATTGAAGGGATTGAATCCCAAAGAATATTAGTCGTGTGGCTGGTTACGAAACGTAGGATTAAGGGTCATAACAACGACCCCCCTCGTAAAGGGATGGTTTATGCATAGGGCTGTGTGGCTCTGCGTTGCTCCAACAAAGGAGCCATAGCTTTGGAACATAAGACTTATGTATATTCTTCTTTTAATACCTGCGAAGTAGGACATATTGTAAACAAAATGAACTAAATATATGATTATTGATTGATTGAGTTAATTTTAAATATTCGAAATTTAAAATGTTACAATGCTTTAAAAACTATTTCTCTCATTGTTTTATTCATAGTAACAGAAATGATATCGTAATGACTGGCTTAATTAGAATTTAAATTATTTTCGGTATCTTATTCAGTTAGTCAATTTTCTACGAAAAACATTTTGGATTTAAACTTTCACGTCGTCTTTCTATGAATGAATATTTAATTTATATTTATATTTTTTATACAATTTTGAAAGCTTTTTTTCCATTAATTTGAATTTTGCTTGTTCAGAAAAAAAAGTTGTCTATTTATAAAGAAATACGAACTTTAAATATTCGGAATATTAATGTTGTAATATCTTTACAGGGATTTACGACCCGAAAAATCCTAAAAATGCTGAGCTCCTAATGAAAATAATTTACTATGAAGCATTAAACAAGGAGTGTGAAAGAGTTTGATAATATTTGGAGGAATTTTCCGATTTGGAAGATAGCGACGGGGAGGAGGAGGTAGATCTTATGTATGTTTATAAGGAAATTACATTAAAAAAAGATAGGTTGAAGTAAAAGTTAGAAATAATATGAAAAAAGGGTACCTATGCTAATGCGGTTCTTGAGCAGCTCTCTAACGGCTATAAGGGAAACGAAGAAATAGTATATTAAGTATCAAGAACAGTAAGGACAGTTTACCGATCGACGACAATGGAGGAGATCGGTAAACTCCTTACTGTTCGAGATGCTTATACTATTTTTTGTACGCCCATTATGAACACAAAGACATTGACTAAGCAAATATCTTGAAAATGGTAAAAATTGTGTTTTGGATAATTATTTCTGCCCTGTAGATCCACTAAACCTTAAGTGGGTTCTGTTGTTACTATGGATATAATTATGTATATTTTACTTATCGTCCAGCTGAACGGTAAGTAAATTACTTACCGTCGCGTTTTTGCTTAGTAACCAGTAAACTTAACCTACCGTTCTAAAACCAAGCACGGTAAACAATCCGAAATAGCATGGGCGTACAAAAATAATATTTTTAGCAATACATTCTAACATAATTGTTAAACTAAAGATTGTTGATTTGACCAAATGTAACACTTTAGGAAATTGTGATCCAATAAGAAGTCCTACTAGAGTTCATATTATGATGTCATGTTTCTGATTGTCAAGAGTTTTAAGAGAATCTAATCGATGACAAAATGTCGTTTATTCGAATCTAATTTGCATGTGGTTAACAACTTTAGCGATCAGAACCCACCACTGACATATGCCATAAAGTTGTACCAATTTATGACATTATAAGCAAGGGATGCACGGAACTTGGGAAGGAAAAGAAACTATGTATAGATAAACAGATGAGTGCTTTAACCGGTCGCATTCCTCTTTTACATCATGACAAACGCAAATCTTACCCGTCTGATGTGAAAATGCTTTTTATGCGACAGTACATGATTTTCTTTTATATCAAGGGTCAACAACAGAATTTAGTAAGAACTTAAAAAATCACACTTTATGTGCCTAGGTTATCTTAGAATTATTACAAACTGCCTAAGCCGGCAGTCAACTTTCTTTCGATAATTATTTAACTTCCTGTGGCTATGCCAAAAACAAATTCATACGGCTTAAGCAGCATGGATAAACGGATTTGCTAATTATCAACTAATTTTTGGTAAAGAGTAAAAGAAAAAAGAAAAATGTAATTACTAAATAAATATTCAAAAAAGGCGTTTTATACAAGCGGGGTACAAATAAAGCTGAATAAAAATAATTGGTTTGTTACATACATATAGATTTTTTGTAGAAGACAAAGTAGAAAAGCGGGATAGGCTGTAAAAAATATTTAATTAAATAAGCCACCTAGAGCCAATAAAACTATATGTCAACTTAGATCAGTTGTTGGAATACTGCAGGATATCTATAAAATCATAGAAGTGGACCCTGACAATTACATTACATGCGGTGGATATCGCCTACACTAATAGATTCCTAGAATACAAACAGGAAGCAAATATATTAGAAGTCCTTACACCTCAAGGTGCGAATAGCTGAAAGCCTAATGAAAATGGGCAATCCTGAAACAAACAAGGAATTGGACAATCCAGCAAGCACTTTCCAGTTCTCTTTAGGCTAAAATATCTGACCTCGTCGACTATTTGCTTGACTTTCGTTGCAAGACGGAAGCAGCAAGGTGTATAATTACTTTTTGTAATAAAGAATACTATTTCTATTGTAGCATATGTTATGTTCACCTGTGTTTTATTTAAAATATAAATTGTTCTGAAAATTGTCGCAAAAAAAATAGTTTTTAATAAGTTACATTTATTTATATCAAATATACTTCGTAGAGTCTATATTATTGCAGAAATATAAATAAATCTAAAACGCCTGTTTCATGTTCATATTTAATTCTCTGTGCGGAAAAACAATAATATTATTTTTTTATTTCGACATAAAAGTCAGGTCTGAAAGAATGGCATTCTGGCCCTCTTCAACTGAAACCCGACGTTTACTGTCTGTTAAATTTAAGCACTTTCAATTCTATTTTATGAATATGTCTAATACTTTGAAGTGTATTTCAAGTTATTCGAAAGGCATTGTTATACCTAATGTAGGTACTTTTACAAAGGAAGAAACTAAAATTCAATTTATTTTTGACCCAGTTTCACAAGGACTTCTAAGGACTCCGTTCCTACTCTTTGCAAAAACAGAAGCTGAAGTGGATTAAGAGCTGTAGGTGTAGCTTGTAGGTGATTGAGCTTTGTCAACAATGATAATGAGGTTAGACCTATATTAACTTATTAAGCAAGTTATGCTCAATGGGTATGCTAACCACAGATGGCATATATACATTTTTGAAAATTGGCGATGAATTCCGCCTCGTAAGCGCGACAAATAATTTTTGCTGTGTCGGCGCTTAACGTTTGTAGCAAGATTTATCTTTCTCACGACCCAAAAAATTAACACAAGATGCTCCTCACTTCCAATACATATATAGAAAACGAATTATAAAGCTGCATACTGTAGTAAATCTGCGTACTCTAAGAATCCGTTCGTATACTAAGCATCCGTTCGTAGCCGGGGGATGGGATTTGTTCGGTATATTGTTAAAAATATATGCTTAACCTGTATTGCAACTGTATCCGCTCTACTAACATTCGCTTTGAAAGAGAGAATTTCACTAATTTCGGTCCGTTCTGTGCCGCTTGTAGAGAACTAGGAGCACGTGAAACTGAAAAGGTTAATTATATTTGTTTATTTGCTATTTTATCTATGGTAAACTACATAATTATTTGTGTATACACTTTAACTAAATGGGTAGTGGAAATAAAATTAATATTCGTTCACTACTGAAAAAAGGGAAATTTCGACTAATTTTGCTGGAGACCGTTTTTTTGTATAATTCGACGGAAAAAATAAAACGAAAATATAATAGCTATACTCGACGCGCCGAACAGATTCACCAAACACGGAAAACACGGATACAATAACTCTTCTTATTTTATGATTCCATTGATTCCGAACATAGGAACTTTGATTAACACACTCTATTTTTATTTTTTGTAATATGGATAAGAAAAATCGAAATGAAAAACAAAACATTGGGTCGATTCAATCATAAAATAAGACGAATTGTTTCCGCGATTGGTGAACCTGTTCGGCGCGTCGAGTATAGATCAAACTATTGGAAAGAACTATGGGAAACTTTTGAAAAACGAAAGCATTTCATTTTATTATTTAGTCTATTGAGCTCTTATAGCATTATTTTTCCCCGGAACTGCACCAGTACCATTAAAATTTAATATAAGGCAAATGTTTTTCTTCAAGAATGATCTGTGGTAGCATGATGTTTGTCAATAGAAAAAATGCTAGAGGTGGGATATTAAAATGTCCATTTTTAACTCGGTGTCCATTGCCGTTTTTTTTTTAATATTCCTGTAGTCATAACAGATACAGATGTACGTCCGTACGTACATTTATTCACTTTAAAATTGTTAAAATATTTTTACCCACGGCACCTTTTCTTTCATGAAATCCGGTGGCAATTGAAATAAATTTCAAATTGGCATCAATAATAGATAATGAAATCATTCACAAATTGAAATTAAATTAATTCTACCGGTATAAAAACATTTCGGAATTTTTCTGAAAGGAGTAATTTCAGGATGTTGGGGAGATGTAACAAAATGTAACATATTCCTGCAATAACTTTTAATATGTCTTTAACAAGGAATCCTCTCCATATATTGCTTATCCAGACCTCGAATGCTAAAGAACGGAATGATTCGCCTGGGAACGAATGTCTGGAAATAATATAATATTGTTACACGAGTAGACTACTTTTTGCTATTTCAGATTGCGTAGTTCATAAAGAACACAAACTATATAGCTGCATTTAGAAACAAGAATAAATCTATTCTTAAATATGATATAAACTCTGAAGATATTATTTTATGCATCCGGCATATATCCGCACTACAATATATTTCTCGTTATCAAAAAAGTAGGTAATTATGCTTTAAGGAATTAAAATAATAATTGTTACTGAATCGTACATGATTATATTGTCACGGCTAGCAACCATCCGAATGTTTTTGTGCTACCCTATAGAACTAGCCTAATAACATATATTAGCAAGTATTTATTTGTATATTTGTCCTGATCACAATGATCTTAAAAATTTGCAATTGCTTCTTTTGTTTTTTGCATCACTAATTGAAAATTCGCTTCCCGATTAATGTCGTCTTTGTCTTCTCGACTTTTAATATTAACTGGTGACGTCTTGTTCCATCCTATGCATGTACTTGGGTATAATTTATGTTACTTATTTGTCCTACGCTTTTATTCCCGGGTTTCCGTGTCATAATGTGATGTTTCTATCTTCAGTAGCTCGATTTCCTTCATACTATGGCAACTTTTCCTGAGTCCTTTTAGAAAACCTACCTATAGATGCGAACGGCAGCCAGTAATGTAGTGGAGAGCTAGGTTCGTGGATCCTCGGTACACTTTAATAAAGATATTTGGGCACCACTTAGTTAACTTTTACTCAACTAAGAAAAATCCATAAAGTTGTTAAATGCTGAAAAGTAATTCTTGGAGGAGCTTTTCAATAAGGCATAATATTTCCCCAAAATAAATAATACAGTACAAGCATAATATTTCCCCAAAATAAATAATACAGTACAATTACAATCATGTATAAACAATAAAGCAATAAAAAAAAGGGTTTATATAATATTGACTATTATCTACAATGGTGTCAGATATAAACTGTTAGGCAAATATTCCGCATACCCAATAATAGGTCAGTAGAATGATGGCAAATAGCGCAGGGTTTAAAATTCATGAATTTTATTCTGCCGCAATAATATAAAATTAAATATGTGTGTAATCATTCAATCTATAGATAATTTAAATTTGCCGAGACAGCCTTACAAATAAAAATAAATGGTATGACTTACAACTTATGAAGTAGGTTTTTCTAAGTTAAATTTATTCTCCAAACTTATACCAGTATTATTATATGTACGGTCCATGCAACTCCAAACCACTTCAAATCAGAAACTGACTTCTCCAAACTTGGTACGCCACATCCAGCCAATGATAACAACAGGGGCATAGCATGCAAATGGTGGTTTAATAAATCTAAGACACGCAAGTAACCCAAAAACACGCTGGATAGGATATCGCAGTTAGGCAAAGCGATATAGGTGTGCCAGAGCTGTACCCGTGGAGAGAACCCTAAAAACAATTGTTTGTCTAAGCAAAAAGTAAATATCTTACACTGAAATGATTACTCATAACCTAACTAGTTTTTCATCTTATCTATAGAACTATCTACAGTCGAACAAAACCAACAGTGTCCATTCTAGAGATTTCTCCAAAAACAATAATCGACCATTCCAAGGATCAGCAACATGAGAGCAACAGCAATACATAAAGTCTTCACGTGGAGGTCGGATTCCAATAACTCAACAATAACTTTTATAGGTAACCTCCATGGCCCTGGTTCGAGTCAAAAAACTTAAACGTAGCAAAAATATCATAAAATAATGACCCCAATTATTTAAACCAGTCCATGAGGATTTACACCTCGGCCTCGAAGAAGCCACAACGGGATATCGACCCGTCACCTAGACGACACGGCGCCAAAAAAAAGAACCTTGAACCAATTTCGCACTTTGACCCCTATACTTTGCTGCCAACCTAATTTAGTTGAAATAGCGAGTCCGAGCGCATCCACGTCACTGCTCTAGACTATATTCTCCAAGCATCAAGTATATACACCTTAAAAGTAATCGTTATTTAGGAACGTCGATTCTTGAACATGTCTAATTTTAACTGTCAAAAAACATATGGTGTGTCTGTCACTGATAGACCGATAGATGAATGACATTTTGACACAAGAAATGAAAACACGAAATCTCATCGAAAGACAAATAAAACAAAAGGAGACAATAAACCTAAACACAATCAAATAAACGAATTATAATCTACATCAGACGACTTATATGATCTCCAAATCGTTTGAGGTATGTACCGCTAAGAATGGATTTAAAATAATAACAAACTCAAGAGTACATTTGTATCAAACAAATTTTTAAGTTTTTATTAACTTTTAGATCAAAGAAAAGCTTGTGAGCATTGTCCCGAGTAAATAAAAGAGAGCTTAAGTATTTAAATCCAATGACAATAACCTAGCGAATTGAAATGCACAATCAGAACCTATAAAAGAAGTTTCCGAGCCCTAGTCAAGTACCTTCGACTCTGCAAGGGATAAAAATCAGCCTTGTTGTTATGGACATATCATGCATGTGTAGTACATTATAAATGTAAATATAAAAAGTAAACTCAATAACTTTCAAGACAAAACAAGGTAATGTACACTATACCTATATTCTATATTGGAATAATCCAAACTAAATTGTGTTTGTAAATAAAAATAAATATAAACCAGCCAAACAGTAGCATTTGTTCATGCCAAAATTTGAAAACGCTACAATACCTACTCTGAGTTTGAGAACCATGGCTGTATTTTTTATCTGACATTTATTGACCAATTTTTCTCGATTGAGATTTTTTTACTTATGTATTAGATTTTGTGCTTGCTTTACCAAATTGCCATGAAATAAAAAATATGGTTTGTCTAAAAAATCTGAAGCGAAGTTGGTACAGAAATTAATCATGTCAGTTTTAGCAAACCCTGCACGGGAATTAAAACAGTACTTATTAAAATAGCTTTAGAAAAAATGAAGATATACTTGTTATGTGTACGAAGGCCAGAATGGCGTTACTCGTAGAAAAGTCGATAGGGTACTTCCGTGGGACACTAGGCATCAGAGCTGCGCCATCACTGCACGAAAATGCTGCGTGTTGCAGTCAATCGGTGCTGTTTTAGGTTAGGTAGCCCAGGCGGCAATGGAAAACATAAACACATTTCATCTAAAATCACATGTACATATATTGGTGCGTCTGAATAGCTGTTAGGGAGAGACTAATGGTGACTGATCCTTTTTAGACTTAGAACGACACATTAATTGAAGTTTACTTTAATATAATTTATGTTGCGTTAAATTTGAGAGGTTTGCTTTTGTTTGTTATAGATTGATGTATTTAAGTAACTAACTTGTCTCAGGAAAGACCATTCATAAACCTCTCCCTGTGGCACTGAATGGGGGACTTATAATGTTAAATAATAAAAGCTTATCCAGAGGGCTTTTCTCTTGAAGGTATAATTTTGCGTTGGACGAACAGCGAAAATTTGCCCTTAAAGTCCTTCGCACTGAAACAACTTGTGGTGTACTCGGTTTGCGCGCTCTTCTATACGAAAATTTGTTGAATGTTTTCAAAACAATTGTCTTTCAAGATCAAGTACCAAGTTTAAACTTTAGACTGAGTATTCTGTTTGCGAATAGACTCATTATTTTATAATATAGGGAATATATTTTTGCAACTCATGTTGAATGTTTAGAAAATGGAAGAGTATCTGTAATTATTATATAAGAAAGTTTGTTAATTTCCCTGAAACTCGTTCAGGTGCACAATTCGTTCAATGTTGAAACGGAAGACTAACATGATTTGTAAATAAAGGACATCAACATAATTTATTACCAGATTTAGCGAATAGATTGAAAATGAAAATCAATTTCCCATAAATATACATTTAGATTCAGACATGTGGCCCAGATGTCCCTGTTTTACGGATACTTTCACGGCAGATGTGCCCAGGATTTGGCCCGCCTCATCAACCCTGGCGGTGCCTGTCAGACAGTCACGACAGACAGCAAGAGCGCACCAGTTCGTCGTACAACTGGAAACACCTAGAATATCGCTTTACAAGAACTCTTTTGTCTGGCGCACTGCATCGCTGTGGAACTCACTCCCAGGACATCTGTTTCCCCCTAATTACAACCTACAAACTGTGTCAATCAACATCTTCGCACACACACACACCGCTCCTCGAGCGGCATAGGATCTCCTTTAGTGTGTGTGCCACTACCATAAAAAAAAGATGGTAGTGTTTTAATTAATCCACACTTAGTTGATAAGAATTCAAAGTCAATGCGACACTGAAAAAAAAAGTGAGAAAAGAGTTGGCACTACGTGCTAAGGCAGTTCTAAAAGCGTTCTGACGTGGATTGAAATCCGCTAAAGCGGTTGGTCGCTAAAGCAAAATATTTGAGGCGTTGGGTGCGCCGTGGCTTGATCAAGAGTCATACTGATTTAAAGCTTGTTGCCAAAGCTGTCGATCAGAGTTTCTCAAAGACGTCAATCCTACCACTGACCAAAAATGATGGCTCAATAGCGGAAACGGCCAAAGAAGAAGCTAACATTCTTGTCAAAATGTTTGCATCAAATTCTGCCTTAAACCCTCAAGGAAAGATTCCCCAACTACACCGAGAGTGAATTCCTGAATGCCAGGTCTGGTATTTCATCAACGGGAAGTGAAACGAATACTCAAGAGCCTAGACACAAACAAGGCCACAGGACCGGATGACGTTCCCACAATAGTGCTTAAGAAATGTGCTGCTGAACTAACAGCTCCACTATGCAGTCTTTTCCCCCTATCGTACCGAACTGCATGCTTTCCTTCTAGCTGGAAATGGGCTCAGATGTAACTAATCCCGAATAAAGGTAAAAAACGATTCCAAATAACTACCGTCCAATTGCCTTAGTTCCCATCATGTCGAAAATCATGGAGAAACTGATCAACGAACAGCTATTAAAATATCTCGAATCATCAGGCATCATAAGCGATCGCCAGTATGGCTTCCGCAAGCACAGATCAACGGAAGATCTCCTGACTTACGTGACTTACCTGCGGACCAAATCCATCGAGAGCTACGGCGAATCTCGTGCAGTGGCTCTCGACATATCCAAAGCATTTGATAGAATGTGGCACGACAAATTGTTAAGCAGATTGACAGCATACGGTCTAATACCCGCGCTGATTCTATAGCTTTCCAGTTTCTTAAGGGATCGAAGCATGCGAGTTGGTATTGATGGACATCTCTCGGAGGGATTTAAAGTCAATGCCGGCGTTCCTCAACGCTGTATATTATCTCCCACACTGTTCCTGCTCTATATCAATGATCTCTTAGACAGGACAAACAATTCTATTTTCACCTTTGGAGACGACAGCACTCTTATATCCTCATTCATGTCGCGGACTTCAAAGACCGCTACTCGTTCCCAACGCTGGGAGAAAATCAGATTGCTGCCATTAATGAGGGTATGCACAACATCGTGGAATAGGGTGAGGAAAATAATGTCCAGTTTAACGCAGAAAAGACTCAAGCAGCTGTCTTCTGAAATAAAGCAAGCACCGCAGGACCTAACTTATCAATGACAAGACAAACACTGACCCTCTCCTCATCGATAAGCTTGCTGAGCATCAACATAGAAAACAAAACGTAATCACGCCACCAAAATCGCCATGGTAGCATCACAAAAGCTAGGAGCACTCTATAGAGCAAAAAAGTTGTATACACCTCGTCAGCTCTTACTGCTCTATATGGCCCAGATAACACCATCTCTGGAATACTGTTCCCTTGTGTGGAGCTCGTCACCCAGATATTGACTCAAGATATTCGATTCCTTACAGAGGAGAGCGGTCCGTGTTGTGGATGACCCAGAGTTGACTAAAGATCTTAATAGCCTGGAATATCGAAGAAAAGTGGCAGGCCTCTCTTATTATCGATACTACTACGGAGGGTGTTTGAACGAACTGGCACTTATGATTTCGCCCAGAGCTGTCCCAAACAGAGACACCCGTCAGACACAAGCTGCTCATCAACATACGATTCAATTGCGAACAACTAGGACGTCCCATTTGCGCAACTCCTTGGTCTGGAGGACTGCCTCGCTCTGGAATCAACTTCAGAGTAGCGTTTTACCCGATAAATTAATTAATAATTAAGTACAACGTTCACCGTCTTTTCCGCACACGCACCGCTCGTTGAGTGGTATAGGATTTTCCTTTTGTGTGTGTGTGCCAAACATAAAAAAACTAAGAAAATAATGCCTACGGGTTATGTCACAAATATTAAAAAGAAATCAAGGTTACAGATTAAAAACATTTCGAGTTTTTGACAGTGAAAGAGTGAACAAAAAAAACAACGGAAAAGATAACTATCATCAAAGTTTAAATTTTTCAAAATTATTCGCAATTTTGGCCGAAATTGTAATCAAAGAGAAATGCCTTCACTTTTTTTCTTTGCCGCTCTAGTGCAGATATTATTTATTCACAAAGTTACTTTTTCAGAAATAAATTCACCGTAATATAAAATTACAGGAGAACAATTGAGATAAAATTTTTATAAGTTGTAGGTTCCTACGCAGATACTTTGCCTTGACAATTTGGAAGCTACTAAAAATCCTAGTGGCATTGCCTAATCAGAAAATGTCTCTTCTTCAAACGATCTGCTTCCAAATTTATTAGTGAATAATACGCCAATTAATGCCAATAGTGGTCGCAATATTCCAAAGCCAGTATATTGCCGAATCTTTGTCAATTCCAGAGAAAGAGCCACTCTCTTCAGAAGTGTCTGAATATGATTAATCTCTTTTTGAAGGTAATGAAAATAATAACATAAGGAAATCATTGGCTTGACTTTATTTACGAAAGTAGACTAAGTTTTTTTTTCTAGGAAATGAGTACTCTGGAAAAACAGAGGGGACAAACTGGCAAGATGTGTCAGATATTTTAAATAAATCTGACTGATTTTATTTAACCCAGTACTAATTCATATGCGAAAAATATATTACCTAGTCAAAATATCGAACGGGAACAGATTAAGGACGGACAATCTCGCAGCAAAATGCCGAAAAAAAGCAATCCAGGATGTAAGAGGAAGAGAGATCCTAAAACTTGAAAGAACAATGTTAGGAAGAAGCAAATAAAAATAGGAAGAGAATTTATCAATCAGCGTTGCGGTACCTTTTTATCAGCTTGCATCTAGTCCTACTGTGAAAAGTATACTTTAATAAGCAACTTGCCTCAAAAATTTAATAATGGGGTATTGGAAAATGACACCAATACTATTATTTATGCTTCAATTTACATTTTCTCTGTGACGTATCAAAATAATCAGGATTATTTTTTTATAGTTACCAAAATTTTACTAAGAAATATATATTTTTATAATGTTTTACTTTCTCTTAATGTAATAATACATAGTGTCTCCTCTGGTATAATTGAACTTGAGCATAATTGAATAAATATGAAGACCAGCGAAAGTACTCTTAAAAGTTGGTGTCATTTCCAGTTAAAGGGCGACGAATTCACATACTGAAAACACTTTGCTGCATACCGTTTCTAAACATGTTAGTGGCTTTTCTGCTTTTTTCATTTGACCGGCAATAATTGTTCTTCTTCTTCATATTTCGCTATATCTAACAACAAGAAATTAGTAGCATCCATCACTAATCTCAAGAATACAAAATACAACTCAGAATAATAACTAGAAATAATCTAAACTCTAGAGCATGAAGCTAGTCCTACTATGGTAAGTATACTAGAATTAGCAACTTTGGTCACCGCCTTGAAGAAGAATTTAATAATGAAGTATTAGAAAATGTCACAAATACTATTATCTATGCTTGTTTATAGATTTTCTTTATAATGTAACAAAATAATTAGTATTATTTTTTTATAATTACCAAATTTTTGGTAACAAATATGTCTCTTTATAATGTTACTCGACTGGGATGATTGGTTCTCTATGTCTATTGCAATTAGTGGAAGTTAAAATTACTTTTCACAAAGTTCAGTAAATAATTGAATAACTAAGAAGACGAGCGAAAGTACTCCGTAAAGTTGGTCTCATTTTCAGTTAAAGGTCGACGAATTAATATACTGAAAGCACCTTTCTGTTTACGTCTTTTAAACATATTAATGGATTTGCTGTTTTTTTCATTTGACCGGCAATAATTGTTCGTCTTCTCCATATTCCTGTATTATCATATCTAGCAACAAGAAAGTAGTAGCATCCATCACTAATCTCAAGAACACAATATAGAACACGGTATAATAACGAGAAATAATCTGAACTCTCGATTTGAAAATTATTTGGATCCGTTTTAGATTAATTCTTTTTCAAATCCGCATAATCCCATTTACACGGATCCGTTTTAAACGGATTCTAAGAATGCCTAGCTTAAAAAATTAATTTTATATATTCTAGATCTAGATCTAGATGAACACCGTACATAGATAGTAACATATTGCGACAAAATGTAGAGACTGCTATTCTTTGGCATTGAAATATTCTTAAAAATGTATAGTATATCGCTCCCGATTCTTCTGAATAATAAATTCTAATGGATGTTACGCGGCTCTGTTTCCAAGCAATGAAGTTGTTACGGGCACAAAACAACAGACAGAAAGTGGCAGAAATATAGAACTCCGCTACTGTTCACATAATAATTAATTACTGCAATTTATAGTTACTTTCCAAGGTTTAATATTATACAGGGTGGCCCGTTTAAGAGGGGCCTATACCTTATCACGAAAACTACGGGGGTTGCAAAATTGTTCCTAGTAAAATGAACTTTATTTTTGTGTATTTTTTTAAATGTACCTTTCATATTTACAGGATGGTCAAACAAAGTTACATTTTTCAAAACACCCTAAACTTTTTTACATTTTTGGATTCTAAAATTCTAAGCATGTATGATGTATGATATTATACCTTTAGAGTTAGTAATTTCACAGCTATAAACAGTTGAAAATCGGTACTTTGGCTAATTTCAACCTTGGTAGCAAGAAGACCATAAGTGATGGAGTAAATTTAATTTCACATTCCTATCTTCACATGATAAGATTGGATCAGCAGAAACAACTACTCCGAGAGCTAATACCCCTACCGGCATTGAATTATACTGCTGATTCCGTTTTCTCAGAGGATAAACATGCAATGTAATGATTAACACTACACCCAGAGCAATGTCAGGAATATACCAATTCCTGGTTGGAGACATGTCTTGAATCGCATCAAGCTCAATGCTCCATGTCCACAATGAAAACACAACGACAAGAGTGAGAGTCATGAAAACCTTCCACCGATATTTTCGTCCTTTCGGGACTCATTAGAGGAACGTGTGTGGGCTTTCACCCACTAGAACCTCAAGACCATATATTTTTGGTGGTATAGCATTATTTATTTTTAGTTTGTTAGCAGTGTCAGGTGATATATAGCCTTTTTGGTTCCACCGATTAATAAGTTCGTTGTTTCTTTTCTGGTGTTGATTAGTAGGGTCGGTTTTTATTTCTTGGTATGTGTTAGTGTCTTTTAAGAGGTCATACATTTTATTGTCGTATTCTCCAGATTCCATAATGACGGTTTTATTTGATTTGTCTGGCTTTAATACAATTAAATTTGGATTTTGCTTCAAAAACTGGTTGGTTTTTTTGATTTTGTTATTTAGAATTTTATTCTCTGCACCCAGATTGTTTTTGTTTTTAAAGTTAGTTAAAATATTACTACATTTTGTTCTTATTTCATCTTTTGCGGAGGTATTTAGATTTGAAATAGAGTTTTCTATATTACAAATTATTTCAGGTATTGGTATATCCTTTGGTTGGTTTATAGGTATAGCATAATTTGGGCCTAGACTTAAAACATCGTAGGCAAAATCTGGAATTTGTGTATTACTAAGTTTTCTACCCAAAGGTTATTCGTGTTATTGTGATTTTTTTCATTTGGGATAATAAGCCCGTTAATTTTATTTATATTCCTCTCCCTTGTCTTTCGGAAGAAGACCTCGTTTTTTTGAATACTAGACTCTTTGAAAAAGGTAAAAACATCACTTGGAATCAATTGCATTAGTTTCGATTCTATCATAAGTAATTCTTTCTCCATTCTTTCTAAGTTGATGACAGTATCAGAGATTAATAAGTTTAGCGTCTCCCTCGTAAACTGTTTAAGTACAGAATTCTCAACTTTACGTTTCAGGTTTCCAGAGGTAAACTGGATATGTTTGGTATTTAAATTCAAAAACTTAGGAGTAAGGTTATTCGACTTGCATCGCAAGAGAAAAATCCTTCTGTTCTTCTGGTTTGCAATTTTCGTCAGTAATTTACAAAACAATTTCATCTGTGAAACAGCAGACCTCCCATATGAAGCCTCGACATTTCGATAGCAAAGCAAATTTTCACCCATGCTTGATATATGTGTGTGGTATTTTTTCTTGAACCATACGTATGTATTGTTAAAATTGTTTTCTTGGGACTAGGTTCTTGATTTGAAAAAACAACTCATTGAGCAGTCATATTTTTATAAAAAATTCTCAGTTAACGTTTCGGCAGGTGCCCCATGCCTTTCTCAAAACATACTAAAAGCAAACAAGGAAAACAGAGTAAATACATGCTACACAATTCTTTTCCCTAATTAAAACTTACCATAAAACGTAAATTTCAGTCATTCAAATATATGATCACATCTTTATTAAAATTGCAACATTCCATTCACACGACAAGACACAAAAACACATTTAAAAACGGCATTGCCACCTTGGCTCGTTGTGTTTGCCGTGTACTGATTTGATTTATTTTTCTATTTTTGTAGGTCGCGTTGATAAGCACAGCGCCTATTTTTTACTATTTAAAAGATATTATTTTATTTAAGCAGGATTCGAACACAAGAATACAAGTGACTGTGAAATAGATGTTCTCCTTTTTTCCATTCAATATTTTCTCTTATAACTGAAAAGATTCTCCTTTCGAAAGAGAAGGGAAAGCCTACAGGCATATTTTCTTTGTTTTTTTTTGTGTATTAGTTGTTCTTTATTCTATTTGCAGTTCAAAAATGTTATTTTGGTTATATAAGATTGAAGTAAATTTTATTAAGTAAATTTATGTCTTTTTTGTCATTGATGGAGGTTGTGTTTTTTTTT
>MU182066.1:222188-251400 GCA_016904865.1 Pissodes strobi
CGACTAACCAAAACTAACTAATTATATTAAAACTCATTATAACGTATTGGAACCAGCTCAAGTAAGTAAAATAACTTGAGACTAAGTGAAACTAACCAGAAGTTGATTAGACAACTTACAAAAACTAATAAAATTTATTAAATTTGATTATAACGTATCGGAACCGACTCAAATGACTAAAATAGGTTGAGACAAAGTGAAACTAACCACAGATCTAGGAAGGGGAAACAAACCGCAAGGTGATTAGACGACTAGCCAAAATTAACTAAATCTATTAAAATTGATTATAACGTATCGGAACCATATAAAACAAGTGAAATAAGTTGAGACTAAGTGAAACTAACCGCAAGTTGATTAAACGACTAACCAAAACTAACAAAATTTATTGAACTTAATTATAACGTGTCGGAATCGACTCAAATGACTAAAATACGTTGAGACCAAATGAAACTAACCGAAAGTTGATTAGACGCATACCCAAAACTAACCAAATCTATTAAAATTGATTATAACGTATCAAAACCAGCTCAAATAAGTGAAATAAGTTGAGACTAAGTGAAACTAACCGAAAGTTGATTAGACGACTAACCAGAACTAACCAAATCTATTAAAATTGTTTATAAGGTATCGGAACCGACTCAAATAACTAAAATAAGTTGAGACTAAGGGAAACTAACCGAAAGTTGATTAGACGATTAACAAAACTAACCAAATCTATTAAAACTGATTTTAACGTATCGGAGCCGGCTCAAATAAATAAAATAGTTTGAGACTAAGTGAAACTAACTGGAAGTTGATTCGACGATTATCCAATACTAACCAAATTTATTAAAATTGATTATAACATATCGCAACTGATTCAAATGACTAAAATAAGTTAAGACTAAGTGAAACTACCCGAAAGTTGATTCGACGATTCACCAAGACTAACCAAATCTATTGAAGTTGATTATAACGTATTGTAACCGATTCAAATGACTAAAATAAGTTGATATTAAGTGAATCTAACCGAAAGGTGATTAGCCGACTAACAAAAACTAACCAAATCTATTAAAATTGATTATAACGTATCGTAACCGGTTTAAATAACTAAAATAAGTTGATATGAAGTGAAACTTCTTTACAGAGTTTAGAATATAATCTACACAACATTATATATCTTGAACCGGCTTGTTGACAATGTTAGCTTCACTCAAGATTTGAACTAAAATAGTGTCATGATTCTTTAATTTAAAAATAGGTACCTCGTATGGGTACAGTAGACCCTAATTCCAGTGTTTTTTAGGCCGAATCACTGAGATAACTGCATTTTTTTGAGCACACTCCTGGACAATTTGTTCATGTTTTTCTAGGGTTTATTTAGGCTTTGTTAGAATATCACGTTGGTACTTCAAGTTTTTCTTCATTCAACTAACTTGGATTTTTAATTTTCCTGAATGAAACGGGATTGTTTAAAGCAACCATAAATTGAAACTTGCAATGTGTCATTTTGAGAGAGTTTACCTTACCTTTTCTTTCCATCGTTACCTTATAGCGAAATTTATTTGTGTCCATATACCATTAAGGTGTATTGTTTAAATTTTCCTTTAATGTAACATTCTTTAAATTTACTTTTATTTTTTTTACCTCTGGAATGGTTTAAATTGTCATCTGTTAGATGGTTTTGCCTTGCGCTGCAGTCGTGAGTAAGCTGCGTTCCCTTGGTACCGTTTGTACAAATGTGTTACTCCAAACCATTGTGCATCGATATATGATTTATAAACGTTTGCTTTTGAGACCGCTTCCCGTGTCTTACTATTATAGATTACGAGTGATGTATATCATATACCTACCAGTGTCACAAAACAACGTAGTTGAATAAAGAAAAATCACAAAACAAAGAACAGATTGTCCCGAAAATTTAGACTGGATAACTGGAATGTGCCTGCACGAGTAGGTGCAGCATTGACTGCAACTTCTATGAGACTGGCAGCACCGCTGTATGCGTGATTTAATGTATAAACTAATTTGGAGCACGTTTTCAGTGAACATGTAGGTTGGTAGGTTTTGAATTAATTTAATCTTTTATAGAGGGAATCCTGTGAACTTGCGCGTAGTTGAGCTTCATCTTATTCAGGGAAAAATCATACTAGTTCACTCTTCAGAAGCCTATTGTGATGACAGTGGTAGTGCCGTGGTAGAAAATATTTTTTATATACCTTCTGTGAGATCTTCTACCTGTATTTAGAGTCTTAGGCCGTATCTTTGAGTTTATTAATCTGGATCTTAGATTCAGTTCAGTTTCTTTTATGTGACGCCATTTTGTGATCCTGGATGCCACGTGGACGGTTGCTAATTCCTTTCTAATTTTCTTTGCAGAAATCTGTCTTTTGAGGCATTGAGCTGATTTCGGCGTGAGCAGATTTTCTAAAACCCTGTGCAGGTAAAGGATTGATTTTTCTGTTTTTTTTTACATTTAAGTGTAATTTCTCTTTCCTGCACATGTTTCTTGTCTTGAATTGTAAGTGGAAACCATGTACAGTCATGGTTTGAATATTTCCGACCACGTAAAGTTTTTCCGACTACGTAGAAAATCCTTCCGCAACTGTGGTAGTTTTTTTTTGTTAAGTGAAGAGTCCATTCTGCCTTTTTGGACCTAAGAAGGCCCTTGTGTTGTCCGATGTGTGGTCCTTGTAGTCCATTGTTTTCGACTATGTGCACTTTTTTCTGGGAGTTGCCTGGAGAGCTGCCCACATGCTCCTTAGAACAGATCAGCAGATGAAACCATGAGCTCTACGTCAGCAGTAAACTGGCTTCATTTTCCATTTTCAGTTTTCATTAATAAAATTATTATGCTCAGGTATCATATTAAATGAATTAAATTATTTATTTACTTACTTACTTACTTACTTAAAAATTTTTTATTCCTTTAGACAATACAAAAATTGTATAGGATCCGTCACACATAAACACGTAGAATGTATAAATAACATTTCAAAACTTACATAATATTACTTAAGACAAACAAGTAAAATATATACATATATAACAATGTGTTAACTAAGCATTGCAGTTCGAAATTCTGTCACACTATAAGGACATGTCTCGACCAGAAATGTTTTAAGTGATATTTTAAATAAATTAAGAGTTTTACACTCCTTTATTGATAGGGGTAAGTTGTTATAGATCTCCAGGCCAATAATTGCAGGCGACTTTTTACTTAAATTTAATTTCTTAAAGGGAATATTAAAATTATTCCTATTTCTTGTGTTGTGATTATGAATATCTTTATTCTTTAAACGATTATCCTTATTCTTGAAAGTAAGAACACACACCTCCAATAAAAATATGCCCGTGAGCGTTAAGATGTTAAATTTTTTAAAAATATATCTGTAGGAATTCCAGCGGTCACTCCAGCGATACATCTCAAAATTTTCTTTTGCCACACACACATCTGCCGCCAGTGTGGAGATCCCCCAAAACATCACTCCCTATTTTAACCTGGAGTGAACCTCTCCATAGTACACAGAGAGCAACTCAGGGAGCTCCAACACTTCCGTAAGGCTCCTGAATAGGTAAAGTATTGACGACAATTTTGTCTTAAGGGTCGAACAGTGAGTCTTCCAGCTTAAAAAATTGTCGATGTTAAGTCCCAGAAAGCATACATTAGAAGACTCCTTTAGACTCTGCCCAGCGATGTCAATTTTGAGCGTCATGTCGTTTTTGTTTTGGACTGGATGGAAACGTACAAAGTTCGTTTTGGAACTATTTAAATACAGTGAGTTGCTGCTAAAACAATTATCCAGTTCTAAGAGATTTTCGTTACAGACCTTCTGGATTGTATCATGTTGTCGATGTGATACAATTAGTGAAGTATCATCTGCGTACATAGTAGCCGATGCCGCGTTCATTAGACAGGACTCCAAATCATTAACGTGAAGAAGAAAAAGCACAGGTCCCAATATGGAACCCTGTGGGACCCCGATCTTCACGGACAAAGTCTCCAAGAAAACACCGTTAATATCCACCATCTGCTGTCTCCCGGTTAGAAATGAGTGCACCCAATCTCCAGCCGTTCCTCGGACTCCATACACGCCCAGCTTGTACATAAGACGGTCATGCAGAACACAGTCGAATGCCCTGCTGAGATCTCAAAAGACCCCAACAGGGCACTCACCGCCATCAAAACATTCCAATATTCGACGTCTGACACAGCGGACTCCCTTGACCTTCCGGACTGAAAACCGTGTTGATTCCTTGGCAAGATTTTGCATTTATGAAGAAAAGATTCTAATCTTGAAAGAAAACTGTATTCAAATATTTTACTGAAGCTAGATGAGACAGCGACAGGCCTATAATTATCAACCTTCTTTTTGTCGTGTTTTTTGTGTATTGGTTTGATCTTGTTTACCTTAAGTTGTTTGGGGAATCTGCCGTGACTAAAAGATATGTTAATCAATATGCACAGTGGTTTGACTATGCTCTCAGACATCTGTTTAAGTAAGTAACTGGGAACACTATCTGGGCCAGCAGATTTTTTATTTTTTAATTTAAAAGCAATGATGTGTCTAACCTCATCCTCTGTGACTGGGTGTAGAAAAATATTTCTTTCTTGTCGATAATCATTAATGTTTTTATAGGTGTCATTAGATTTAATATTTTTAATGACTTCTAAAGGAGCATTAATAAAAAAATTATTAAAACATTGCGCAATTTCTTTACGAGTGTAAATGATATTATTTTCACTTTGAATACAGTATTTAAATTCCTTATAATTTTTGTTGGTGATCTCCTTGACAATATTCCATGAGGCTCTTGTTTTATTGCATGCAGTATTTAAGTAGTGTTGACAGTGTGTTTTCTTGCAATTTTTTATTAATGTATAATGTTTCATTTTAGCTTTCTTATAAATTTGTGTAGAGATAATACATCTTTTATTAAGACGATATAATTCTTTTAAGTTTAAACTAGATTCTCTAATGTCCGAGTTCAACCAAGACTTTTTAACCCTATTTTTTTGCTTTTTGAAGGGAAAGTGGATATTGAAATATTAAAGAAAAACATCGTAAAACTGTTCGAATGCGTCGTCGACATCCCCCATTGCCTCCAGAAAATTCCAGTCGAGAGCGTGCAAGTCAGTCCTAAAACTATTTATTCCAGTCGAAAAGTTCGTTTTGTCGTGAAACGATCGCTAGAATTCCCGCCGAAAAAATCAGTAGTAAGCATAACTGATTTATGATCCGAAATAATGTTGTCTAATACATCACAGTATACAGATTGCAAATTCGTGAATACAAGGTCCAAAATACTATTTTTCCGAGTTGGCACGTTTACAATATTTTTCAAGTTATATGAAGATAACATATTTATTAATTCGTTATAATTATTTGTGTTTAAAATCGGGTCAACATTGAAGTCGCCTGTTAAAATTATTTTTGTTTTTATTTTGCAAAGTGCCTGCAAAATTGAGTGTAAACCTTCCAAAAGTATATGAAAATTACACGCCTGTCCTGGCGATCTATAACATACCAGAATAATTATTTTCCCTTTCATGGGTGAGGTCCATTCCACCCCGCATATTTCAATGTCATTTTCCCGACAATATTGACCAAGGTCAATTGACTCAACATCTAAGTCGTTTCTGCACCAGATGCCCACTCCGCCCCCTCGGCGTATATGTCTGGAAAAGTTAGAGATGTTAGTAAAGTTAGGAAAATTTATGGTATATAATGACTCTGGTCGAGGCCAAGTCTCAGAAAAAGAAAGAAACTCAAGGTCAAAGGCCTCGTTAAAAATATATTCTGGTGTAATTAAGTTAACCTTTTCCGAATTGAACGACTGGCAGTTCAATAGAAGCATATTCGGAGGTTTTCCAGTTACCCTGTTCTCGTCTCTCTCGCCTTCCGATGAAAAAAACCTGGATACGTAAGTGCCTCTAGGCCAAACCTCGGGCTTCATAGCGCTTTCTACGTTGTGAAGATCGACTGTGACCTTAAAAGATGCGAAAAACTCTGAAAAATTTTCCATGCTCACCTTCACCTCTGGAAATTTTAACTTTAAAAACTGTTCCACATGATGACCCTCCATAGATGGATCCAGCCTTGATATATATAAAAACGCCTTTTTTGGCGCCGCTTTCAAAACAGTGCTATCACTGTTTCCAACAATTTCAGGCTTTGGCTTGGTTTTGTTCTTCCTCCTGACCACTGTAGACCATTGCTGCTGTACGTTAGGCTTGATGATCGCCTCGTCTTCCTGCTGGTTATATACATCCTTTCTTGGCGTATTGATTGTTGCTTTTCCGTCCTTGTCACTGCTGCCGCCGTCCTCGCTCTCATTTATTTCGCGACGGCCTACGATATCGCGATTGGATCCCTGACGACCACGTGAGGCTTGGTGATGCGTTTGACGTCCCTTACCAGGGTTTCCACCTTCGGTTCTAAGCTGGTCGGCTGTTATGACGCAGTTTTCCAATGTGTTCTTCTTTTCCCCGACAGGTGGTATTTCCGTCGGAGATTTTGGAGAATCATTTGTCGCGTTTTGCGACGTTGTCAGCTCCTTATCATTTAATTTCCTGTGCATGCTCAGTAAATCGTTTAATATGCAATTTTTGTCTTTAAGTTCTTTTATAAGGGCATTTTTACCTTTAATAATGGCTTTTAGGTACCTTACTTCATCAGTTTGCTTCAGAGTATCGTCAGATGGGGTCGTTCCCGTCGATAGAAAGGATTCATCCAAAGACGTATCCGTGTTATCGGACTTTGGATCTTGAAGATGGAGATCACTTATACAGCACAAAATATTGTCTTCTTGAAGATTCTTGACATTCTGCAGCTTGTTAACACATCTCCTATGATAATGAGTACCACAGTTAACACATACTACTCGATTTATAAACGAATTCAACTTGCAAACACCACAAATATTAGCTTTTTGCAGATCATTTGCTACAACTGTATCGCCTTCCACCATGTTGCCACCATTCCTAACACTACTACTATCGAGTATAACCAAGTAAAATGACTCACTAGATTTTGTCACTACTAAGGTATAAGTTTCGGTAACAAACAGTACCGTGGGTATCACAGCATCATTAACATATTTTTTTGTTTTAATTGACTTGGAGTCAAGTTTTTTCAACGTTTTCAAAAAAAATAGTTATTTATGATATAAGTGCTAAAAGTGACGTTTTATTTTGTGAAAAGGGAAGTTTGGGACACGACGCCGAAGGCGGAGTGTCCCATCCCTTCGAACAAAATAAAATCACTTTTAGCACATATATCATACACTATTTTTCCTACAAACACCATTCAAAGAATAAATCAACGCATTTCTTACGTTATTAAATTTATAAAACATCTTTTTGAAATCAAATTATTCATCAAGTTTATTGTTGCTACGGTAATGAAAATTCGACCGTTTGTTGACAAGTATCTAACATCAAATCTCGTGACATGGAAAGTGATTAAGAAAATTAATTTCTTCCTGCGGATATCGAAGAAGCTGCTAATAAAGTCACTTTCGAGTTATTGCCTAGTAAGCAACAATACGAGTTTTCGTACAACCGTTTCATTAGATGGTGCGATCTGAAAAATGTTAGTGGCAAGTTCAGTCTGATATAATAGTATATTATGATATAAGTGTATAAGAGGGCCTTTAAAGCACGCGCGACATATTTCAAAACACGACGCGCAGCGGAGTGTTTTGTAAGTCGCAAGGGCTTTAAAGGCATCTTATACACGTGTATCATACGCTATTTTTTATTACGAATTCATCATAATCTCAAAAATGTTTTAAATATTAAACTTAAGGGATATATTGACGAATATATTAATCTGTCACATTTGACATGATCAAATGTTTCTATAGCAACCTTTAAAAAAGTAGGCGCATCATAAACATTATTTTATGCACGCTGCAGCGTGCGATAATCGTTGATTATGATGCATGCGTAATAAAAAACATATTTATATTTTCGCACCAGTGCTAAAAGTAAATTAATTTTAGCACCAGTGCCATAAAGTGACATTTTAGACACTGACAGCATGCGTTAAAAATTGTACTTTTAGTGACGTTTGTAGAAAAATAGTTATTTATGCAACAAGTGTGTAAAGTGACTCTTTTTTTATGAAAGGGAATATTGTCGCATGAGCCGTAGGCGAATGCGCCAATCCCATGAATAAAAAAAGGGTACTTTGCACATGAGTAGCATACAAAATTTTTTCTACTATCGAAAAATATATGAAAAAACAAAAATAATATTAAATTACTTTACGCACTAGTGCGTAAAATAAATTATTTTACGCACTAGTGCGTAAAAACCTAAACGTCAAAAAATATGTCAGATTTACTTTACGCACTAGTGCGTAAAATTACTTACTTTACGCACTAGTGCGTAAAATAACTTACTTTACGCACTGCACATTAAAAAGGCCTATTTTACGAATCTCAGAGAGTGCGTAAAGTGAGTATTTTACGCACGGTAGTAGAAAAAACCTTTTATGGTAAAGCCGATTTTCTGTTCACCTAACTATCCAATTTCATTCATTACCTTTTAGTGTTATTGTTCGAAAAAGGGAAGTAAGTAGTAAGTATAATTGGTCTGAATTAATTGGGCTCAATAATTGAATCGTTTTGATTTACTTTTATTTTGAATTAATTTCTGTTTTCATTGTTTAGTTTTTTGATTGATAAATTTTAGTGTCCACCGCTGATTTTATTATTTATATTTCCTTGTTCGAAGCCTAAGACAAAACGAGTTTGTATCAACATTTGTGGACTTTCTGACATGCGTCATCTACAAGTTGGTTACGCCTTTAAAAAAATAACCCTTACTCTTCGGTATTTGAGATAGGGCGTAATTTGCACGCTTCGAAGACAGCTCGTTCTGGCCTATCAATAATTCCAAATTTTCTTAACTTAACTTTAGTTTTTTCGTTTGTCTATATGCACTCTCAGTTTTTCTAAGCTGAGGTGAAACTAAATAAATAAAATTAGAGAAAAATAAAGAGGGTGACAATTTCGTGGGTTTGACCAAAAGGGGTCATTAACATCAAATTAGAAAGAACCATGATGAGCCCTTAAACTAATATGAAAATTTGTCTAGTCAGATTTTCAGTAGGGAATCCAATATAGGAGGCGAGGATGCAGACGTTAAACAGCTACACATGGTTTATTCAATATTTACATCTCACTTAGCTTATATAGAAATAAGTACAGCGTTTCAACTATATAAAGGGCAAATAATGTTTTCAAAGTGATGTGGGCTTAATTGAACAAATAATTTAAAAAATATTTGTATTTTTTTTGTAGAAAAATTACAGCTTTGTTCTCGATGTGACAAAATCCTACCAAATCACAGAGTCCGTATTGAAATTGAAATCCCTACTTTGTGCTTAACACAGCCATAGTCTAGAATTTTGGCCTCTCATGAGAAAAAATCAACAACCTGAAGACAAGTCATCAAAATTGAAGTCTTCACGATTATTTGAGAGAAAATGGATATCGAAACCTCCCGCTTATAATATATCTCTAAAATTGAGGCATCCCAAAAGATATTTAGAAATTTGGCATAGTTTCCAGATTCTGATGATCATCTATTAATAGACGTTACATAAAGTTTTATAGGTTTAACTTACAAGAAATATAGTTTTGTTTTTCCAACTTATGAATATTTTTCCGCTGAAACACTTGAACTTTTAATCTCTTTTTTCCAAACTGTGTTCACACATGAAAGACAAATTTTTATTATTCCCGTTCTGTATTAACTTCAGTTAATTTGCGTTACTTCTTAATTAGGTTTTGATAGGTTGCAGCAATTTTGATATATTTCCATCTCTAGGGTGCACAGTTGCTGGGGCCTTGCCATGCTTCTTATTTTCTAATTTTATATCTTTACATTTACTTCGGATTAGGAAAAACTGAGAGAGAATGAAGTTAAGTCAGGAAAATTTGCTATTAGCACTGCTGAGGCCAAAACGAGCTGCCTTCGAAGTATGCAAATTAGGCCCTAGCTCAAATACTTAACGAAAACCAACAAACCCCGAAAAGAGTTCCATTGTATGATGGTATATGGCCACAATTAACTTGTTCTAGGCAGTAATAATTAAGACAAGTTAAGATTAACGGTCAAACATGACGTGTAATAGTTTTATACGTATAGTTGTTTTCATCCCTTTTATAACATTTGAAACTTAAAAAAACATTGTTTCGTCTAGGAGAGCTAAAAGATAAGTTAAATAATTAAAGAGAAGCTTGTATTACCAAAGAAAATTTCTCTGATGGTCAAAATTAACTACAGAAAACATGAACCAGGAATTTGACCAATAAAGTCCAGCTACTCAAGGATTCGGCATAAAATGCGTTGTAATAATTATGATCTGCTATACCCATATATGGTATGGATTTTATAAAATCATTTAACCATAAGATCATTCAAGTGAAAATACATCGTGTCCAAGATAAGGAGGGCCAGTACAGGGATCTCTGAAACCATAAGAGATAGAAAGTCGGTTAAATGGAAAGAAAGTTGCGACTTCTGGTGCTGTATAATATGGCGCTTTGAAAACTAAAAAATTCCGATTGGTTCCGAAGATATCCGTAAATATCCGAATTTTAGCAAAAGTGTTTTTATTTTTGCTGAGTTTATTTCAAGAGGTTTATTAAAATAAATGACACTTCCTCATGGGCCTTTTATCCCCTCTACAATATGGCGTTATTAAATTTAAAATTCGACGTTTCGTTCTCGGGTCGCCATCATCAACTTTATTTTTTTAAATGCGGCCCTAGTTGTTTGAAATCGAATTCTGGAAGTGCTTTTAATTCCGAATTCAACGGTGTATCACAAGTTGTGATTTAATTATGTTTTAGACATTTATTAAGCATTATTAAATGTTTTCGTGCCTATTGCTTTGTAATACATTATTACGTGAAGCTATTTCAATTTATTTAAAAAAAAACTACGGCCTATTTTTTTATGAGTTAAAACCAATAATTAAACAACAATAATAAACAACATCAACAAACAACAACAATACACAACATCAGTAAACAATACGTAATAACAATAAAAAGCAAATTAAATAAATAAATAGAACACGGATATAATATAATATTATATTATTAATATATTATTATTATTATTATTATTTTATAATATAACATGAAGTGTAAGCTACGTCGGTAAGAGATGTTCAAAAAGATTTCCTTCATTTTCTAAACATAAATAGCATCTCATTACTGTTGTAAGTAAAGTCGGGTGAACGTGCTGGCCATGGTGTTCTGGAATATGTGCAGATAAGTCCTCTTGGGAATCTAGTTGAAAGATATTCAACTGCTCTGGCATTATGGGTAGGTGCACCATTCTGTTGAAACCAATGGTTTCGAATTTCTGCAAGAGGTAAATTATCTAATGCATCCTCTAAATCATTTTGGAGTAAATTGAGATAACGCTCAGAGTTTAAATTATGGTGGTAAATAAAATGGCTAAAATTCTTCTTCCTAAAATGCCAGCCCACGTATTGAATCCAAAACGCACCTGGTGTCGTACTTCCTTTAATACACGAGGATTTTCTGTGGCCCAGTAATGATGGTTCCTTCTATTAAAAATACCATTTTTAGTTACCATGCTCTCATCAGACCAAATAATCTGGTAAGGAAAATCTCTATTGTCGTGACATTTCCTCGTGTACCACTCGCAAAATGTTCGACATCTTTCTGCATCACCGGGTCTAAGTCCTTAACAAAGCCTGTATTTATATGATTGCCACTTGTGCTTCTTTAAAATAAATTGTGTTGTGGATTTGCCCTATACGTTTTCTTTAATTTCCCGTGTTGATATACCGGGGTTTTCAATAACAGCTAATAATACGTTGTTTACTTTCTCTTCATTACTTGGTTTTTGTCGGGGAGGTACAGGTTTTTTGAAGGCACCGTATTCTTTCAAATTGGTTGCTAGCTTACTAAATATTCTTTTATTTGGCTACCGTCTTTCCGGGTATTTATTTAAATACATCCGCTCTGCTTCATAACAGTTTCGATAACGTAAAATGAAACAAGCTAGCATATAAAATCTTTCTTCATTTGAAAACATTGCCATTTTGTATACAAAAAGCAAAAAAATTAAAATAAAGTGAAATAATTTAACTGTAAATGTCAAAGCTTATGCATATCTATGACGACCATTTTTTTTTCCAAAGCCTACTTTCTTTTAATATGTTAACAAAGGAACCATGGAACAGTGCATGGAAAATACAAACTAATTACTAATTGGTAATAACTAAAACATAATAATTATTTATTTATCTTATTTTATTTTAAACCGTAAGCAAAATTAGTAAGTAGACCTTAGTTTTTTTTTAATTGAAATAATTGTATCGTAATAATGTATTACAAAGCAATAGGCACGAAAACATTTAATAATGCTTAATAAAGGTCTAAAACATAATTAAATCACAACTTGTAATACATCGTTGAATTCGAAATTAAAAGCACTTCCAGAATTCGATTTCAAACAACCAGGGCCGTATTTAAAAAAATAAAGTTGATGATGGTGACCCGAGAACGAAACGTCGAATTTTAAATTTAATAACACCATCTTGTAGAGGGGAGAAAATGCCTATGAGAAAGTGTCATTTATTTTAAAAAACCTCTTGAAATAGACTCAGCAAAAAATAAAAACTATTTTACGAAATCTCGGTTTTTTACGGATATCTTCGGAACCAATCGGAATTTTTTAGTTTTCAAAGCGGCATATTATACAACATCAGAAGCCGCAACTTTCTTTCTATTTAACCGACTTTCTATCTGTTATGGTTTCGGAGATCCCTGTACTGGCCCTCCTTATCTTGGACACGTTGTGTATTAGATAAGCATTCGATGTTGACAAGAATATTGCCGAAACAAAATGGAGATTTGAGTTCTTGAAACCCATCTAGTACAAAATATTCACCATTGTGTAAGGCCAGGACATGTCTGGCTTCCCTCTCCCTTTCGGGGGGCTATTGAAATAAATGACTTATTTAAAAAAAATGATGGTCAAATAAGTCAAATAACTGCAACGAAACATGAATGAATACAAATGCTGAATTTTTCCAGAAGTAAATTGGAGAAGTATGACTAAACTATGTAAAGTGTCATATAATATTATGATGTTATCATTCTTATGTGAGTCTTACTTAGAAATTTAATCTATTTTTAAAGATCCATCATTTCGAAAACTTGTCACTTGTACAATATTGATTTAAACCGTTTAGATTCTACAGCCTGTCACAAAATGTGAAATGTCAATTTTCAAACGCCAATATTCCAAAACAGTTGAAAATCAGCATAGAGAATGTTACAGGAAAAATACTCAGAACTTGAAGAAGAATTCGAATAAAAATCTAGGAAAAACTAAAGCTGACGTTGGTCCTGATTTCTTGAGCTACCATGTATAAGAGATAGATATTGTTAAAATTTGTAAGAAGGGAAAATAACAATGACGTGCTCTAGCGTCTTTCAAAATTACATATGGTTTTGAAAATATTTGGAGTGTTCCATTCTTTTTGTTCACGCTGTATACATAAACCTATTTCGGTAATTGGGTCACGTCAAAGCAAATCTTGTCTTGTCCACATTTTATGAAGAACTATTTAGATATTGATTGGCGTAGCTTTAGTTACCATGCAACAGTCAGGAAAATTAAAACGCAGCAAAACCAGATATCAAAGCAAAACTGGTCCAATCCACATGGTCTTGGTATGGCTCCGCTTGTGCGTCAGACGCATGCAGTGGCTGCATGTGGCGACTGCATGCATTCGACGTTACGTTTTAATGGTTCATCTAGTGCAGCAGCTTAACGAATAGTGCATTTTTAACTGCCATGGAGTAATACTCGCGCTTCAGAATTTGGAGGCAGGACAAGACGACATAATTTGAATGTACATACAAAAAAAAGGAACGGAACGTTGTACACTTGATGTACACACTATTTTTTGTAACCTGCATAAGATGCGTCATATAGCGATTTATAGCGAGATAATGGTTACGTTCACCAGCAGTCAGCGGCCTCAGCAGCTATCTAAACTTTGGCAACGGGTCATATAGCAATCTTTGTCATACGCATTTTATTTGCCGTGAAGTTTTGAGAAGCACTATCGAATTTAAGAAAGCTGCTGGGACCGCTGACTGCTGGTGGATGCAACCAATATTTCAATTAGCATCATTTTTTGATCCCTTTTAAATTTATCAGCTCTCATTTTGACGATAAAAATTGGAAATAAATATAAAGAACAGCAGGCAGATTCTTAACTTATCGGGACAAACCGTAGCGAGTACGTTCCGATCGATACATCTTGGTCGGTAGTGAACTCGGGACCTAGTCGATACTGTCAGGTTGATATTCTTAACCGCTCCCGGGTAAAATTTGCTACTGTCGTGTTGGCTGCACTGCATTTCAAGGTTGCAGTGTTCAAAACCATAGATTTTGGGGTTAAGGTATAGGGTAGGTATATTTGTTTACATGTTTTATTTACTATAATATATTTATTATTATGTTTCACAAAACACAAATATCCATACAAGGGGAAAATGCAGAAAAAAACTATTGAAAAAATGACTGTAGAGCTAGCAAAGGTGGAAAAATGGTTAGTGGAGAATAAGCTTTTTGTCAATGTATCAAAAACTAATGTTATGATATTTGGTGCAAACATTAATGAGAATTTTGTTAAATTAAAACTCTGTGAACACGAATTAAGATATGTAAGACATTGCAAATATCTCGGCATTATAATTGCCTGTAAACTAAACTTTAAAGAGCATAATAATTATATAGTGAAAAAATAATTTAAAAAATATGATTTTTAGAAGGATAAGTCAATTTTTGTCAGTAAAGTCTAGTACAATTATCTATAAAACAATAATATATCTCCTCATTTTCCAATTGTGAAAAAGAGCTGCACTTTAAATTAATTATTTTATAAGGTACCAATTGAGTATAGTAATTTGCCTTTGTAACTATGTTAGATCTACGAATAGAATTAGGGAAGTTGGACGATTAATATTAGTAAAGATAATTTTTGATAGTTGTTTTCAGTGAATAAGTATAGGTTTATTTAGGGTGAGTCCTACTTTATGTATTTTGTGTATCATAGAAGAAAGAAATTAATTTCATTCAATATTTAATTTCATTTTATGATTATTATTTACAATTTACAAATTTTGCGGCCCCTGCGTCCCGATTCATGTGCCGTGTGCGATTACCCCAATTACGACTATAATAACATGATCATAGATAAATATTTATAACATAATATCAATATCTCTGTTACCTGTTTCTATCTGGCTTTTCAAATCCTACATAAAAGATATCACATGTTTCAAATGAACAAATCAAAACAATTTATTGCTTTCACTCGGGACCTTCATTGCTACCGAGTAGAAATGACATTTCAAGTCTGCACGATGTCGGAACCAAGTCGGTACCGATTGCGTCGAGAATCGCTTCCACTCGACAGCTGGTGGGTTTCGAAACGTCCCGACAGGTTAAGAATCCATCTGCAGGTGAATAATGTACGACGACTACGACGTCGCTGCCACATACCACATAAAATATACAAAAAACTTAAATGGGTGGTCATGAATATAAGTTTCTAGGCAACCAGATATTCAAATTTGCTGCTTGGTATGGGAGACGAACCGCGAGGTGGCGCTCGAGATAAAAGGCGGTTACGTAGCTTTATACAACACTTTATACGAGACAGTGGCGACAATGAGGGTCTTATTTTTGATTGGCTTTTCGGGATCACGTGATTTGTCCGCCATTTTTTGCGATTCTCCTCACTTGCATAGGCTGGATATGAAATAGTTTTGTGTAAAATCTTAACATTTGGCGATTATAAAGTAGTTTTAATTGACTGAGTATTGTATATTGAACAGTGTTTGTGATATTAGCATTTGTTTGCTTTTTAAAAGCGTGCAATAGTTATAAACTTATTGTAGCAAAAATGCCTGGTTGTTCTGCAATAAATTGTAGTAATTCTACAAAAAAGGGATCTGTAATGAAACGCTTTCCAAGAGATCCCGAAAGAAAGAAACAATGGTTAATTAAGACGAGAAGGGATAACTGGACTCCTACAGATCATTCATATTTATGAGGTAATATAACCTATAATACTATTTCAAATTAGAAAACTGAACTGAACTGAAAAACTACAAGTTAAATGCATGATGAATGAATGTTTTTTTATGAAAGCATTGATGGTTCAAACCTAGGTTCCAACTGAAAAGGTAAACTAAGCCAAAACCTATTTACTAATGGCTTCTATTCCAAAATAACCTTATTGAACCAGCCACAATTTTTTTAATTTTTGATTTAGTCTTTTGGATGGTTCAGTTACTTTTCTGAACTATGAAACAGGAGTAAAGAGTTTTATTGTTATTATTTTAGGCTCATTTTGCACCAGAAACGTGGGAGAAGACCCGAGAGGATGACAGCCGTAAATTAAAATCAAATTCGATTCCAAGAATTTTCTCATTTGCCAAACCGAAAACTCCAAGAAAGCCTCCACTTTAGCCTTTAGCGGAAGTTTTTATCACCAAAAAAAGTTAAGCCGTCTCTTAACAGTAAGTGCAATTTTATAACAATATTATTGCATTGCTCTACAGAAATATGCTATATTAGATGTTTATATGGATTTAAAAATATAAGCATGAACACAGTTATTCAAATGTAAATAAACACCTGATAATTACCGATGAATAGTAGACTTTGAACTTGAAATGTATAGATTATTTGGAATTTAAGTTATTTAACTTATTATAGAGATAAAAGACATGCCTAGAATGAAGTTGTTAAGTATAAAATGTAAGACATAATATGTTGTAAAAAATAGTGATAGTTTTATGGTCGGCCTTGAATAAATTATGAAATGGTGTAACTCATTTGTATTTTGACACAATTAAAGAGGGTTTTTTTTTGGGGGAAGTGATATCTAGTACCAGTGTAATTATTTTGTTGGTTACTTTTTTCTTTTCATGCATTTTACATTAGGCGAGAAGCAGTGCAGGCACTTACAGGTGATTCGATCACTTATGTGTCACTAAAATAAATATACAACTGGGGAAAAAACTTTCTACAAATCAAAACAGTATGAATTGTAATAATTGTAAATTATAAATAAATAAATTGTTAAATAAAGGTTATATTTTGTACATTCAATAATTTTGCAAATGAAAGTAAATTAATAAATAAATACTGTAAGTAAGTATCTTCTATTCTTTTTAGGTGAAGCGATGGAGCCAGGAAACAAACATGTCTGATGTTACTGCCTTAACACGGCCAGGTACATCAACTGCAGGTATACAAGGTACATGTGCAACCGAGTGAAAGATAATTTTTACATTAAGAGAACTAATTCAAGAAGAGCTATGAACTCACTGTGTGTCACGGGCCTTAGGGAATAAAAGTTGTTATTAAATTGAAAGGTTTGTATTTTGTGCAAATCTTTTAATTAGTATGCAACGCAGAGCGCTTTCAGCCTGAGGCCATCATCAGTGCTTTTTTGTCAGGAATCAGCACAGTCGAGTCAAATCAATCAAACCCTTGGATCACACATAGGTTAAACATTGAAATTAAAATAAAATTAAAAATTACATCACAAATCACATAGAAAGAGGGGGCTCTTATAACCCATTATTCAAATTTCTAAGGAGTCTGATCAGCTACATCTTTAGCGACTTGACCCATTGCAAGTTCTGCCTGTTTTGCACTAAGAACGGTTTCCAGGGAGCTTAACATGTCAACTGCTAGAACAGTCTATTTTGCCCTTTTTGAGTTTCACCTCCGATATGCCCTTCCATTCTGGGGTACGTGTTGTGCGACTCAATTTGAGCGTATTTTCAAACTACAAAAGAGAGCTGTTCGATACTCTCTGAGACTAAATAGTAGAACTCACTGCCAGGATTTTTTTAAAAGGTTTAAAATAATAACTCCTCATTCCTTATTCATATTTGAATCCGTTGGCTTGATCCGCAAGCACGTATCTGCTATTCCAGATAGGCCATCTCACAACTATCCACTTAGGAATACGGAGCATGATCTTTATCTGCCAACCCCACGCTCAGAGTTAGTTAAATTTTCTATACTGTACAATGCATAACTATGTTTTTATATGTTTTGTACTCTAGGTCTAGCTTTGTCTACAATTTGTAATGTATTTTGACAATAAAGCATCTTATTATTATATTATTATTATTATAGTGATATTGTAGACGTAATAACATTAATAAAATGCAATAAATGTAAGTTTATATTCAATTGTTTTTTTATTATTATTCTCAGTAAGTAGTTGAGGAAAACACTAAAATATTTATACCTCCGCCAAATTATTAAATTCAGTTACACATTGATTTACATTGCTTATCAAGTTTTTGAAAAATATGCATAAATTGTACCTCTCCTTAATAGAATAAGTTGTGAAAATGTCACTTTACTGCAGTCGTTGTTGCGACGCAGCCGTCCGCCGCACAAGATAAACCACTTTGTGACATTCCGCTTTGTTCGCTAACTAGAAGTGAATTTCTAGTACGTCCGCGGTACTATTCCTGCTTCCGTTCGAAGGACGAAATCTAATTCCGATATTGAATTCGATTTTATATCTGTCCCGGGTGACCTAAGGAATCCGTTTTATTGGAGCGTCGAGAAACGCCGCAGAGTGAAATTTCCTGCGTGCTGACTTCATCTTTAGAAGCGCGAGACGACGCCTTGAGCTAACGGGTTAGAGTGTACACCTTTACCGCACCGTGCAGATTTACTTTCGTTGAATTGTTTTGCAAAGTTCTAAGTTGTTTGGCCGGTGCGCATTCGGTTGGCGCCGGGTCAATCAGCTTGGGACCTTACCGATTTTCCTTACCATATTGATTTGACTTTCGTTGAGTTGTTTTGCGAAGTTTGGCCGGTGAGTCGTTCGGTTTGCGCCGGATCAACCAACTTGGGAACCTTACCGATTTATCTTACCGTGTCGATTTGCCATTCGTTAGGTTGTTTTGCGAAGTTCTAAGTTGTTTGGCTTGTGGGTCATTTCGGTTGGTGCCGGATTTTGCAACTTAGAACCTTACCGATTTTACCTTGACTTGTCATGGAGTTGCGCAGTTAGTCCTCGCAGTCGCGTGGATGTACTGGATTTCAGGAAGCACGTGTTTACGCCTAGGATTGGACGAGCCATGCGTCGTCTCCCAAAATATTTTGGATCTATTCCTAGGGCGGTGTTGATTTCTTCTTGGAATTTGTTGCGATTTCGTGCTATTTATTGTTGTACTTTATTTTCGAATACTCGTTCTGGTCTTGGAAGTGTTGTTTTTATTACCTTTTCACTCGGGAATCAGTTAGTGTTAGGTCTCTTCCGTTAGTGTTAGGTCTTTTCCGTTAGTGATAGGTCTCTTCCGCTAAAGACCTACAGCTGTCTTAGGTTATGTTAGGTTTAGTGAAAATGGAAGGTTCCCATCCATTTAGTATGGGGTGCTGGGTGTTGATCTCATTAAGTTTAGTTTTTAGTTTGTCTTTTGTCCGTTGACTTAGGGTTTCTGGGTGAGGATGGTATTTCCGTTGTCTTCGGTTCTGATTTCGGTACCTGGTAATCAATGGATTTAAAGTCTATTCAGAGATAAACCGTTGACCGCAATTTGCATTTTAAGACATTTTACAATACCTTTTAAACTTTTTCTACCTGATGGTCAATAATTTGGGATGTTGATATGCAGGGTCGACCTTAAAATTTTTACCTGGCAATAATGAGGTGAACAAAGAATAAAGTTATATTCAAAAAGGCTTCAAAAGAAAAATTCGAAGAGACGCGGGAGTGAAATGTGTTTAGACGAGAGTGACAAGGATCTAGTGAGAAGAAAAGTTTATGACATGTATAAGGAAAAGTTAGTACCGACATAGGATTCCATAAAATTATGTTTGATCTCCGATGAAATTAATATAACCTGTAGCCGCACTACTCTGTATAATACTTTGAAAGAGATGGGCTTCAAATATAAGATAATAAATAAAAGACATCAATAATGGAGTCCGAAAGATTACGCAAATTAAGATTTGAATATTTGCACTGCATCAAAGAATACAGATCCAGTAGTCGAGCCATTGTATACTTAGATGAAACTTGGTTTGACAGTCATGGAACTATTAAAAAAGGTTGGGTTGATTGTACTACAAATTGTAAGACTAACGCTCCCTCAAACAAAGGAAAAAGAATAACAATTATTCATGCTGGATGGGAAAATGGATGGATTCCTAATTGTTTATTGCTATCGGCCAAAAGTATTAAAGATTCTAGTCTAGACTACCATCAAGACACAGATGCTGAACTTTTTGAGAACTGGTTTAAAAATTATCTTGTGCCAAACATTCCAAAAAACAGTGTTATCGTTATGGACAACGCAAGTTATCACAGCCGACAACTGAAGAAAATGCCGAACGGTGCAAATACCAAGTCACAAATACAAACATTTATGTTACAAATCGACATCTATTTCGAAGATTATTATACAAAGAATGATTTGCTGGAAGTTTTAAAAGCATTCAACTTTAAAAAAGAATATGTGTGCGATAACATGGCGAAAGAATGTGGTCACAATATTTTACGACTACCACCATATTATTGTATCTTTAACCCGATAGAACACATGTGGCACCAAATAAAAACACGAACAAGAGCTCTAAATACTGCACCAACACTTAGTGCAAATGTTATTGAATTATTGAAAAAAAATATTTCCGAAATACCAAGCGAGAATTGGAAAAATTCTGTTAACCATTACATTAAAATTGAGAATACATATATTACTTATACACATGTTATAATAGAGCCTCTATTTATAAAAAATGTATGTGAGGATAGTGACGGCGAAACCGAACTAGGTCTAGAATAAAAATTTTGTTATAATATATAATATAAATAGTTTTCGAATAAAATGCACATAATAAATAGCGAAATATGTATTATTCCGGCCCTAACATCCTTATTTCATACTCCCAAATTATTGACCATCAGGTAGAAAAAGTTTAAAAGGTATTATAAAATGTCTTAAAATGTAAATTGCTGTCAACGGTATATCTCTGAATAGACTTTACATCTACTTTTAGCATTATCGTCGGAAAACTTTTTCTTTGGAAAGTTTCCCTCCTTTCGAAAGAGAGGGGGAGTTGTGACATTCCGCTTTGGTCGCTAACTAGAAGTGAATTTCTAGTACATCCTCGGTACTATTCCTGCTTCCGTTCGAAGTACGAAATCTAATTCCGATATTAAATTCGATTTTATATCTGTCCCGCGTGACCTAAGGAATCCGTTTTATTGGAGCGTCGAGAAACTCCGCAGTGAAATTTCCTGCATGCTGGCTTCATCTTTCGAAGCGCGAGACGACGCCTTGTTCGGCTTTGTAGGTACGCTTCCTTTTCCAGAGAAGCCTTTCCGTTGTTCAGTCGATTCATTTAAAATTTGTTTTAAGCCGAGGCATCTGCGGTGGATTTTGTCGGCTAACAACGTAGGGATTTCCGTATCAGTTATTGCGATTTGTATTCGTTAAGTTTTAGTGCTGTAGATACGGGAAAAAAACTCGCCAGGCTTTTTGGTATTGGCTTTTTTCTGGTGTAGGTAGCCATTGTGGTACTTGGCGTACCATTTTTTTTTATGTGCCGCGTAGTTTCGCCCTAAGTTTAAGAGGGTCCTTCCACCGGGCGAGAATTCGGAAGTCCTATCACCGGGCAGAAATTTGCTTGTCCTTCCACCGGGCGAGAATTTGGAAGTCCTTTCACCAGGCGGGAACTTGATGATCCGCACACCTGGCCGAACTGCTGTTGTTTCGGCGTAGCGGAACTTGCTTACCTGGTGTGATCGGACAGTCCATTGGACCAGCTAGATGTGCTGGGCGTGTCGTAGGTCCACCCATATTGGTTCCGGAACCGGCCGTCCGTGTTCACCTGACGGTGAAACTTCCATGAAAGCTAAGTGCTAAATATTTTTAGTTTTAAATGTCTGTTATGAAATAACTGTCTCTTTTTAAGTAGCATCGTAATCCTGGTTGTATTTGCGCCCACTTTATCTCTGCGGTTTACGTGATCACGATCCCGCGCGGTAGACCAAATCCAAGTTTTCTATTTACTTTCCCCTATTTCTCACTGGGGCTCTTAGGCACTTGAGTGGTGCCTATTTAATTTTATTTTTTTTTTACTTATCACTTAAATCTACAGAGAGTTTTGGTCAACCACTGATAAGTTTTATATTCTTATTGCTACGTTGAATATTATTAGATAGTTTAGTGTCTTTGGGGTTTAAACCACCTACAATCATTGGTATCGCACCGGAAAATATATATTTGTATTTTGGCCTCCTCAATTTACTTTTACACCTTTTTTTTTGTATTTATCGATATTTTTGGCAATTACTTTGGCCCATTTTGATCTTTTCAAATAAAAAGATAGTATTGTATTTGCGGCGTTTTTATTTGGCTCAACAATTTTACTTATCGAAACTTTTCAGCTCTACTAATTTTGGTGGTGACTTTTTTTTCTTTTGCGATTCTTACCGGCAAGGTTTACCTTGGGGAGCGGAGGTCTTGCAGCAGGCTCCACGAATAACGCGGAAATCTCCAGTTTGGTCCGTAACGAACTCGGTGGCGCCCAATGAACCTTTCTCCGGTTAATTGAGCAGCGGGCAAATTGCGCGCTCACTTTACAGCTTGCTACAAGGCCTTGCGTTCCGATCTGCTGGGTAATTATTTTTGCGGTGGACTACTGGTCGAATTCGGTAAGTGTACAATAATACTAATCTCGGTGGAACTCGTCATAGCTTCACGAGCATTGAACATCTTTTAATCTTTACTCTTTTTTTTAAAAGAAAAAAAATATTTTATTATACAGAAAACGAGTCGCAACTTGTTCGTAATTCCGATTAAGCAGTCTCTCCGTCGAACGCAGCGGCCGCTGCATGCAGTCATTGCATGCGTCCGACGCACAAGCGGAACCATACTGTTAGCCAAATGAAATAACCTGGCCGAAAAGAATCCGGGCAAAAAATATCCTCGCATTTTTAGATGCTGTCAAATTTTTTTCCCAATAATCCTAATTTATTTTGTGTCTAATTTCTTTTAGCGAATTTACATATTTAAATTTCCTACTTGAATTTTGTTATTTTCCTTAAAAGTACTATCTTCTATTATTTACTATTTTATTTACACAGGGAAATCCAGAATAAGTGTACTATTTATATTTTATTCGCCTTCAAGCTATTTAAAATACGCGACAAGAGACAACCGTGCGACGTTTACTTGATTTTAAGCGGTGGGTCAGTTCCTGATTGTTGCCAGGGTATATTATATACACTTAGACCCCAGACAAACACATAGCTTTTTTATATATATTAAAATTTTGGCTGGTCGCTTCGCTCGCTCCGGGGGCGCAACCAAACAAACCTAACCCAAACTAACCCAAGGAATGCCCAAAATGAAGCAAAAAAGCTAATTTTTTATTTATTTTGGGCATGCTTTGGGATAGTTTTGTTTCGTTGCGCCCCCCCGGAGCGACCGAAGCGAGCGGAGGGTCATGCGTGAAGTGGAATATAAAATATACTTAAATAGTAAATAAACACTGTTATTCCATCAAAACTCGGATATTTTTCCGGCTCAAATGTGGTGGATCCTCCGATTTTTTTGGCTTAAATTGCTCTATAGGACACCCCTTTACTAGTGAAAAGAAAAATTGCAAAATCGACACAACCTATATGTCACCAGACGCAAAACGTGTATGTTTTCCATCGGAACTTCTACGCATGTAAAACTAAAACGATGCAAGATTTCTCTACACTAACATGTTTCAAAAGTTGTCAACCAAAACGTAATAGGCAAAAAAGAAGGGAGCAGCAGGAAAGGTGTATCAAGGAGATATTCTATAAAGAAATCCAGTCGTGAGAGGTTTGAAATAACATAGGAAGCCATCTAAGCATTTCCAAGCTTTGGAAAATATATAATAACTCACACGATGAGTCTTTAATGTAAAGACTTTTTTCCCAAAATATCTTTGCCAGAAAATATAACATTGGCTTCGGAAGTTCTGTGACAGATCCCTGCTCTAAATGAATTGAGTTAGCCGAAAAAATCAAGTTGGAAAAAGATCCTGGTTTGATGGTAGAAAAAAGAGTTCACACTTTAAGATCAGATGTATTTTTCGCGAAACTGAAAGAGGTTAACGATAGTGTGACTACATTCTCTTTTTGTCTGCCAAATATATATGGTAAATCCCAAGGTTACAGATTAGATCGCTCATTACAGCAGACAGTTATACACCTACAACTTCGCTATAGTACAAGGTTTTTCCAAAATGAAAATCACAGAAAATGTATAATTATATTTTGACTTGGATGGAAAATCAGTTCTCTTGATAGCATAGCGGATATGAAATAATTCAAATTTAAATAACTAACATAATTTAATGGCAAAATGAAATTTAGCATTGAATTGTGAGAAAGCATATTGTCATTTTCTGACCGTTACAGCCTTATTTTCGAATGGTTCTATAGGTTTATGAAATTATTTATAAATGCTCCTTTTGGACCAGAAATTTCGATTTCCACAGGACCATTTTGTTTCAATCTTTTCACAAATACATTTTTGATTGTATGCATTGTCATTAGTAGACAACAATCTGATACAAAAAGCTACATATTAGGTTCTGCACTTTTTGGATTTATTGGTATTTCTCTTATGCCTGTTTCTGGTGCTAGACGGACATTGAAAACAGGCATAGCTTTTTTCGCAAGTATCCACTAGTATGCATCGATTTAATAAGCATTGCGTTGCTTCTATATCAGCCGCCTGCTGTGATGGTTCCAGATATACAGTCGAGAGTGAATCGACTTGATCAGTTATTTTCAATTACGTCGAAAAGCTTATGTACGTCAAATCACCTTGTGGCCTGTATAACACCATTTAGGTTCTGATAATTATTTCCAAACGATCATAGCTGTCTGAACTATATATTCTCGCTAATTGACAAATCTTATTTATAGCCCATTCCCTAGTACGAGAACAATATAAAGTTCAATCAAACATCAAACTATAATAGGGTTACGATACATTAACTCATCTTTTGTTAGTGGTGGCACAATGAGAAATGAAAAAACGAACTTTGAGGAAAACAATTTTATATCATGATAAAAGTTTTCGTTCGGCAATTTTATTATCTTTCGCAACCTTTTAGACGTTTCCATTGAGAGGGGCCTTTAATCCATTTGTCAAATATGTGAATAATTGAGGTGTATCAAAGCAAAATTTGTCATACTCATTTTAGATAACTTTACACAATTAACTAAAAACCTTTACGCAGTATATTTCTTTGTCTTTTATTATGACAAATTAATACTAACAGCACCGAAAAAAAGAAAGGGTTTTTGTAATTAGATTAAATGGAAACTATCATGATATTTTTCAAAATGGCATAATAATGTGAATAAGACAAGTTTTGCTCTGTCGATTTGGATTTGAGAAGTTATGCAGTAACAAGGATGGGATAAGGCAAATTTTGCAGTACTAAAATGAATCGTTTATTATTTTTTTTAAACATTATTATAATACAAAAGATTACATTGTTGGTTCGATATCCTCTTTGAGCGTTCGTCGTTCACAAAAGTCATTCTCGTCAATGATATTTTCAGTTCCACCTGCTTCTCTGATGTCTGATAATAGCGTTTAAAAAAGAATTAAGTCGTCCTTCTGTTGCCATTCGTCTCCGAAATGTTTTACTAGTAGTTTTTTAACAACGGCTAGCTTTGCTGGTTTTACTGGAATGCCCGTTGAAATAATCTGAGCAGAAAACTGCTCGAGCTTTTTACCTTTTTAAAAAACTGCTTTGGCTTTTCCGGTATTTGAATTGTAAAAAGCTCTCCGCGTACTTCAACATTTCCATTTTTCTCTTTGGTAAGTGTAAATCTCTTGACAAGTGAAAACTTGAAGTGTCGTGCTCGAACAGGTTTAAAAAACTCCCCAACAGACAATTTCCAATCCATCACTGGGCAGTTATTACCTAATATAGCAACACTTCCGTGTTTTTTGAAATTATGCAGGTAGGTTTTAGGATCGGTGATTGTTGGCTGCTTTCTTAATATTTTTTCGATTCTCGCAAAAATTCTGTGAAGGCAAAAATAAATGGTATTGGAAGAATTAATTCAATGCTGGTGAAATTAAAAATTGACATTTGACATATTATGACAGACTGTAGAATCTAAACGGATTAAATCAATAAGGCCCACAGCACCGAACATTAACTATACGATAAGAAGGATCACTCTCCGCGGCGGCACGTCAACGGATGCCTCCTTCCCCGCGCGAAAACTAGCAGGATCCTGGCAGGCGACCTTTGGACCCGGCGCACACTGGTCGAATTTCTAGGAAAGCTGGCCATAATAAGGTTTACCAGAAATATGACATCAATGTTATTAAGTATTACACGTTTAAAATATCGTGTTGTAGACAAATAATTGCTGAATTGTTGGCTCATCATCTATATTTATATATAGGGTGTATCAATTATCACTAACGGTAAAAATCATGTATAAAATCATTTTTATGTTCTTAAACCGTCTTAAAAAATTATTTTGAAAATTAAAGGTTCCTTCGATGTAAAAAAAGGGATTTAAATTTGATGATCCGAAATTTGTTTTTCAGAGTTATCGCTATTATAAAAAAATAATCTAATAGGGACCAAACTAGTAAAAAATATGGAAGCATCAGTTCAGCTGTTGTTCAAAAACACTTGCTTATATTCTGATTCTCCCAAGGTAATATCAAAGCCATATTTACAAATTAAAACTAAATTATAAATTTTATCTGCTGATTCAGCCAAAGTATTTATTACCTCTTTTTATAATAACATCAGTCTTGCATCAGCAATAATGATTCTACCGAAATTTCAGCGTCAGTTTCACGTACTACAATATTATGGGATTAGGGGTGGGCGAAAATAATCGATTATTCGATTCACTTTTAAGAAATTACCGATTAATCGATTAATCGACTTATCGATTAATATTTCAGTAAATATCGATTAATCGATTATTCAGTTATTTGCTAAAATATTAAGCGTTTGATCGATTATTCAATTTCTTGCCCACCCGTACCGACGACTTTACAACAGATATAGTTTTTAAAATTCCAATTTAATAATGCGTTGCGTTAAGGGTAATTTAAATGACATAAAACCATTTTGAAAATGCTTTCAGTACGACATATGAAGCAAAAAACAGAGAGAGGTAAATGCTTAAACAAGACAGCAGCAGGGAAAACTGCGCACGTTACAAATTTATCTAATAAGGGATCCTCATTTCGACGCGCCATTTTCTGATAATTTGGCTTCAGTTGTTGCACAATTAGATAACACCAACACATAACCTCAACGGAGTCGGCGGCACGTTAACGGTGTGTCTCCTTCCCCGCGCAAAACTAACAGAATATCGGCATGCCATGATACAAATAAAACAATCATGTTGGCAGGCGACCTTTGAACGCGGCGGCCATAGACCAGCGCATCCTTTTGTCAGAATATTTGTAGTAGGAAATATGGTGAAACCATTAACACAAAATCAAAATCTTTTAAATATTAGTTATTACACACCTTGAGTATTGTTATCAATAATAACTAATTAAAAACGTTAATAGATGTTTGAAACTTTATCAAAATATTTATTTGGTGATAATAATAAAAAACCATAAGGTAAGTTTGACAGGGCACTGCAAACAATTCAAAAGATATCAAGTGTGTTTTTCCAAAGCCAACTAGAGTACTAGAGTGCTATAAATAATTTCGTCATAAATTTGATTAAAAATACCGCAAACGAAAATATCGTTTATGGCCAGCTTTTATTGAAATTCAACCTGTGTGCGGCGGAGTCGGCCAATCGTTACCAGGCAACGAAGAAAATAAGCGACGATTCCTTTGTAGCGCTCGCTGAACACGCACATCAAAGTTGCCACCGTTGAGTGGTCCTTCTTATCGTATAGTTAATGTTCGGTGCCCACAGTATGAAATTTCATATGCCGACCACGCCACATTTTAAGGTTATGTTTTCTGGATTCAGTGCTTTTACAGTACGATTAGCTGCTCATAAAATATTATTTACCACTTATTGTTTATATACAAAGATATTTGTTGTTTTACCAGTGCTATTTGCAACAACCGGATTTCTTGTATTAAGCAAGCACTCACGGATCAATATGAGCAACCTGTAAGTTATTCCTGAGTTATCTAAGGTTATAAATATCGTTTTTTTTTCAATAGCTATTTTTACTTCACAATAAAAGTCTTGTTGACATGTTCATAATAAATCCATGCAGAATTAATTATACGTTGTTTTGTGAGAACCGATGAACATTGTGTTGCTTCAATATGGCGAAGTTGCTGATATAACTAAATCAGCCATCGATAATTTATTTCCAAAATATTTTTTGATGAGGAGTTATTTCAAATTATTTGCGATGTATCAGGAAAATACACGACTCTCAAAGGAAAACATAATTTTAACGTTTCTACCAGAGGAACGTATATTTACGATATTTATGTTGGTCAATTATTGCTCTCTCTAATTATTTAGTTAGTAAATAGTATAGCCAAAAAGAAGTTTGAAAAGATTCATCGTTTGTTACATTTCAACGATAATTCAAAAATAGATAGAGAACAAAGTCTATTAAGCACAGACACTTATCGACCACGTTAACAATGTGCCTCAGGATCTTTTTTAACCACGAGGAAAACGCTTCTCACTTGATGAAGCCATGGAGCCATACTATGGTCCGCATAGCTTAAATCAATTTATAAGAGGAAAGCATGTAAGGTATGGCTGTATATTTTAGTGCATCCCTACAACAGATGGCTTATTTTTAAATTTATTCCAATTTGCGATGCTGACGACGAAAAAGACGGTATCACATTGAGAACAAATGGGACCGAAAATCTATCCTTAGGCTTTATACCTGCAAAATCCACCATATATCTAGATAATTTTATTAACTTGTAACGGGCCAGTTTTCGAGTTCGTTTATTCATTTACCGAAATCGGGGACCTGCAAGATGCCATTCATTTAGAAATTAGCGTTCGCCATAATGTTAGCGTCGGTCCAATTGGACCGACGCTAACATTATGGCGAACGCTAATTTCTAAATGAATGGCATCTTGCAGGTCCCCGATTTCGGTAAATGAATAAACGAACT
>MU182066.1:266400-310050 GCA_016904865.1 Pissodes strobi
TCTATTAGTCCAAAACAACTTTATTTATATTTAATAATTTAATATCTGTAATAGCAAAAAAATATATATAATATATCTATAAAAAGGAGAGAAATTTCTTGGCATGTCCGCCTAACCGGAATATGAATAGGTAGGTAATAAAAAAAGTTATATTGAACACAATTTTTTTATTTAAAAAAATATTATAAACATATTTCACATAGACAAACAGAAAATAAATTCTCAATAAAAACATTTTTACATTACGTCAATGATTTTTTTACTTTAAATTTGCCCATGTTACAAACTTCTAGAGTAAGTAGATAGTACCCATGAAATAAGAAAAAAAAAACATATGAACAGCTCAATCAGGTCACTCATTGTGTTCTCAAGCACGTATAACCACAAATTTGTCAAGTCTCAAGTTAATTGTCAATTACCTCTCCCCTAATATAATAAGCCGCAGAAATACAGTAACACCAATGCACTGCACTATTGCTATATAATTAGTGCCTTCAATTCACTAATCATATAGCAATATTTTCCTTCATAAATTAAATGCCGGGATGGAAAAACTTGCACTAATTAACAGCACGCGGAGTTCGCGGAGGCACTCATAGATAGTATACACATACCACTGTGGTATGTGATAATATATACAAAAAAAGAGACACTACTGAGATAGCTCAGCAGGAACAGAGCTGAAGATACAAGGACAAGATGGCGAATAGCGATAGCCCGATGGCCTGCTACTACTACCCTTGTCTTTGCTACTACGCTAAATAAAAATGATCACGCCGATTCGCGCCAATAAACGCAGGGTCGCACAGCCAGATGCTACCATTCCTAATATATTTCCTTTGTTAACTGTTACAGTAGTTATTTTTATTATTATTCAATGTTACTAATACTAACCAAATTCATATGGAGGTTAATATCAAAAGTGCTTATTATAACTATGTATGTGTATTATTTAATGGAAATCCGTATATTAACTATAAACCAATTATATTATATAAAAACAGAAAATTATGTACTATTACAAAATTAATGTTTTTAATAATACATATGTTTTGCTTTACTGTATATTGTTAAATGCAACCAAATAGTGTCCAAATAAAAAAAAATTTTAACTTGTAACATTTAAAATGAAATCGTATTTTTATAAAAAACAAGATCTAGTTGCTATTAATTTAGCAGCATATTCATTAACAAATACTACCCAAACAAATATTTATTTATTATTATCGAAATTTTTCTTTCAGTGTATGTTGTCCTGTGGAACCATCAGTTTTTGTATATCGTGCCTGCCCATCCTAATTTATCTATTCATTATCTTTAGGCTTTTAGTCTGCTCAATTGCTTCTGTTATGATCTGAGTGTTATATAATCGACAATCGTTCCTAATTTCCTTCGCAATTTGCTTACTCATTTCACTGTATTCTTGTGTGTCTTTCCTTTTTAGCAGTCTTCTTTGTTCTTTCTATTAGTTGTTTTTGTATGCGTGCTCAGGTTATCTTTTTTGTTGGTATGTTTTTCCCAGTGGTTTTCTATTGCAGTTTCTAATGCTAAGGTTTTCTGATCATTACTTTCTTCTATTTAACCCACCCCTACTCTTCAAGAATCAAGCTAGGGCCTAATTTGTACGCTTCAACGACAACTTGATGTTCCGACCTATGCATCGGTAACTGTAAATTTCCATAATTTCAATTAGTTTAATTTTTTTCACTCTCATTTCATCCTAAGCTGAAGTGAAAGTAGCCAATAAAATTAAGAAGATACGAAAAAGCGTAATAATCTACTAAAATACCTTAACAAACTTGAACATTCCCTTTTCTCTTCTGAAATATTTAAGTTCAAATTATAATACAATTTATTTGTCTAGTAAAAAAATGCAATAATCTATATGAATTTATATAAAAATATAATAATAGTAACAATCGTTACGTGACAAAAGGAATCATCAATCAATCATCCCCTTTGTACTACACATATCATAGGAAACGTACCTAGACATGTTAGCTCTGATCCTAGTTAACTATATTATTTTACTTCTTACATTATCTTATATGTTACAGCGTATAACTACAAAAGATCGGTCGAGTACAAAACCAGTCGCTACTAGAGCAAAGTAGTGCGATCGGATAGCATTAAAAATCATAAAAATATTTCAGTGCTGGCGGCGACCGTGAACTTTTGGTTATAGATACTATATATGTCAAAGATAAAAAAATGCCTTAGACCCCAAAAATTTGGGCCTCTCCAACACCAGTAATGACGTCATAAAATAAGGGACCGCGAAACTGGTTTTAAGCATCGACTGATCCAATTAAACGACATAGTTTTACATAAAAGCTATTTATAATTACGTGTTGTCAACTAAAACGTAAATTAATAGTATATTATGATATAAGTGTATAAGAGTGCCTTTAAAGCACGTGCGACATATTTCAAAACACGACGCGCAGCGGAGTGTTTTGTAAAGTCGCAATGGCTTTAAAGGCCTCTTATACACGTATATCATACGCTATTTTTTATTACAAATGTATCATAATCTCAAAAATGTTTTAAATATTAAACTTCAGGGATATATTGACGAATATATTAATCTGTCACATTTGACATGATAAAATGTTTCCATAGAAACCTTTAAAAAAGTAGGCGCATCATAAACATCATTTTAAGCACGCTGGAGCGTGCGATAATCGTTGATTATGATGCATGCGTATAAAAACTCTATTTTAATGTCATTTAATGTCATTTAAATGGCAAAAAGTTGACATTTATCTGCTTATTCGGGTCTATTTTCAAATGTAATGTTCTTATGGTAAAAAATTGAATGGTAGTAGTGAATTTTTGTTGAGATGAATCTGTAAAGAGATCCCGCACCATCCTCTTAAAGGCGTGCATCTTTTCAATCACGAAAAAAAAAATTGGTGTAAACATTTTAATAAAAATTTGTTTTACACCTAAAACAGAAAACAATTTCAATTCATAATTTTCAGAACAATCTCCTTCAGATGCACACATTTACGTATACCGAAGACCCTTTCTGATACATTTGCACACAGAACACCTCTGTTTGCAGCTACAGGCAATTCGTTCTTCACCAATTTTTGCGATATCCGGAATAGTATACCACAATGACTGAAACCCGTCATTAGTTTTTTCCCAAGCCCAACCCAACTAGCGAATATAGTTCCCAGTCCTTTTTAAAAAGTCACTGCCCCTAAAGTATAGTTCCTAGACCCACCCTGCCACTTAAAATGTTGCTCTATAAGGAATAGTCACTTTGAAGTATATTTCGAGAGTGATCGGTTAGTGCCTACCTACCATTAAAGTGGAAAATAAACACCCCGATTGCAAGTGGCAAACATGTAATTTAAAGAAGTGGCTGGAACTACCCTAATCTTCGAATATGACACCATAAAAGACCAAAAACTTTATAGTAACTTTTTAAAGTAGCGGTCACTAACAAGTGCTACCATAATGCCTCCATTAAGTTTTTGTTACTTTATAGTAACAATTTAAGGTACGGGGTAGTGGCGGCCACGACACCTAGTTACTTCTAATTTGCAGTAGCATTGAATGTAGCAAAATAGTTACTGCTACCTTCCTCGGTCACAATAAAGTTATTGTTTCTATAAAGTCGCCTCTGGGTAGTTACAATTGTCACTTTATCAATCCGAAGATTTTAAAGTTCCAAACGGGTAGGGTTGGCCTAATATATTATCGTTCCCGGTACTTTGTGGAAGCATATGGAACTATAAAGTATTTTTCGGATTAAACGGTCATATTTTTTTCATGACTTTTCAGAAAAACAGCCAAATGGCTCAAACATTTTGCGTTTTCAAGCTAAATATACCAAGACTAAAGATTTTTTTCCTTAGTTATTTTGTTATTTTTGACGGTGGACTAATATTTTAAAGTTTCACGCCAGTTTCAAGCAAATTATTATTATTTTTATTTTATTACATGGGTTTCTATTGCAAATAATATAATAATTTGAAATGTTTTGAGGGGCGCTCGAAAATTTTATCATATAAACGCACTATTTTATTCAGTAAAGTCGATTGCGTTTTGGAATTTACCTACAAAAGGCGTTAAAATCGCATGGTAAATACCAAAAAAATAATAATGGCCTCCATAATTATTTTCCATCATGACATTTATTTTTATGAAGTGTGAAATTGCATGAAGAGGTCGCTGCGAATAAAGTTTAACAGTTTAATGAAAGTTCCACATGTCGGTAGAAAACACTTAGCTGCCACGAACCCGCGACTAGGCAGCTTCGTAACAGATAAGTCGCATTCACCAGTAGGCTACTTTATAGTAACACATCATAGTAACTCTTTTGGTGGCAAAAGCTACCCAAGACATTACCTGGCTACTCAAAATCTTTCCCTATTTTGGTCGCAGTTACTTAGCAGCTACGAATATACGACGTAGCCGCCGATGGTCACCGCCCACTTTGTAGTGGCTTTGATAGTAGCAGTTACGTATCTGCCACCATAAATGCTAGTTGGGAAGTGTCTGGTGAAGGAGGTTGATGCTCTTTTTCCAGACATTGCTTCCATATAACGGCGTGAAGAGTTGCTCGCTGGATATGCTGAAGTAAAGCATTTTCCATTGGAGGTATATTATCAATTGGTAATTTTTTTTTACAAAAACGAATCGTTTACACGCATAACCGTGTTAAAGGGAGATGTTGCATCATACAAAAGAATCACACATCTTTGTACGGTACGAATTATATCTTCATATGGGAGTGTTCCCATTAGCAGCTGCTCAAAAGAGAAATTAATATTAGGATATGCTATCCACCACCTTCCAAGCTCGGAGCTCCTTAATTGCCTAATCTACAAAATATAGGCAAAAAACTGCAGATCTCCTGTGATAAATAAGAACATTGGTCATGGATGCCTATTAACCTACAATTTTTCCCTGTTCCAAAATCAATCCAAAGTTGTTTAATATTTTCGAAATTTGAAATGCTGCAACAGCTACAACATCTGAATCTACTGTTCGAATGCTAACGCTTAGCATGAAGGAGAAGGCGCCCGTCCGCTTCTTCATGTCATCAGAGTGAAATAGCTGATAGATCTAACTCTGCTGAAGATGATATTGCTCTTTCCTCAAGCCTGCGGACTATTGATTTCCTTTAAAATGCTTGATTTAATATTAGCTCGATTCGTTTACACGTAAAATATCTTTATAGGGTTGTTGAATTATTGTAAAAAGTGTAACTCCTCTTGATTGGCGCGTGTCAGCTTTTAATAATTCAGAGCTATACTTCTATCAAATACTAAGTCAATTCGTTTTAAATTTTGTAATAGCCGACAAATGTATAGCTTAAATATATTGGTATAATATCTCCAAAACGTTTTTACATTTCTTGAAACGAGTAAATGGACAATAACTGCACCGTCCAGTACTGTCGCAGAAATTTTTGGTTTAGTTTCACCTTGGTGTAAAACTTCTTTTTCAATACTGGTTTCCAAACAATGTTTAATATCCGACTTGTTACTGGGCTTTCTTAATCTTCCGCTTTCAGATATAGAAAGTGGGAAAGGTTGATTCTCATGAGCAAAAAAATTGCAATATATGTTTCTCGATTTTGAGAAGCTACCTATAACTTGCAGAAAAGACTGGAATCGTGTCGCAGATCTGCTATTTTTGTCTTTGATTTGGAAGCAACTTTCAATGGCAAATTGAAAATGTGTATATTACTTTTTTATGACACCATGTATGGACTGCTACGTTCTGTTAAGGTGGTGTTCGACATATTCTTCATACTGCTTTCATTGAGTGGGGGTTTTCCATCATCCTTACCGATTCTTTTTGAGCAATCTATTTCACTACCGATTGAAATTGAGCAATTACTTTGAAACGAACTTCCTTCTTCACTTATTATATTTATCATGATATAATTTTGTTATTTTGCACATAAAAAAATGGTGCAGTAGTTCTATTGCTTGTAAGGTTTCCTTTGATAAGTTCTTCATATATTATATGTGGATGTTTATCTCAATCTCAGCTCTTCAAGATCACGTACAAATATATGCGACCTGCGCGAATAATGCACAGCATCTAAATTTACTGTAGAAATAAAGACTCAATCTGAATAACTGTATCCCAGTAATTAAATTGGGCCGATTCTACTATCACTTTTTTTCTTTTTTTTTTGCTCATAATGTTCTGCGCAATATTTTCTGTATGGTTAATCTTGAAGAGTGTTTAATGCAACAATAGTTACTTCATGAGCATATCTAGCTCTTTTAACATGAGAGGACGTTAAGCACGTCTCGCCACGTCAGTCTCAGTCCATCCACTTTATGCTAGCCATTTACCAAGAGGATTTATAACCACCATTTCGATGTGTAAGTCTCCCATCATTACCGAAACAGTATTTTCACCACCCATGGTGTAAACGCCATTAAATCTATTTTGTAATGGCGTATGCTGGCTGGACAAACCACATGGATCTTGTCAAAATCTTAACATTGTTATTAGGTGCGGTTCGTTTGGGTTTAGTTAAGGTATATAAAACATATCCAATATTGAATTTTAGTAAAAATATATTCATTAAGTAAGTTAGTTTACGTCCGTGCATAGTTTTCCCTCAGTTTGATGACGTCACTACTGGTGGTGAGAGGTCCGAAATTTTGGGTCTGGGGCGATTTTTGATATATGCATGAGCTGTATCCGAAAAGGGCATGTTCGCCGCCAACAGTGAAATATTTTTATGCTATCCCATACCACTATAGGGCGGTCTGCAAAACACAAAACGTGAAAAGAGGCGGCTGCCAGTGAGCTGCCAAATAAGACGAAGTTGTATATGTTTGTGTTATTATTTCTCAACTCAAAAAATCGCCAGTTACCCAATTTTGTGAAAAATATATCTTTTGCAAAGTTTGAAAAAAAATCGAGGCTAAAATTTTAAATTCAACACTCTGCATCTTGATAATAAAGCTGTTGCGGACCTATGTTTACAACATTTAGTCCTAAAATTATGTAAAGAATAACACTTTGTAGTTTGTCGACGTACTTAACACCATATATAAAAACACACTTAGAATGACATTTCCTGACACTTTAGTCAAATGTATATTTTGAACTTTATAAATCAAAATACACATTCGAACAAAATAAATTTTTGTCTAATTTATTGAAAATAGTTTTCATATTATTATTTAGTATTACGTTACGTTTAGTCTTTGTATTGCTCAATATTTCTTATTAGATATGAAAGTTTAGCAATATAGAAAATGTGGTAAAATAAATCCAAATAAATAATAGTTATGATTCCTTCCAACTTTGGAGCAATTGTTAAATATAAAATGTTCATATTAGTTTGTCGGGTCAATTAAAATTTGCATCTCCATCTCTTACAACGTTAAAGTTCTTCAAATAAATGATATTCGAGAACCAATCATTTGGATTTGTTAGATTTATATTTAATTTACATTATGCTATATTTTTATGACTTCATTATTTTATTGGTTTGGCAGATTCGGATATAATTTTAGTATTTACATAAGCCACCGTTTAATCTGTAAAAATTGTAATTTTACATGAAACTACAATTTCCCTTTATAGTGCAATTTAAATTTGTTTGTGATTTTCCAATTTTATTTTGTGAATACCCTTAATTTTGCGAAGTTCTGAAACACGGCTATTTTAAAGACACTATTTCATCATATTTTAAGTTTTATTAAGAATCCATATTTTGGGTAATAAATATTCATTTCATGTGATGCCGGCTTTCTGGAACTGGCTGCATAATAATTCATATTACCCTAGACTCTAGATAACTAAAGCATTATGTCATAATAGTATTATGCGCTGGGGCTTATTAACTAGGTGAACGGAAAATGCAATGAAAATTAATTAGTGTTCCATACGTGTATGCAGCAATTAGATGACTAAGTTTACAGACTGTGCCAAGTTCTCTGCGTATTAAAGGACCGTTTCACTATAATTGCACTATTAATATTAACTTTGCACTTCCTCAAAATGCATATATTAATAAATAATGTGCCCTATTAAACTAGTTAGAATATGTCAAAGTTGCCGAGAAGTTATTCCTATTTTGGCGAAATACGGATGTTTTGAAGCTTCTAAGGAAATAATATGGAATCAGTTGAGCAGCAATTAATTTATTTATTTGCTTATTAGCATTGGGAGTTTGACAGGTATTTAATTAGTATGATATCTTGTATTTTGCTATTTCGGTTAGGGAATTTAATACTTTAAATTTCTGAAGTAAAGAGCATTTAAGTAGGTACACCATGACAAAATGAGGTGCAAATGTATTATGTTTATAGAATTCAAATGTCGACGCTCACCGGGTGTAAGTGGCCTCTAGAATATGCTAAAATCGGCGTACATTGATAATGAGCTTTTTTTAAAGTGTCCCTTGAAAACGGGGAACCAGCTGCTTAAAAATGTTTTTAAAACTGCTTAAGGAAAAAATTGTCCCATTTGATGTATCAGTAAAACTTCACACTATAATAATTCGAAAATGCAAGAATATGCTGTTAAAATCAAAATTATTTTAGTTCGCCTACTGAACCACCTGACTTTAGCGAAACCCAAAAAAAAAACACTTAACAAAAGTATCGCTTGAGAACTTTTCGGTGGTTAGCTGTTTTGGTACTGCCCTTTCTTCAATGTTAACAATTGGTTCCTCAATCTAAAAAGATCTAGTATCGATATTAACTTCAAAATACTGGTTGAAGATGCTAAAATGCCACAGCTCATTTTTTAAAAGGCCCAACTAATTCTTTAACAAGAAAGGAAATATAAACATTAAAATTACCAAATGCCAGCAGATAGTGGCTGAAACAGAATGTTTCGAAAAAATTGAAGCTTCAGGAAAAATGATGTTACACCTCCTGTACCCAATATTCGGCCAGTGCTTGTAAGAAAAAAAACGAGGTGTGCTTAAGACCGCGACAGACGCAAAAGATCTTCAACAAAGAAAGATTAATAGTATTAAATGCAAGTATTTTCTGGTGTTCTATATTTTGAAGTTACTTGCCACATCATCGAAGTTTAAAGTAAAATTTTACATCAAAATCTCTCAGAAAATCGGCAGATTATCCGATTCTAACCCATTTTTCCATCTTCAAATCGTTTTAAATCAGATTTCAGACAAATATAGGTCTATTTACCACAAAAATGATGCGCATTGATATGCTAAAAATAAAATTTTACCTCGAAAACTGTCATAAAATCCACCAGAAACTGCCTTTAATATACGCAGAAAATGTCCACATTTTCTAATCCTAACCCAATTTTCTAGCTTAAAGTAAACGTCTTGTCAAAATGTATCAAAAGCAAAGCTATCTTATTCAGACTCGTAAAATTGTCGAAATATTGAACTATGGAAACTTTTTGCAATTTTCTGCATCTTCCAATGTATCATTAATTTTTCCCCATATCGATCGTATGATTTGTATAGATTTTTTTTTATATAATAGGGATCACCAGGTTTCCTAAATATAGCTATGCGTTGGTAGGCACGTATGCTATAATTAGAATTTTTGTACTGAAAATCAAAAAAATCACAAACTTTGGCATTACAATCGAATCAATTTGATATTTTGGTATGTTCTGTTCATATCACCCTGCTTTAATGTACGAAAGTTTAGCTGTTCCAGGTTATTCGATTTTTCGAAATGGCGAAAAGTTTCAATTCAACTAGTTCACACCGTATAAGAGGCATCATCATTTCCAATGTGTCTTTTATATAGTTTTTGGCGTAGTTTCCCGTCAAGTAGTTGTTTTATTTTTTAACAATTACTTTTTGGGAAAAAGTATTTTTTATTACCCAAAATCGATGTTTTTACATTTTCCCAGAAATAGTTATTTGTGTATTTAGAGCGCAAAGTAATGGATTGCCGCTTGAGAAAGAATGTTACTGCGCGACGCGTAGCGGAGCGCAGTAATCTTTCGAAAACGGCAATCTTACTTTGCGCTCGAAAAACACACAGAACTTTTTCTACAGCTGCATTTTTTTAAATTAAATGCACATTTTTCTCTATACTTATTCTGAAATTTGCAAATGACTGTCAATTTTGACATATTATATTCGGGCTTCGGGCATATTTAGAACAGGATTGCCAGCAAAAAACTCTAACAAACGTACGACTGTCATTTATTTATCTTCGGTTTCCATGACCATTCATAGCACACTCGACGGAAAAAGTGAGAATTTTCTTTTCCATGTTCGCGCTAGAGCGCAAAATAAGGATCCGCGGCATTCGTCGATTTTGCGATTTCATTTCAATTTAGTAATTAGTTATTTTGCGCGCGGGTGTAGAAAAAGGCCATTTTCCTACAATAACACGGAAAAGTTCACTTTCCCGCACACATTTTGGAAAGTTATACTTTCCCACAATTGTGCTTTTTACTTATTACTCAACATACTAGTAGTATGTTGAGGGAATCTAAGAAGTAAAACAGAATAAGCTCACTCGGAAGCACATTTTACTCTAATATGCATCAATGCTAGTCATTATTACTTTTTATTGTTCATTCTGGAAGCAAATTCACCCAGTAATTGCCATTATAATTTTATATGTATCAATTAAATTTTTGAGAACCTCTGATATCTGAAGAAATTAGGTAAAATAAACAAAACATTCCTCAGTAACCATACCAACATAATGAATAGAAACAAATGTGTCAAAATGAAAGTAATGTTTAATATGTCAATTATTAACACATTTCATTCATATTTTCGTCAACCGAATCCTATTGTATGAGTATAAGTAGTGAAGTGTGCAAACATTTTTTTCTACTGCTGCGCGCAAAATAACTAATTACTAAATTCAAATGAAATTGCAAAATCGACGAATGCCGCGGAATCTATTTACGCTCTAGAGCGTACGTGGAAAAGAAAATTCTCACTTTTTCCGTCGAGTGTGTCATGAATCGTGATAGCAACCGAAAATAAATAAACGACAGTCGTGCATTTGTTACAGTTGTTGCTGGCACTCCTAATTTAATATGCCCGAATATAATATGTTAATAATGACAGTTATTTGAAACTTGTAGAATAAGTAGAGAAAAATGTGCATTTAATTTTAAAAAAATGCGGCTGTAGAAAAGTTCTGCGTGTTTTTCGAGTGCAAAGTAAGAATGCCGTTTTCGAAAGATTACCAAACTCCGTTACACTTCGAGCGGTCACATTCTTTCTCAAGCGGCAATCCGTTGCTGTACGCTCTAAATACACAAATAACTATTGTTATGGAAACGTACGATGATGATCTTCTTGATTTTATTTGGGGAAATGGAAAGAACTGTCAATTGGATTTCTTGCCTACCAAATTCAAGCACATTCACACGCTTTAAGTCTTGGTGCAATAAAAATGGGGTAAAAATCCTTCTTGGCTTATTTGTCTGAACTAAATAAGGTATGTAAGCCGAACACTTTATGGTGCAGGTATTCAATGTTAAAAAGTACTCTCAAAATCCGAGAAAACTTAGATATCTGTAATTATTTTACCCTGACTGCATTCCTTAAGAAACTGCAGGTTTTAATCCAAAGAAGTCAAAAGTTTTCAACAAAGACGATATCGCTAAGTTAGAAAACGAAGCACTGGATGAATTATATTTATTAATAAAAGTAGCGCCTATTTTTGGCTTACCCTGTCACTAAGAACAACTTACAAAAATGACGATTGATGACATATAGAAGATAAAGGCAACCTTCTAATTGTCAGAATCTCCAACTCTAAAAACCACACATCTAGAATATTGGTCGTATCTAATGATGCTTGATGGTAATTTCTTATTACTGTATAGAAAATATGCTCCATTATAAAAACCTAATACCACGCATAGACGATTTATGATGTGTAAACATCATACGCGGCGGTATGAGAGTAAATCTGGGGAAAATGGACGGAAGTCTGTAAGGGGATGTGACATCATAACTCACGCGCAGTGATTATTGCGCAGCTACTTAAGGGCTTCCTTATAATACGAAAGAATACATTAAATTACACATCCGATGTCGATATAGGATATGTTTACATATCAGTGTCTCGAGTACTAGCAGACTCGCTCATTTTTTTTTTCAATACAAACACAGTTTGTCTATCGAACCTAGAAGCGTACACCGGACATAGTTTCCACCGATCATCAGCTACTATATCGGCTGATTTTCGGGAGAAATAACCAATATAAAACCACTTGGTGGATGAAAACCCACACCTATCGCCGAGGGATATCTAGAAGAGTCTATAAAACAAAAATATTTATCCAATAAGATCTTGAACATCAATGATTGTCCTTCTTCTTCGAACTCGACCTATGGGAAAGAAATTGAAAGTTCGCCATAAATATCTTCCTTTAATCAATCCATATCCACTTCAGACTTATCTCCGTTCAACAGTGTCACTACAAATAACATGTGGTGTCCAGATCAACTAGTGTTTGGTGCTCCAGCCTGCCAGTGAAGAACGAAATGGCATCAGCCATTAATTTACAAAATGCTAATAATTGGTCTTTCATTATAAATATTAAAAATAATAACGAATGTTATTATTTTTTGTTCTTGAATAATTAGTTATAAAAGTATTAAAAACTAATTTATCGTTTTTGTCTTCTTCATCATGGTCGTTGAATAAACATTGTTTCTAACTAATGTGGAAAGTTTCTTTCCCAGACCGGACTACTTGCTCGAACTCCGCTTCACGTCATTCGGGTCAATTTCAATCGCGCGCGGGAAACCATTACATTCCGCACCTGTTAGCAAAATAACTATTTCCGATCTTTTCGAAAAGAGAAGCTTTTAGGGAGAAGCTCGTAGTCGTTTAGGAGAAAAAAAAGAATAATTCAATAGATTTATGGTAACCCAAATCGCTCCGCCGACTGTTTTTCTCTCGCTTGGCTAAAATCAACGCCCACTTTACCCGAATGAACCTTACATATTCGAGCTTTCACTTTAAAAAGTAAATAGGTGCCGTTCTGACATGTACCGAATCCATTTCTGCAAGAAGATTTTAACAAAATCCGTGCAAGAAATCGAACAGGAGAGCAAAAAACACACAAAAATTAAGAAAAAAATATATTTGTGATCATAATCCTGAAGTATCCGACGAATTTAACCACTGCCTCAGCTGTTGTGGAAATTCCTCTCAAATGTAGCAAAAGACGAATATATTGAATAGGTAAGTCGTAGATACTTGATATATGTGTGTACTATGTTAACTTTTGTGATCCTTGCTGCAAGAAAAAATAACAAATTTCATCTTTTCACATATTTTGAACTATTTCTCCTTCAAGGTAGATCTACGGTTTTTAGTATTTCCTTTTACGTATTTTTACACATTCCTTTACATATTAGGTTAGATGGAACATTCATTTTTTTATTTTTATTATAATATCGTTTTATATTCTTCAATTCATTCGTATGTACCAGTTTGCATGTTTTCGTACTTTATCAAAGTTAGACAGTTGTTAATTCATGAGTAAGTAAGAGTATCGATTTAAAGACAAATTGTAACATTTTATGCATAATCATTTCTTTTATGAACATCGATTATGCAGACGACGCGAAGGCGGCCGGGCCCACGCCTTTGGCGTTGTTTTGAAAGTACCTCTAAGTTTCCTTATGCGGAAAATGCATGGTAATTTTCCTCGAAACGCCCATATTTGCATCTACTAATATACGTAAGAGTCTTTTACAAGAGAGCTGATATTGTAAATGAACTCGGGAAAAAATATCTTAAGTGATAAATTTAGAATAAAGAGCTTAGTGAACCTTACACTTAAAACCCATAAAATTTCTGATAATGGAAAATGGAATTGCTGTTAACGTGATCCAAGCAGATGTATATACTTAAAACACACAAAAGTTGTATTTATATGGAAAATAAGTGTTTTTGTTAACGCCTAGAGTTTACTGCCCCTGCTGTGTGCGGTAAAATTGAAATTACCTGTTGTTAAACATTTCTGAAGAGTCTGCACTAACTTTTCAATACAAAAATAAACTTAATTTTAATTTTAAATTGAAATAGTCATACCTGGACATTATAAATATTAATTTTACCACAAATATATTATTTAAAAACAATAACGTGTAATCGTATAACACGCTGCTGAAGTGAAACTTCTGCCTGTAACGAACGTTGCATTGAAGCGCGCTCACGGTTCAAGCGATTCCCACACACTAACTAAGTAGCGTTGCATATTTTCGTTACATAGCATCTCGCATGAAACGAACTTACCCTACCGTGCGGAAAGAAGTTTCACTTCAAAAAAGAATTACGTAATGTAATGAGTTCATTATGTAACTCAACTTAGTCCAAGAGAATGACGAAATAAACACTTACTGTGTAGGTGGTAGATAAAATATATTTCATAGTAATTTACCACATTTTTCATGCTCAAATGAAAAATGTTTTTAAGATATTCGCAAGTAACTGCCAAAAAAATCACTTTTCATCCTAAATAAGAAAGAACAATTATTATATTTTTCATTCTTCCTTTGTGGCAACAACACATAAAACTGAATAAAAAAGAATTCAGCAAGTTATAAGAAAGCATGCGTAGATACAAATATGGTATAGGATTGGGAAAATCAACCTGCTCTTGGCAGAGACGATGTCGAAAACTAAATCACCTTTCATTATTTATAAGTAACTTTAAATCCCAGAATATTTATGAATTTCATAAATAGCACAATCTTTATGCAGTATTTTTGAAGCAGAGCTGATTTTATGATGATAAAGGACAAGATAAAGTGAGCGCAGAGGCGTAGCTGATGAATATGAAGATACGATATAAAAGACAATAGAAGACAATGGTACATATAACTTCAAAAAAAAATTATCTGACTTCCTTTTTCATAAAACATCGAAAATGATGACTAGTAACCATTGCCGAAATTTTGTATGCAAAAAGTAGTATTTGATGATTTACTTTGTGGCGTTAATTCCCCACAAGATATTGCAAATGGCTAGCTCTTAATGGGGAGGTCTGGGTTCTTGGCCTATGCCCTTTGTGCACTTAAAAAGGGGTCCCAGGTAAATGACAAAGGTATCTACTCTAGTAAATCAATTTTGTAAACCAGTCAAGCAGTTCCAGTTCAAGCATAAGCAGAGCAAGTATTCTTTATTTATGACAATATCCACTCTATGATAATATTATCTATTATTACAATTTAGAAATTAAAGTGATGAAGAAGCTTATCCTGGTAACGCTTACCTCCTAGGGACTTTATTTAAAGAAATTATACCTAGAGGAAAAAGCCTCGTGAATCATTGATTCCAGGAATATTAAATATGTCTGTAAAAGGCATTAAAATGTTGAATAATATCTATCAGGTGAGCCGTACAATTAAAGATTAAAAGGTTAATATAAATTCATGTTAGGTACATTAAAAATATAAAATTTGGCACAAGGTAGACAGTTGATTTTTACATGAAATAAAAAGGAAAGATCTGGCTTGAATTATTCCTATTAACAGAAGTCAGCTGAGTAAATACTTCCCTGTCTGACGTTCTTGTGGCTTAGAGTGATTTGTTTCCTTTTCTAACGATGTGAAGTTCCGGACTATACTTAATCCTCTACTTCACCCTATCCATGAACCATGAAAGTTTAAGGTTTACAGCCTAGATGTAAATCCCAAATGGAATCACAGCATCTTTATGCTATTCCCAAATAAAAAATTATTTAAATTTCATCCCATAGTAAAAAATAATAAGTGGTGGATTAACCCCAAAAATTTGCATGAATACTCAAGGATTACAATAAAATAAAATAAGCCAAGCTCGTCTTAGACCTAAGGGCACAAGATTTTAAAAATATTTGGCCTGATGGACACATGATGGGTTTTAAATTAAACAAGAATAAAATCTCGACACTTCGACCACACCATGAAGACAAAGGCTTCTTAACCGCTTGACATCGTTTCAGATGTCAATTATTAGCTCTTTGACGCCCAGCAGCGAAAGCTGTTTTCTCATGCACGGAGCAATAGTGTCCTCGGGTTCGATTGATCGAGTCATCATTATAACCACAATCAGGAATGAAATTTACCTGTATGAACTAAAGATTAGAGTTAATTCAAAAGAAAACAATCTTTATTGGAAATTAAGGCTACATTGCATTAGTAAAATATAGCATGCACTTAATCAGTAGCATGAATAATTGATGTATCAAAAGTATGTTATAAGAAATCTAGCAATGAAGAAGAGGTTAATAGTTCTTATCAACAACTTTTGAAAAGAAAGCTGAAGGCTATCTGATATTTCGTGATGCCATAGCTTAATATTTGCTTAAGTTATCAAATAATTAATTAATCAAAACAAAATTATGATCTAAATAAACACTGTGCATAAGAGCAAACATGTAACAAATATATTTAAAGCGGAATGTTATTTTTCCAGAAGGTTAATGAAAGAGATTCAAAGCACAACAACTATCATAACGCATATTGCTTGAACTCGTGAAACAAGGCAGGTAGCATTTATAAATAATATATTAATGAAAAATTAAATGCTACAATTTATGCATCATAAATTTCGTGGTGAGATCTAAAACGGTCCAAAACAAATTAAAAGGGCTCTATATCCTTACTGTGTAAATCCTAATTTTTGTAATATTTTAATATTCGGGATTGTTTTCATGTGAGTAGAGTACTTCTGCCTATTCATATTGTCCGCCCATAGATAGATATATACTGACAAACAAGCCTTAAATTATTTCTCTAAATTTGATATCGATAACTTATCTTTTCTGTGAAACCGCCAGCCACTTTACACCCCTTTAAGGATCATTTTCATTCAGGGCACGCTCTTATACCCTGAATTTGTGAATATTGATTTCAGTTTTGAGTAAAGGGCCGATTTCATTTACCATATTTTATTCTGGTGCTGATTTCACATTTGCCAAAATGATTTCTAAGAGTTCTCGAAAAAGCCAGGTTAAATATTGTTTTAAGTTTCTGCATTACTTTAAAACCAATCTTAGATTATAATGGAAATCTCATATACAAGGTGTTTTCAATTGTAGATGTCATTGTTGCTAATTTTATTGCATACAAGCTATGATACTGATTAATTTAGCAGAGTAGTACAGGTTTGGAGCTGATTAAAATAGAAGCAGCCGAATATCGAGGTCTAGTAATGCGTTTTTAGTTAAATCCAGGCGCGTCTTATGGTCACATCAAAACGAATGACATAGGTTATTATTATTATTATTATTATTATTATTATTATTATTATTATTATTATCCACCCTAACTCAGCTTTCGCTGGTAATGATTTCGCCTGATTACTAGGCTGGGGTAACCTGGTGGAAAAACAATTCAGTTCCTCAAACTCAGGCTCCGTTCAGGAATTTGCGGGTTATATGGCAACTCTGAAGTATAACTGCCTTCTGCCCGTATCCCATGATACTCTGGGATAATCCGAGATCCTGAAGATGTTTAGGGAGATTCTTCGAAGTGATTCCTTCAGCCGAAATTACTAGTGGGATTGTGAAGACTTTAGTCAGCTGCCAGACATTCTTCAGCTCTAGAGCAAGGATTTCGTATTTTGTGACTTTTTCTGTCTCAGTTCTTCTGACGTTATGAGATAGCGACACAGCTATGTCAATGATGATTCCAGTCTTTTTCTACTTATCTATGATAACGGTATCCAATCTGATATAGTCCACTGTTCTATCCGTTATTATAGGCGTGTCCCAATACAGTACCGCTTTATCTGTTTCGAACACTGCTTTGAGCTAATATTTTTGTAATACGGTGGGCATATTTGAAGGAGTCGGTTCTTGAGAGCCAGCTATTGGTGGATAATTTTGGCCACTTGATTGTGACGTCCAAGTTATGCGCTACGCGTGATCTACAGCCTGCGATGATATGCTCTATAGATTCACCCATCGCCCCATACTTCATACACTTGTCGTCTACGTCAAGTCTTAGACAATGTTTTTCATAGTTGCGAGTCCTGATAGCTCTGTCCTGGACGGCCATGAAGAATCCTTCGGTTTCTGGGTAGAGGTAACCGGCGCAAGCCATACTAGTGAGGTCGGCTTATCGACGTTTTCCGCTTCTAGAGTTCTTGGAAACTTACCATGTGATGCTTGTTCCATCCAGGTGGCTTGATCTTCCTGCCTTGTGCTTATGTCGAATTTGAGATTGCTTTGTTGTAAATTCAGTGTCGTATATCCTCGATCCTCCTGGGCTGCTATTGTTACGCCAATGGCTTGATGCGGAAGGGGGGATTGAGCGGGTAGTATCGGCGATGCAAGTCGTAAAACCAGGAAGCACGGGAGAGTTGAGAACTAAGCATAATAATGTAAAATGTGTGCCACGATGGCCGACCGCCACGAGCCTATCTAGCTCGCTATTAGGAATAAATAAGTTAAAAAATGAGTGAGTTTTATTTATTGTGTAAGTGGATATAAATACGAGCAATAGTTCAACGTCATTAAGCAGCTTAGCTGTAAACATTGGTCCTTCGCAGTCGAATAGTGAATAGTGCAAATAACAAGTAAGCAGTCACAAATAGTTGTGTCCTTGGCAAATAGAAAATACATGGACCGAAGATACCTACAATAAATCCAGTAGATGTTTGCGATTATTGCATCAGCTTTAAATTCAAGTGGAATATAATATACCGAAATAATTCGTGTCCATTGGTTCGCGATCGGAATGGTAAATTAACAGTATTAGTAGAGGCGGTCGGGTAAGTAATATTTTTCATATCATTTGTAACACACAAGCAGTTGATAAATGACAAGTAATGCGCAAATAAATGGTATTTCCTTTGCTGAATGAATACAAGGTCTAAATAAGAGTAGTAATAGAGAATAGACTAATAGATATTCAGCTAGTATAATAGATTATGTTATTATAGGTATGTGTTTTATTTAGCTTTAAGTAGTTTTAAGGAGATATACCTACCTACAAAAGTGGGCGTTTGCGTATTCTAATTTAAAATATTGTCAAACATATTTTGCTTGAAGGTGTAACTTATTTTTCAAAATGTCTAATAAGAAAGAGCTGATTAAGAAGCTAATAAGTGATAGAAAACAAATATGTGCCCAATTAGACAGATTTGATGATTTTATTTCGAATAGTAATGCTTTAACAAATAAAACAAGTATCAATGAAAGGTTTGTCAAGTGCGAATCCTTGTGGGACACGTTTAACTCGGTACAATTGGAGCTTGACCACCTCGAGGACTCGCCTAGCGATGACAGGCAAAAATTTGAAGACACATATTTTGAAACTATGTGTAAATTCAGAGATTTATTAAGGGAGTATTCTCAACCAGTAGTTAGTAATTTAAGTCAAACAAATCCACAGCAAAATTTTGTAAAATTACCTCCCTTAGATTTACCACAGTTTTATGGAAATTATGATTCATGGTTGGGGTTTTTTGACACTTTTGTAGCTTTGATTCATTCAAATCAGTCTCTCAGTGGCGTGCAGAAATTTTATTATTTAAAGTCCTGTCTAAAAGGGGATGCTGCGCAGGTGATTCACTCCATTGAAGTAAATGATGTAAACTATGAAATCGCATTCAACTTGTTGCGAGAAAGATATGAGAATACAAAATTTATTATTCAAAACCATGTAAAATGTCTTTATGACTTGCCTGTGGTGGGAAAAAATATTCTTGTTGATCTACGCAATCTCGCTGATAGTATTCAGAAAAATTTAAGAGCTCTAAAAAGTCTAAAGGAGCCGGTAGATTCTTGGGACACATTGTTGTTGTACATGTTCAGTAGCAAATTGGACATTTCCTCCAAGCGTGAATGGGAAACAATTTGTATGAAAGAAAATCAAGTAACTTGTAATGATTTTTTAAAATTTTTGACCGAAAGGTGTCATATTCTAGAAAAATTAGAGGCACATAAAACAAACCTAAATCAGTCCCTACAGGGGTCCCAAAGAACCACAGGCAAGCCTGTTTTCATAGGCTATAATAAAGGTTCACAGTCATTCTTAGCGGTAGATAATAATCAATTAAGGTTCCAAGATAGCACTTGTCCTTTTTGTAAAGCGAGTAAACATCCTATATTTCGTTGTTCAAAATTTTTAAGTCTAAATGAACCACAAAGGCTCAGTGAAACAAAAAAAATGCATTTATGCTTGAATTGTTTCAAAAATAACCATATAAGCACTCGCTGTTCATATAAAGGTTGTCAAAAATGTGGTAAACCCCATAACACTCTATTGCATATTAATTTGTCACAAGAAAGGGCTGAAAATACCGTTCCTATAAATACTACAGAGGAGACAGAGTCAACCTCAGGTACTGGTATTACCACAGTTAATACACATTGTAGCTCAAATAGTCTTGGTGATGGTGAAGTGTTGCTATCGACAGCAAAAGTGATTATTTTAGACAATGAAGGAAACCCTCATGAAGTCAGGGCTTTATTAGACTGCGGGTCACAGTCCAACTTTATTACTAGTGAAACAGTGTCAAAAGTTAAATTTAAATTGTTGTAGTGTGAATATGTCGGTAGTGGGAATCAATACTTCGGTGACAAAGGCAACTAAATCGGTGCAAGTTACGGTTAAGTCAAAGTTTAATGAATTTTCAACAAACTTGAACTGTTTTGTGTTGGATAAAATCTCAAGTGCTTTGCCAGTGTTGCCAGTTAGTATGGAAAGTCTAAAAATTCCAGTGAACATAAATTTGGCGGACTCCAGTTTCCACATACCATCTAAAATTGATATTTTGCTGGGAGCTAACATTTTTTATGAGCTGTTGCTTCCAGGTCAGATTAGGACAGCAGAAAGTATGCCAATCATGCAGAAAACAAGACTAGGTTGGGTAATAGCCGGAAACTTGCCTCCAGTTAAGAAAAGTAAAAAGGAATCCAATCATAGTGAAACAGTTTGTAATTTTTCAGCGCAAAGAAGTATTGACCAACAGATTGAAATGTTTCGGAAAATGGAAGAAGTAGAACCGAAAGAATTCTTAAAAAAGGAAGAAGCTGAATGTGACCAATTATTTTTGAACACAACAAAGCACGCGAGTGATGGCAAGTTTATAGTACAACTTCCTACAAAGGAAGGTATAGAAAATATCGGAAATTCACGCGAAATGGCGGAAAAAAGATTTTTTAAGTTAGAAAGGAAGTTAAATATGAACACAAATCTTAAGAACGAATATGAAAAATTTATGAAAGAGTACGAAGAAATGGGTCACATGACAGAAGTACCTAGTACAGAAATTGAGTGTGCCAACATAATTTATTATATGCCACACCATGGAGTAATAAAAGAGAGCAGCACTACCACTAAATTAAGGGTGGTTTTCGACGCTAGTGCTAAGACGGATAATGGCATAAGTCTAAACGAAAAGCTAAAGACCGGACCTGTAATACAAGATGATTTATACTCCATACTTTTAAGATTTAGGCAACATAATTTCGTTCTTGGAGCAGACGCTGAGAAAATGTATAGACAGGTCTGGGTGGATCCACAGCAGCGAGATCTTCAGAGAATAGTGTGGAGATCTAGTTCTGGGGAAGAACTAAAACAGTATAGATTGAATACAGTGACATATGGGACGACTCCGGCCTCCTTTCTAGCCATCCGTTGTCTACACAAGGCCGCAGACGAGCAAGAAGAATTGTATCCAAGGGCAAGCTACGAAATTAAGAAAAATTTCTATGTAGATGATTTGCTTACCGGGCCGTCTACGGTAGAAGAATTAGTGCGGGTAAAGGATGAAATAACAGAAATATTGAAAACATCAGGTTTTACTTTAAGAAAGTGGGTATCTAATAATAAAGACATTTTAAAGGATTTAGATGAAAATAACATTGAGCAGTACATTGTGGATAAGAATGTAACAAAAACACTAGGCTTAATCTGGAACATTCAAGAAGATACCTTGCAATATACTATGCAAATAGAAGGTAATATTCGAGCAACAAAAAGGAACATCTTGTCCGTTGTTTCAAAAATATTTGACCCTTTAGGGCTTGTTGGTCCTTTAGTAATACGTGCCAAGATGCTTATGCAAAGGTTATGGGTAAAGGGAATCGATTGGGATGACGATGTGCCTGCAGAGATTTATAACCCGTGGAAAGGATTTTATGATGATCTACCACTTTTAAATATGCTTCAAGTTACAAGACATGTAATAAGTCTAGAACCTCAGAAAATTGAAATGCATGGATACTGTGATGCTTCTGAAAAGGCCTACGGGGCATGTTTGTATCTCCGCTCTGCTGAAAGTGATGGAAAAGTTACGACGCATATCTTGTGTGCTAAGTCAAAGGTAGCTCCGATTAAGACGCTAACCTTACCTAGACTCGAATTATGCGGAGCTTTATTATTATCGCGACTAGTTAAAAAAACGCTACAAGCGTTAAGTATCAAAATTGAGCAAGTGCATTGCTGGACGGACTCGAAAATAGTACTTTCCTGGTTGGCATTAGAGCCGGCAAATTGGAATACTTTTGTTGCACATCGGGTTGCTGAGATACAGCAAAATTCAATAAGCCACAAATGGAATTACGTCCCTAGCGAAGAAAATCCAGCGAATCTTATCTCAAGAGGTTGTAATACGATTCAATTGATAAATTCACAAGTATGGTGGTTCGGACCTAAATGGATGAACAAAGAGAAAGAGCATTGGCCTCAAGGAATGTGTAACCAAAATAATAACGAAGATATACCTGAGAGAAAAACTACTCGACAGGTATTACTTTCATTTATTGATGTAAATATATTTTTAAGATTTTCTAGTTTTTTAAGGTTGCAGAGAGTAATAGCTTATTGCATACGTTTTTGTGAAAACTTAAAATCAAATAAAAATAAAAGAATAACTGGCCCTTTAACGGTCAAGGAGTTAGAAAATTCTTTGATAATTCTTATTAAAACTGCACAATCCCTAGATTTTGCAGCTGAAATAAGGGCCTTAAAGACAAATAAACAAATTGGTCGAAATAGTAAAATAATATCTTTAAATCCATTACTAGATAAAAATTGTATTTTGCGAGTTGGTGGCCGCATAAATAAAGCCTTAATTTCATACGATCAAAAGTGTCCAATTATATTAAATAAAAAGAATTTTCTAACTGATTTGTTAATACGGTATGAACATAGGAAAAATCTTCATATGGGCCCTCAAAATTTACTCGCTAACATTAGAAGTAAATTTTGGATAGTAGGCGGAATGAGTGTTATCAAAAAGGAGCTGCGTAAGTGTGTTGTGTGCTTTAGAGCCAAACCTGTCAGCTTAAATACTCTAATGGGTGAACTGCCTGCACAGCGAATAATACCCGCAAAACCATTTTTTAATTGTGGAGTGGACTACGGTGGTCCGTTTTTTATTAAGTCTTCTAAGTTGCGACAAAGTAAGACTTTAAAGGCATATCTTTGTGTATTTGTCTGTTTCGTTACCCGGGCAGTACACCTGGAGGTGGTATCAGATCTAACGAATGAGTGCTTTTTAAATGCCCTCAAGCGCTTTATAGCTAGGCGTGGTAAGTGTAAAAACATATTTTCTGATTGCGGCACAAATTTCATTGGAGCAAACAACGAAATGCGGGGCTTTTTAAAAATTTTTAAAAGGTAACGAATTAAATGATGAGATAGTAAATTATCTTTCTCAAGATGAAATAAATTGGAGCTTCATTCCGCCAAGGTCCCCACATTTCGGAGGTTTGTGGGAAGCGAGCGTTCGACAAGCGAAATACCATTTAAAACGCATCGTAGGCAATGCTGCTCTGATATTTGAAGAGCTATCCACTGTTTTTGCGCAAGCAGAGGCCTGTATAAATTCCCGGCCGCTTAGCCCGTTATCGAACGATCCAAATGATTTGTCGCCACTAACCCCAGGACATTTTCTTGTTGGCGAACCATTGGTGGCTGTGCCAGAAGCTGACGTCCGTGACATAAACTATGTCAATAGGTATCAACGATTAAAACAAATTGTTCAAAACTTTTGGGATCGTTGGTCTAAAGAGTGTTTAAATGACTTAAATAAACGTACTAAGTGAAAGTGTGCCAAAGGCCCTGCTGTAAAGGTTAATGATTTAGTGCTTCTGAAGGAAGAAAATCTGCCTCCGTTGAAATGGGCTTTGGGGCGAGTTCAGCAAACCTACCCAGGAGACGACGGTATAGTGCGAGTCGTTCTCGTGAAAACTGAGCGTGGAAATTTTAAACGGGTGGTAGCCAAATAATGTGTTCTACCACTAGAATAGACAAACTAATTTGTGACTGTAGTAGGTAATTGCGACCTCGTTGTTTTTTCTTTTGTGATTTAGATTTAAGATTCGAGGGACAGTAGTTTTATCTGTATGTTAAGTTGCCTCGTAATCATTAAGTTTATTATAGAACCATTAGTAAGTTAGCATAAATACAACTGCTAGCATATTCCGTTTGATGCAGTTAATATTACTTTTGTTTTATGTAGTACTAAGTAGTTGCTTAAGCTAGATCTCCTTTGAATAGTAGTTAGGTTTCATATTATTCTAAAGCTGTATTACTTAGTTGAAAGTAAGTTAATCCTTTCAAGGGGGGATGTTATGTTACGTCACTGGCTTGATGCGGAAGGGGGGATTGCGCGGGTAGTATCGGCGATGCAAGTCGTAAAACCAGGAAGCACGGGAGAGTTGAGAACTAAGCATAATAATGTAAAATGTGTGCCACGATGGCCGACCGCCACGAGCCTATCTCGCTCGCTATTAGGAATAAATAAGTTAAAAAATGAGTGAGTTTTATTTATTGTGTAAGTGGATATAAATACGAGCAATAGTTCAACGTCAATAAGCAGCTTAGCTGTAAACAGCTATTCTCGTCATACCATCTTCGGATTTTAGCAATTGTTGCCTTATGTTCTTCTCCTGGGTTCTGCACAACTTGTAGATATGTTGGTTCTGAGGCATTCCTAAATACTTGTATGTTTTGTTGCTGTGCTTTGAAAATAATACCTTGCCATCAATATATTTTATTTTGATAGCAATGTTTTGACTTGGACAAATCACACTATTAAAATTCAGGAACCAAGAAAGCACAACTGAATTGAATGTAAGAATTTCATTCTATTTATTCAAAGTCAAAGTTTTTGTGAAATATCTATATCGATATAGCAGATTGTTCCGATATAAAGAATTAACTGGCGAAATAGCAATGTATTCTTTAATAAATAATATACTTTTTATCTTAATACCGCAAAGAAATGAAATGTGCTCTCACTTTTTATCCTCGATAAAATTTATGATTCCCTAGTGTATTTTAAGGCAACGAATATTATTCATTTTTCCAGATTTGCGAATCCATAACGAATAAGAATATGCGAAACAGGACTTTTGGCTTAAACTCAACCCAGAATGAAATCGATATCGGCAAATTCGAAACATCAGAGCATGCTTTGAATTTAAAAGATATGTGGGGGTGTGAAAAGTGGCAAATATTTTGTCAAAATGAGTGGTAATTCTTATTTATTCTTCCCATGAAGTAATTTTAAACTTTTCGTATATCACATTGGTTTTGATGAATTTTACACTTTTCAGTATCGCGTTTTAATATGACAATTATTATGTTAAATGTGTACAATGCGCTTAAACATCATATGCCGTTGATGTGTGACGTTCTGGTGTGGTTATAAGTGAAACTTATAACTTTTGAAATGTGTTCGCAGATGACAGGAGTCGGGCTAACATCCTTATATAAGATTTTACGTGAATCAACAAGTGGCTGTATGAAGGCTCCGAAAACAGCATCTGGAAGAAAAAAAGTGTTATGGATGAAAATGAAAAACGAGGAATCAGAAGAGCAATTAATTCGTTTTATTTAAACAAGGAAATCCCTACGTTAGATAAAATTCATATCACTCTCAAAAATGATGAATATTTTTTTCAAATAAGTAGAGACAAATTATGGACAACATTGAACGAAATTAATTTTGAATGAAGCAAAAAATCACTTATAATAGAAAAAGATAAAATTATGTGTTGGAGGAGAAAGTACCTAAGGATGATAAAATACTATCGTAATTAAAACCGAAACATATTTTATTTGGACGAAACATGGGTAAATAAAGATGTGGTATGACAAAAATATAAAAAGTTTCCGACAAGCTGCGTTGGAGAGCTGGTCTACAGGAATCAAACTTCCATCTGGAATAGGCAGCAGATTAATTGTGGTCCATATTGGTGGTGTACACAAGTCCGTAGAAGGGACTTGTTGACATTTAAGTCGAAGCACACTGGATATTATCATGAAGTTATGAATGCAGATGTATTTGAAGAATACTTTCAGCCAATGTTAGATCTAATAGTCTCCGGATTTATTATAGTGCTTGATAATGCAACCTACCATTCTAGAAAAATAGAAAAAGTACCAACAAGTGCTTGGCGAACAGAAATCAGTGGCTTATGAATAAAAAAATCCATTTCGAAGAAGACATGGTTAAAAAGGAGCTTTTGAATACAGCAAACACGGAAAAGCACAAATGTACTAGATATATGGTCGACGAAATGGCAAACAAACGTGGCATTGTTGTACTATGACTTCCGCTCTACCACTGTGAGCTAAATCACATAGAGTTAGTTCGGCCCAAGTAAAAATACTCGTTGCCACTAGAAATACTACACATGAAATGAAGGATGTTGAGGTACTCTTTTACGAAGCTATTAAATATGTTGATGGAAATAAATGGCGAAAGTGTGTAGAGCATGTAATAAACGAGGAAAAACGAATGTGGCAGCTTGGCAATATGGTTGATGAAACAGTAGAAGCAATTATTATACATGTGGGTGACAACTCAACCGATTGTTCAGATGACAATTTGTAGTTTTGATGTGTAAACATCTTACGCGGTGGTATGAGGGTAAATCTCGGCCAATGCGACGGAAATGTGCATGCGGACGGGGACGGAAATGTGTAAACAGCTGTGACATCATAACCATGCGCAGTGATTTTACAAGGTCTGCTCAAATATTTGTACATGTCGATATGGGATATGTTTACACATCAGTGTCACCTATACTTCCTTAATGTCGATGTATTTCTATACCCACAAAATAACCGCTTTTATATTAGAAAACTTTCCAGCGTTGTTAATAACTGACTACTGCTCAAAGATCTGTACAGTTCGTATTCCTTTCATATGTATGTATTGTATATATTAGGGTGTACACCTGCGTTTCGCCCGTATTCAGTTGTGTCAAGCCTAATTGTATATATGTAGTAAACCGAATTATGTAGTTTTATGATAAAATAACCAATTCAGTTTTGGCCCCGGTATACTATTTAACATTAAGATTCTATCGGACAATGATTTACAACTTCGGAGCATTTTCAAATAGCCTATAGTAAGATAAAAGTTTTCAGAGGTTCACCGCCACTAGGCGCCACTTTGGAAAATAAAGATCATAGTGCATCTTGGATCAATCGAACCCGATTAGTGGTCTTTGGAGAAATAAATGAATTGTTTATATTATTACAGTATTTGAGTTGTCAAACATTTTGTCGATATATTTTGGCGCGCTCATTATAAAATACGTTCAGTTAATCCCATTCTAAGTAAAATATGGAAGAACTTAGAAGTAATTTTAATTTATTCACACAATTAAGATCGTCGGATGTTAACTTAAACAACTTCAAAACTTTACTGAGTGTTACCGTAAAAAAACGTAAAAGTTGGATAATTTAAGTGAAATGGAGAAATCTATTTTAAGTGAGTGCTTAAGAAAGTTTTATTTAAATGTGTCAAAAAGATGGAGAAAATGCATGTATGAAAAGTTTTTAAAGAAAAACGAATCGTGGATTAAACAAGACTTTGCGTGACCGCGTTTTGTTTTGCTATCTCAACCAGTAAAATCGCCATCGAAGAAAAAATTTAGAAATTTTGAACACCTCTCCTTAACACAAAAGAAAAGAAGAACGGATTTTCTGAGATAAGAAAATGTGAAAGAGTTATCGTTTGCTATAACTTCCAAAATGAGCAATTGTGGAAATGAAGCTCTAAATAAAATATTTAAATTTTTAACTCAACATGTAGAAAAAGTAAGACATTTTTGTGAACACATCGAGAAGAATCACCACCATTCTTATTCCAAGGAAAAAAGCGCTAGCAATATACGTGTCCCTAAACTTTCAAAAAATGACTACTTAACTTTACGAAAATCTGCTGAGCTAGAAGATTGTTTTCTGTACGCGTCATATTACCAGATTCAACTAGCAAAACGTGAGTGTTACCCTCCACAAAGTTCTATTATGGTAACCGATAGGTACGTTTGCGAGAATTACGTTGCAGACCCTTTTTAGATCACACAGATAGAATAATTCTAGAATCACTAAAGATTACTGTCACTGTCACAAATTAGCTCTTATAGGTAAATGTAAATTCGATGGCGCTTCTGGCCAATCTAATAATTATAAGCAGAGATTCAAAAATAATGAATCGGATGACTCAAGTATTTTTATAACAGCTTATGTTCCACTTAAGCTGGCTCTCTTAAACGAGCAGTCAAATGTTATTTGGGAAAATCCACGACCATCATCGCCGATTTATTGTCGGTCAGTTAATTTCTAGCTTATCAAAGTATCTAAAGAGGTAAGAAAGAATAAGGAGCATAAAAGTTCACGAAGTCTGGAACTAAATGTTTTTATATTTAGTCATTGCTGATGCGTTTCGCCTTTGTGAGGCATCATCATATCTAAATTACAAAAGGAACTTATATCTACTAATATCAAAAAAATAAATACAATGTTAAATGCTATATATTGAGACCTAGACTTCGTGAACTTTTCTGTTCCCTACTTGATACACCAGGATCTTTTTGAGAATAATGGACAATTTTCGAAATTTTATTTAATAAATAATGCATGGGAATCTTTAAAAGATGAAATTAATCTACTGATTGAGACAGAACTTTCTGAAATTACGTCTATAAAATTCAACTTTCTTCTAACAATGATCGATGGTAAAATTTGTTCGACAGTAACAGGATCAAAATCCACTATGAATTGCTATATTTGTGGAGTAAAAAACCTACAGAAATGAACAACTTGGATTTATTTGCTTGTAAAGTTCCAGTCCAGGAGTATTATTAATTAGGAATGTCCTCGCTACATGCATGGTAAGAACATTTGAATATATGGAGCAGACATATCTCTTACAATATGCGATTTAAAAAGTGGTCAGCAAGAACCACAGAAGAAAAAAATATGCAGAAGAAAACCGAAATGACTATACAAGAAAGATTTAAAAAGAAACTGGGATTGAACGTTGATATAGTGAAACAGGGATTTGGCAATACCACGAAATCTGCGTAAATTACCGGTTTGGCTATTATTTAGGCTAAAAGATTTTAGGTAATACTAGAGGCTAAAGCGACTGGTCGTTACATAGATGTGTAGGTATTTCGAAACTATGTGAAAGAAACCGCCCAGCTATACGTTAGATTATATAGCTGGTACTATATGCCAGCTACGATTCATAAAATCTTATTTCATGAGGCAGAAATAATTAAAAACTCTTTGCTACCTATTGGACACCTTTCAGAAGAAGCCGCAGATGCTAGAAACAAAGACTTTCGAGAGTATAGAGAACTCAGATCCCGGAAATGCCTCCTTGTTGGTAAGGGAGTGTAGAGGCTGACTGACTGAACTTGCGAAGCTTAAAAAGGTTTCGCTGGTCTGGGTACCGGGACACTCGAGTGTACCGGGGAATGAGGCCGCTGACGCCTTAGCCAGAGAAGGCTCCGCACGCAGATACTTGAAGGATCGCCCAGACTGTTCGCGAAAGAGCTTTGGAGGCCTGGGCGGAGGGTCGGGTCGAAGAGGTATGACGGACGGCTGCGGACAAGAGTCTCGCCAGGGGGTTATTGTGCCTAGCTGGGAAGGAGTGCAGGGCCACGGTAGGATCTTACATAGGGCACTGTAGGCTTAGACGGCACCTCTCTGCTGATAATTTCTGAGGAGGGGGAGTTCAGATAGTGCATGGAGGACAATGAGGCCCCACACCATCTACTTACAGAATGCTTCGCCTTCACGTGGGCAAGAGTGATAATTTTTGAAGCGACGCCGATCGAACCAGATTCAGTAAGTCGTGTTAGTCTGAAGGAGATGCGGGCTTTCTTAAGGAAGACCGGCATCCTGGAGTTTCTCTAATGCGGGCTGGGGGTACAGCGCGCCCAATTGGTGGCCTAAGTGCAAGGCCCGCTAGTTACTGTTACTGATATATCATATTAACACAACAGAATCTACCTAGTTTAGAGACCTATACAGGCAAATAGATATTTATACCTTAAATCAAATTATTTAATAATGGTTAAGAAGCGGGTTGAAATAGTTCTATATGATGGAGTGCCATACTCAAAATTTTAACGCAGAAAAATTATTTATAAAAATTTACTTATTAAATATATCTATCCTATTAATTTTATTCAAAAATGTTTTACAGAATTTCAATAATAAAATGTAGAAAAATTCAAAATAAACCAATTACTACAATCTTCTTTATACGTTTAATGAATTCCTGGTTTGTCAGACAAAATAAAACAAATAAGCAATAAATTTACCATTCGTTTTATTTTTAAAACAGAAATCATCTTTATCTTTATTTTAAAGTAAAAAACAGTAAAATACAATAAAAAATGTCGTCCATAAGATTCCATGTAAAGGCAATACCTTTTAACACATACTTTTTAACACTGGCAGACTGGCAAGCTGAATGGGATGGTGCGGTATCAGGTAGATGGACATATGCGTTGATTCCGGACATCAAACTGTGGTACAAAAGGAAACATGGCGAGATGAATTACCATATGAGCCAAATCTTTACAGGCTACGGCAGCTTCGGAAGCTATCTAAGAGGATTGGAAAACGTAGAACCGCTGCATGCCCCTATTGCGGTGACCCGGATGACACAGCGAACCATACAGTTTAATTATTGTCCGAGGTGGGAACCAAAACGTCTCGAAATGCAAGCGGAATTGGGGTATAGGTTAGAAGTGGAAAATATCTTGCCGACGTTATTCGCATCAAGGAAAAACTGGGAAATATGTAGAAAATTCGCAGTATGTGTGATGACAACAAGGCAAAAAGATGAAATAAAAATAGACTAAAATAAAAAGAAAATTGAGGCTAACTCCGGCATGCAATTGAGGAGATGTCCTACGGACGGGACCAACTGCATGTGGCAGGAAAGCGGGGTGATGTTTAGTGGATAGAGGTTCTGATGAATAACAATAAGAACTGAGTCCCACACTATCTGGTTGTCAGATGTACGTAAAAGTATTTTACACCCCAAAAAAAATACCTTTTAATTAGGTTAAACATCACTGATCTGAATGGCGTAAATGTTTTGTCAATAATATCCGTGTATCCCGGGAAGCCATCGCCACTGGGTATGACAATTTCAATCTAGTTAAAGACAAATTACCCCCTTATCATTATAAATAACGTTGCCAAATTTCAACACACTAGGGGAAAAGATGTATTAGTTAAGAATCTGCATGTTGAACAATTTAGAAACATAGTGTATCCATTTAATTAGCAAATATAATTCATTTATAATATCAATTGTTCCAGTAGCATAGAATTAAAAAACCGCCAGATAAATGCACACAACAAAACAAAAACAATTTTTCGCCTTTTAATCTAAATGCAATACATTTTAAATGGTGTTTAAAAATATAACGCAGAAAGTCCTAGCAATTATTTAATATGAATAGTTGATTACCTATTTATTGTGTTATAATTCTCATAATTCAGTTTGCCGCAATTATTTGTTTCAGTTTCTGTTTTCAGCTTGATGAGAATTGAGGCAGACTGGTCACCGAAATATAATTAAAAGTCGTCCAAGGCTAATCCTGACGCGGGCGCGGGCGCGGTGCTGACAACGCAATCAACACGATTTGATATTTAAGCAATTAGTACAGTTAATAATATAGTAAGGAATATATAAAATTATTCTCTATTTAATTTGGCATGGTGAAATCGCCATGAAGTTGCAATTGAGGAATCTGTCGACACAAAGTAAATTTGAAATATGTATGTTCTATTCTGCTAGAATATTTCAAGTCTTCGTATTAAATAATAATGAACACCAAGGTGCTGAAGCTTGCGCGAGAGATTAAATAAATATACCAAAACGTTTCACGTTTATGTTTACAGCTGATTCTCGGGTAATAGCGATGACAAACTTAGATGTTAGTAAATCCATGTAAATTGAAAACTTGAAATACCTATAAGGATGCTATAGTGATCTTCATCTATGTATGATTTAACCGCCTCAAAATGTCTCGTAAATGACTTTTGTATATAACCAATACTTAGAATTATTATATATAAAGTTTACTTTTTATGCAAAACTTTCTTCCCAAAGTGCTAAAATATGTGACACATTAATCGATTTTATTGGTATTTGCCACACCGCTTTAAATTATTTAAAAATCAATTGCCCGTTAGTAATTCAGCACTGAAATGGATGGCCTCGATGAACAGATTTATTTTAAAACTTCCAGTAAGCAGTAGATATATTATAAATAGATAATCCGATGTATTTACGTTTTTATGGAATTTAACGCTAAAGCTTGCTTACTTACAGGAAACTCTAAAAAAGGCAATTAAGATAACTTCATTTAAATTTTCGTTTGCTAAGTCTCGCTTTTGTACTCAGAAAAAAAGGCAGCAACTACTTCAGTAGAAAGCGATATTGCAAATCTGCCCAGCAGAAAAAGAAACAAATTTATGCAATTCCTTGCAAACGTTTACGAAAGAAGGAAACTAAGCAACTACTAGAATACGCTAGTGGGAACAAAAATGCAGATATACCGGATGTAAAAGCTTAATATTTTTCAAGAGTATAATGTGCAACGGTTTTATGTTGTAAAGTAGTCAAATAAATGATTTTATTTAATGTCGCCAATAAATGTTAAATAAACGTTTATTTAATTTGGGTATGAATTGGAAGCAAAAGTGTCTTTGGAACTCTGTAATAATATCATTTATTTTAGGTAGCATGCAAAACTTCACAGCAATCATTTCCAACGCCCTAAGATAGAAAGCCAAGAATTATGTTTCGATTTTGCGCTTAAATAAATTAATAAACAAAATAAATATATAAATAAATAATCTTTATTGCAAAACAAATACTATGTGTTTGCAAAGGGGAGAAGTACCGCAACGCGTGTTTTAATAACCACCAAAGATAAAAATAACTAATCGGGTATTGACTGATATTATAAAATTTTGGACAAACTAGAGGGCCAGCATATTATCATCACATACAAACCTATTGACCCGCCACTTAAACTTCACAGCACACTTAACAATTTAAAATCACGTGGCAGCGAAATATATATAAATGCTGATAAGCACAAAAAGCATGATTTAAAAAATTCCGATCGATGACGGGTTATGGAGACATTATCCCAGAAACGTACATTCACGCGGTGGACGTCTCCTCTCATTTTTATTAGTTTAGACAGGTAATGAGGCTCGCTCATTCAATCTTAAAGTCTTGTAAATCAGACAACCAAGTTGAACATACCGTCTCTGGGCCATATTACCCTGGTACGTCTCAGCGACATGTCGACTGACATTACCCCTCCTGGACAAGCCCCTCACAAACCTGACACAGGTGTTCTGCAATTTTTGTAATCTATACTTATCATAATCCGTGAGGAATGGCCCATAAACAACATCAAGGTAGTTTGGTATTGAAAGCACAAAGCTTTCAGTTAATATTTTTTTGCCTTACAAGGAATAATGTTCCGATATTCATGAATAGACTTAAGTTTATAATAAGACTTTTGACAAACATGGGTAGTAAATGACAGTTTTGTATCCATATATAAGCCAAGATTTTTTTACCTCATTGGACCACTCCACTATTATCCCATCCATTATAATGTGCAAGTGAGATAGATCGATGTCAGAGCGAGAATACAAGATGGCCTGTGATTTAACTTGATTCACAAAAACGAGTTAATTGAGGCACAATGCGAGATCTTTGCAAGATCCTCGTTAACCACGTCAACCGTATCAGGGAGACAAGAGGCCGCTGAGGGAAGGTATCTTTGTACATCATCAGCGTACATATGATATTGAGTGTTTTTTTTGATGTTTTGCAAGGTCGGCCGCGAAGATAGTAAAAATAAGTGGCCCAAGAATAGATCTCTATGAAGCTTCACTCTCGACATCTCTCCAACTCAATCTCAACACCTCACCCTTTTCTGTCAACCCGACCGCCTGCTTCCTGTTGTGAAGTTACTCGGAAAACCACCCACCTGCATCAGTGTTAATATAATATATATTAATGCATTAATATGATTAAAATATAGACCGATAATAAAATTATATTAAAAATTAAAATACTAATTTTCTTTTGTAAGCAATATTGGCATCACCACACTATTGGCATCGTAACATTCCCAACCGCCAAGCTCAAGCTAAGCCAATATCATTCAAATGAATTACAAAGAAAGCATATTATTCATCGAACAATACTGGGTAGGTAGTTATTCGTTATGCTACAGATCCATTTCAGTAATGAGAAGAATAATTAAAAAGCGCAATTTACGTTTAATTTCTTGTTCTTATTATTTATATTTATTAGATCTGGTTGCTAACGCTCTAATTCTGATGAACACTTAAACCTTGCCAATTCCATATCAGCAACCCTCGAAAATAATACGAAAATGAAAATATAATATTTGTTTTCTTGTTAGGTATCATATTATCTTGATATCAAAATGTAATTAAAATGTTCGAGTCATGATGCCAATAAATCGATTTTTGGCTTTTCGAACATGTGCCAAACTTATGGACATTGATTCGGCATCTAAGGAAGATACGTGTTGTAAAAAGCATGTGCTGAAAAAGAAGTATATCAAACTTTGTTTGTGTTTGTGCATAGACGATCTGTGGGTTTTGTTTTATATATCTACGAAAGAAAAAACAGATCTACTGAATCCAGCAAATTCATGAGATGGTAGTTAGTGTATATACTGATTGATACATGAGGATGACAAATAATTTATATTAATACTGATAATTTTTAAAATGTACCTTTAAGATATGTAATCTTCCTTTCCAAAGTGCTGACGAATTCTAAATATATCCAAAACTTTATGACTTTCTTAATAATAAGTATTACATACAATTTTGAACCTTGCAAGAGGAACCAAAAGTAAAAGGAAACAAATTTTATAAGGATAATAAAGCTTAACTTTGAAATCGTAGAATCTCACAGAGTAAATTTTTGCTATTTATTGATGTGTAAACATCTTACGCGGTGGTATGAGGGTAAATCTCGGCAAATGGGACGGAAATGTGGGGATTCCGTCCCCCACATTTCCGTCCCATTTGCCGATGTGACATTTTAACGCGTGCGCATTAAGGAGCAAGCTCATCCAGGACGGCCGCGATTGCAAAGACTCAAATGGCGCTTCTAAAAGGCTAGCCGCTAGGGCGGTATTCGATTTATATTATATTTATATTCGCAGTGTATTTGGATCCATAGCGCAGCTTATTTTTAATAGACGGTTGATTTTAAAATGAAGTTTCGCTTCAAAATCCACGACAAATTCCTCTTAAAAAAGTCGGGAAATTATCTAATTTTTATACAATTTTGCAATAATTTCAAATCGTTTTTAAGCAGATTGTAGACAATAAAAAAGCATATTTTAAAGTAAACGAACTGTCAAAGGTATTATTCAGATACGGCCCTCTTCTAAAATTTGCAAAATTTGGTTATTGACTTTCCCAAATCAGAGGATGCCGCCCCAAAATGACTAGCTGGTAGTGAATAAGCTGTGTCTATAGGTTGATGTTATTCCTGGTGGCATTAGATTCTCGTGTCGAATTTGTGCTGTGAATTAAAACACGCCGATTGAAGTTGCCAGTAAGTATTATTAAAGAATCCTAACCAATATTATAAATGCGAGCAGCTAATATTATAAATGCGAGCAACAAATATTGTAAATGCGAATGTGTTTGTTTGTTTCTTACGCTTTCACGCATTACTCAACCGATCATCATGAAATTTTGTACATGTATTTTCAAGAATATAGTAAAGAACATAGGACACTTTTAGTACTTACCCGCGGCTTGGCTCGCGTTGATTTTTACGGTTAGTTTTAATCCTACTTTTTATTTTCTTGAGGTTATATGTGTAAAATGTTTTTTTTCTTGATTTTGGGCATGCCTTGTTTTAGTTTTGGTTAGTTTTCGTTCGTTGCGCCCCTGCAGCAAGCGAAGCGCGCGGAGGGCTATGCGTGAAGTGTAATATTAGACATTCTAATGTAAACGTTACAAATGTAAACATTAAACAACGCACGTCAGCCGGTATCTGTGACGGGAATGTGGTTTGCAGACTGTCTATAACCGTTAGTGTAAAACGTGTTCTTTCTAACGCCAGAATATAGACAACCAATTTCAAATAAGTGGTTGCCTATATTCATGCGTCACGCGGCCTAAGGTGGCATTAGATTTTCATGTCGATAATGTCGATATTGGAGACACATCAGTGTCCCGAGTACTAGCAGACTTGCTCAATAATTTTGTATTTTGTCAAAAGTCTTATTATAAACTTAAATATATTCATGAATATCGGAACATTCTTCCTTGTAAGACAAGGAAAATATTAACTGAAAGCTTGGTGCTGCCAATACCAAACTACATTTTTTAATGCATTTCTAATTAAATACACAAAACAAAACCATAATATCAAGTCTTGCCCAAGGGCTTAGAGCGAAAGTTTACGTTTCACGGCAAATTGTCAGAAGAAAACAATGATAAACATTTAAATCATTTCAATTCTAAGCGAAAAGTTACTTTTGAAATAGCAATAAGAAAGCTATAATACTAGCCTTGGCATGATTTGTCCGGCTCAAAATATTATTGGATGTCATCTTTATAAATGACAGATAATTTGAATTATTGCACATTGGGTTTGATTCATATAATTGCTGTAATAAAATTTTTATATACAGTTTTCTTTCTCAAGTGCTGACTTTTTGTTGTACAATAAAATGGTATACGACACATCGATGTAAAAGAAGCCCGTGGCAATTCAACAATTAATTCTATACTTTCTCAAATTGACTAGTGATTTTATTTCCGATAAGTAGCAAAATATAATTTTCGATGGTAATATGATAAGTGTGCTTCCAATTTTTCGTAGAAAAATCGAAAAAACGAGTTGCTAAGCAATTCATATAACAAATAGCATGTACTCTCGCTATAAGCTTTTGAGTTAAAAAATCACGTTATTAGGTAATTAGTAGGTATTTATTGTTTTTAAGCATATTATAAAGCTGATTATTTATTGAAAATTATGCAAATATTTTAAAAATCAATAAAATAATTTCAAAGAGTTAAATATGGATAATTAATAATTGCGATAAAATGGGAAATTGCACTTATTTCCCATTTTATCGCAATTGATAACATTGATATTTTGTAAGGAATGGTTACCAAAAATACATTTCTAATAACCTATAGACTCTTGCAGGTGGCTTTAACCTTATTAAATAGTTGCCCTCATACTACAAATTCATTTAAATATTCAGAAGAATCAAAAATTTGTTTTATTTCAACATATTTTCCTTATTAATTCTGTTAAAGTACACCTTTTTAATGCATCTCTTTTATTCTGATATCAAAATCTCTGCTCAACAAGAGCTTTAGTCTTCAAATTATGGTTTATAAATGTTCTAATCCTAATAAAAATTTTAAACTTTGTTAATTCCACATTAGCTGCCCTCGGAAAGAATCGAAAATTAAAATACAACTTCTTTTTAATTAGGTATTATATTATGATAATAAAATTTAATTCAAAAGTCCGGGACCTGATGTCGAGAGATTTTTTGTGCCCCTTCGAACATGTCTCAAACTTATGGAGGCTGATTCTGCATTGAAGGGAGATAAGCTTTGCAAAAAGCATGTGCTCTAAAAGGGCAATCAAAATATGTTTATCGATATGTTTATTCCTCTTTGTAGAAAAGTATTGCTAAGATGATTTTTGCGATTTGATTTCTATATTTACCAGGGAAAAAAATCTATTGAATTCAGAATTGATGGATATGTTGGTTGGTATATGTTTCTGTCGATGTATGCTTTATATTAGAGGCGCAGATTGATACATTAGCTTGCCCAAATAAACTCGAGTATGCCATTCTTTTTGTTGACAAATAATTTGAATTATCTCACTTAATTTTTGAAACACATATAAGTGAGATCTACCATTAATACATATCTTTCTTCCCAAAGTGCTGTAATTTGTAGCATAACTGAATGGTATACGACACACCGATTTTAAATATTTTCTATTACGCATGCATCATAATCAACGATTATCGCACGCGCAGCGTGCTTAAAATGATGTTTATGATACGCCTACTTTTTTAAAGGTTGCTATAGAAATATTTGATCTACCTTTTTTACCTAGATATTTACCTGCCGTTTAAATTACTATATGTCAAAATGAAGGAATATATTTAAAAACAACATTGTTTATTCTAAATAGTAAGTACGTAACTCAAAAAAGTAAAACATTTTTGAGAATATGATGCATTCGTAATAAAAAATAGCATATGATATACGTGTATAAGAGGCCTTTAAAGCCCTTGCGACTTACAAAACACTCCGTTGCGCGTCGTGTTTTGAAATATGTCGCGCGTGCTTTAAAGGCCCTCTTATACACTTATATCATAATATACTATTATATATCCAAAATTTACTTAATAATAAATTTATTCGTGTATTCTTAAACATTACAAGGGATCAAAGATACTGGAAATATAAATTTTGTAGAGATATTAAAGTTGTGCTAGGATTTCTAATTTAGCGTGAAGTTGATTTTGTAAGTTCTTTAGAGTGTATTTTTGCTATGCATGTACTTGAATTTGTTCATGCAGTTTTTAATTAAATAATACAAAAACATTAAGCATGAAGCTGGTTTTAAATGGAAATACATCAAATAGTTCACGTTTATTTTTTAAAGGTAAATTATCAAACGATAACAAGGATAAACACTTAAATCATGTCAATTGCATGCGATTCGCAACCTTTGAAATAGCTATGAGAAACCTATAATGATACTTATCCTGGCATGATTGAACCGGCTCAAAAAATCTTTTGGATAAAAGATAAAATGTATATTATTGTAATGTATTTTTTATAGACGTCTTTTTTTCTCAAGTGCTGATTTTTGTTGCACAATTGCGTATTATACGATACTCCGCTTTTAAAAGTGTTAAAAGATCTCTTGGCGAATTCAAAACATACTCAAAATGAAAATTTCGTCAATCGAGACAACTTCTGCATGGATTTTTGAATCTTTTAAAAAAGTCAGGACTACAATAAATAAATAAATCAACTGAAATCCTTTCGTGCGTCCACTAACAAATTATATCTGGAGCCTTTATGGAAAAGCAAACTATTTCATAATTATAAAAGTAATTGTTGTGGAGAGCAAAATTCTGTTAGTATGAGTAAAACGTCACTTTGTTCAATAATTAAGCAAAATGGCTCATTCCAATTCGGACCCAAAAAATGCCAACATGATGTCTGCATGAGATACAAAAGCAAAAATATTTCCAAAAAAATATATCAGGAACACTTGGGCCTGACGGAAGAAGCTAGAAGCGAAAAGAACAAAGATAAGCTCTCCAAAAATGATGTAGTACTAACTGCAGATCTACAATCAGTATTTCGTGCTCCCAAATCAAAGGTTTCACGAATGCCTTATATGACCAAGCTAGATGTGCACAATTTTACTGTGTGTGATATTAAGTCATATGATGGCTATTGCTATTTATGGGGCGAAATTGAGGGCTCTTTGACGGCAAATAAATTTTCAAGTAAATTTGCCTACTTCATTGATTTTGCCCAAAACTGATAAGGGCTTATCTGGAATTATACTCTGGTGTAGGGTTGCGTAGCTTAGAAAAGAATTAATGTATTGTTTAATGCACTTTTAAATATTGCAATTAAACATAAAGTTGTGATCATGCAAACATTTCTCTACTTAAATGGAGGCTGATTCTATCCAATCGGTCATAGAGCATCGCTTCCTGCTGAGTCCAATACTGCAAAACAGCACGCTTGAATCCGCAACCCTGTTAAATACTTTTTTAATTAAAAAGAAAAACAATGATAAAATCAGATTTTGTAACTCAATCAGTTTTGGACGCAAAGCCGGAGAGTTGTTGCAGATCTAAAGGAATCAAAATACAACCCTAGTGGAGGTATAGATTTTAAACTTCAACATATTGAAGACTGGATGCCGTTCAACTCGAGATTGAATGCAAGCCATTAACCGATTTGTATACAATGAGAAGAGAAGGTAAGTTAAGATAAGTTCAATCACCTGCAATATTTGCAAAGGGGCCTAGAAGAAGACTACCATTCCTTATATGACAACATTCCTTACGAATGGATAATAATTATTTGTAACCTTTCAGTCTCTGCATAATAATATGTTTGATTTAATTATTATTTGATTTTTAGAAAACAGAGCTTTTTTCCCTTAAATAACTTTTCTAAAAACACTATTTATTTAGTGAAACAAATAAAAATCAAAATATTTTAGAAATCTGTGTAAGTCCATTGAAATTTTCAAAATACCTAAATAAGCCAGAGAAGTTTTAAGAAATAGTAACTATCCTATACACTACATACATTTAAAATTTTACAACAGCCGGGACAACAATTTCAAAAACACATGTTTATGGACTCCCCTGTAAAATTAGTTAAAATGGAGTTACACATATGGCGATTCTAAAGCAGGTTGATTCAGATTATGACGTTAGTTTTTGTTAAAAATTGTCATAAGATGATTTTTTGTGAACCTGCCTCCGTTTTCGTTTAATAACAAATTTAGCTGTGAGGCGTTGGATAACTTAATTGCATTTACAACCCTACTAAAATTTTACACAGTTCCGATAAGTAATAATTAAAGATTCATTTGCGTCGCTTTTCGGAACAAAATGCGTCAACAGGGCATTTTCTTGCAAACGAGTTGCTAAGTAATTCGTATAACAATTAGCGTAAGGTCTGGCTATAAAAATCTGAGTCGAAAACGAATTGCTTTGCTACGAGTATTTTCCACGAAAAATTAAAATGACGAATGGTATTTGGTAAGATTTTATACTGAGGTAAATAAAGCATCATTAGTCTTTTGCAATTTATGTTTGAATACTGGATAAAGTAATTTCTTTTTTTGGCAAGAGTCCTCAAACAGTCTTACCGGAAAAATTATATGGGAAATAGTAAAAAAAATCATTTGAAACTAGTTTTTGACGTTGAAATACTTGGCTATGATTGGTCATAAATAAAACGAACGAAATAATCGCTGCAAATTCCCCGAAAGCGCTCATAGTTCCATCAAACGAAAATATTACATAATAAAATTGTAATAAAATAAATGTATTTATTACCGGGAATTTACCCTTAACAGGTTTTCTGATATATCATTTTGAATCGGATTTTAAAAGGTTAGTGGTGCAACTGGTTCGGCGGTTTTAAACAAATTTCATTTTGTAATAAAAATAATACAGGTTTTCATCTTAAAAAAAAGCAATTATTTTGTGGATAACTGAAGATTACGTGGATGTGCGTGATTTACATCCGATATTAAGTAATAAACGATTTATTGCTAAATTATTTTGCTACAAACTTATCAAAAAGTCAATTCTCTTCTCCTAGTTAGTAGGCAAGTATCCTTACTGACCTTAACTCATTGCTTGATCCAGGCAATTTGTTTTGGAGAGCTAACCATTATTAAAAAAATAGTTAGGTATTATAAATAAAAGCGTAGTATGAGCGATATTACAGTCATTAGTGGGAAATATTGCCGTAATGAGGCCGAACAAGTGATGTAAAGATTCATATTATGAGATAAAGTACTTCACGAAGACATATAATTTATTTTCATGTTCATACCTAAACCGGGTCGTAGCAAATAGAAAATCGCAAAATACATCAGACCTCTACTTTCCTTAAAACGGTGAGCTGCTATTGCGGAAACCCATCTATCCTTATCAGCACTCCTATCGGATTTAATTGTCCACAGGGAAGGCTCTAAAAAAGCCTGCTCACTAGGCTAGATACTGGTGGACCGTCATCAGGTGGATCCGTGCCATCGTTAAAAGCAGAATCATACAAGTTTTCTGACTGGACATTAGCTGGTTAACTATCACATACATAACATTGAGCTCTGCACTGAACAGGGATGCAAATGTTGTGGTGAAGTAGATGGAACTGCGGATCATTTGGTCATAGAATGTGACATACAAGTCGAGAGCAGACTTCAAAACTTGGGAGATGTATACATTAAGACTCGATTTAACAGGGATTCGGCCAGGAAAAGTGTTATCCTCTTCTAAAAAGATTCGGATTTCAGGCTACACTGTCCTTTGTGACATGACATAATGTAAGTATTAATGTCGCCAAATATAGCCTCCCCTTCCTAATCGAATCTAATCTACCTTTGCAGAAAAATCGCATGTAGCATGCATTCGAAATGCGATAAGCTGTGTGGCTCGCTACTCTCATTTTGCAATCCGATATAGCCGATACAAAAATTAACGCTTCTGAGGGCTAATATATCAATTTTGCTAATTTCAGTTGATCCTATTCATATTACGTCCTAATTTCCTAAAATTACATATGTCCCATCAATTATTAATAAAACTAATTTTTCGACTTTAACAACTGCAAATTATATAATTAGCAGCGATCTTTACATTTACGCAGTTAATTTTTTTTACAATTATCGAAATTGATCAATTCCTTTTTACAATAAACGAAGCACCAATAAAGCATTCGATGCCTTATTGGCCAAATTACCTATCATAAAGGGTGAAGCAGATTGTTGCACAGTAAAAATTGTACTCAATTATCGATCAGTCTTATTACAGATGAACGATAGCATATCTGATGAAGATTTTGGGACTTATGCATTACCCACAACAATTATTGAAGTTCTAATTAGTTTACGTTGCTTTAAACTATTTAGCAGATTTAGTAGAAAAAAGAGCTATATACTCTGTTCGCTGAAAAATGTCGAACATATTTATCAATTTTCTCTCGTTGGTGCCGTGCTCCAGTGATTAGGTTTAGGTGATATGTTGCCAATTTAATGATCGCGCGTTCTATCCCTATTCAACCCAAAACATTTTTTTAATGTGTTCTTACGTTTCTACATCTTAGGTCCTAGATCTGGAAAATGTCTGCCCGCTGGATGGTTGAAAATAATGGAAATGAGAACTTAAATTTTAACATTTCTATAGGAGTCATTAGCATTGATATAAAACCAAAATGTGCGATAAAACTTTTCGATCTAGCCGAATTAAGGTTTAAATCAGTAACAATAAACCTACAATGATTTAAAGAGATTCCGATCCGCGTATTGATTATATACTTCCCAAGGCTATGAACAAGAGAGTCTATTAATGTCTAATTAACCTTCTTCCTGTTACTGCCAATTAGGAAGTTAAACGAAAATGATTAAGCTGATACGGCCCAAAATTTTAAAATAGACTAGCATAAATTTACAGCTTAATTAAAAATGAGTGGTGGGATGTAATTTACCAATATGCTGAGGTTGATGATAGAACAAATAATGTTTTAGAAAATGGAATTTGATATTGGCTAAATATTGCTTTTTGACTGATTAAAAGCTTGTACCCTAATGAAATATCATCCTAATGAAT
>MU182066.1:310450-320625 GCA_016904865.1 Pissodes strobi
AATCAGCGATAATCAATACGGCTTTCGCAAAGAGAGATCGACAGGAGATATATTGGCCTATGTCACTCATATATGGAGTAGGGCAATTGAGAACTACGGAGAGTCTCGAGCGATTGCGTTGGATATTTCAAAGGCATTCGACAGAGTAAGAGAATTCGCTGATGCATGTTGCATTCCTTAATATTACGCATGGTCAAAGCCTTAATAAACTGTATTAATGCAAATTGATATTTACTAGTTATTTTAGATTGCTGTCCACTAGTCAGAAAATCAATGTGGATTTGGAAACTGATATGCATAGGAAATTATTTTCATTTGCCTTAATAATAGCATCTACAAACATTTAGATGACTAGCATCAAGAAGGGATTTACTTAGACTTGAAAAAATCCATCGTTATTCCAAAATTTTGTTGAAATTTCTGTGTAATGCCGGCCGGTGTGTTTCTATCTCCATTAGATTCAAAAAATTAACTGTATTTTCTTCGAAGTGGGTTCTATATTTATATAATAGGAATTGAAGAAGTATCGAATGCTAAATATTTTCGCATTTAAATTGGCATAATTTTAAAATGTGAAGAGCATATTCAAATATTAAACATATAAATTTAAATAATTAGGAAGAATCATCTGTCAGACCATAATATGAAGATAAATGGCATCCTTTTTAAGGTGATTTTTAACTCTTTGCTGTCAGAAATTTTTAATACAAAACCATTCATACAATTAACTTGTATGATTTTCACTACTCTATACTGCTATGATTTCAAAATTATTTATATTTTTCTAAAAGTCCTTAGATCAGCCTGGCATGAATATGCAAAAATTTATATGGTTATAAGCGACACTAAGATAAATATTAATTTTATTATTTTTCAGCAATTATCGCTACGCCGCCCGCGCCGCCGCCGGCGCCGGGAGTTCCAGGAATGTTCAGTGCCCAATAATCTTATTTTATTTGCCATATGCTTACCAGACATATTGAATCTTGTAGGCTGCTCTTTTGTACAATGTTGTACCTAATTTTTTTTCTGGGATTCCCCACACCTCTTTATAGAGAAAGTTAGATTCTAATCTTTACGGCTAAATTCCTTTTTTTTAATTCTACGCCTACGGCATCTTATCACGAAAGTTTCTTTGAAATTTTTTTTAGCGATACAAATTTTGTCTTGCAATAGAAAGAGAAACTAACAAACAAATCTCGACTCTTGATATTCTTTGCAGAAAAATCATAATTCAAACAGATTGTTAAGTTCTAAATCCATGTATAATAAGAGCGCATGTTGCAAAAGACCTATATTTAAAACATGAAAGCAATTTACACTTACCGAAATTTTAAGACCAAAAAAATAATGCTTGGTTCTAAACTTTCATACAAAAATATTCTACAGAAATGGTGCAATCAGATATTTGAAATGGATTTTCGAAAACTCTCTTGAGAGTCTGGACAATTTTAAATGATCTTACCACAATTCCACTAACTAAATATTTATAACATGAATTTAAAAATAATCACATAATCACATGAAATGGTTCAACTATTAATTACAAATAAACAATCATCCTTATGAGTAATTGCCATCATAATGCTGATTACATAATACTATGATCAGCAATCTTATAATAAATACTTATATTGCGATATTTTGCAATGCTTTTCAGTGATGCATCGCTACAATATTCTGCCAAAAAAGCGAGATCCAATAATTTTATATTAAATGTATTATAGCCAATCCCCTAAGTAGTTGGTGAAGGCTTGGAACGTAATTATATTTCAAATCAAGACCTTTTACAATATGAGCAAAATTTGTCTCAATGACCGATTCAAAATGAATCAGTGCTGCCTTTTATATCTTCTCGTAGTACAGTTAATAGAGTGAAAAACTATATAATATGCAAGACAATATTACGCATACATGAATATCCTTTATGTTTTCTACGACCTCGAGAACGTCAGTTTCATTGACTTTTGCCCAACATTTTAAAGCGCTGAAGCATGCTTTTCAGGAAACGTTATTGAGCCTGACGTAAAACCAAACCGGATGCATGATTCAATTTTAGTTAATGTACATGCACTTGAGATGCTCATATCAGCGAAGGAGGATGAATTCAGACAAGAATAAAAGGACGGGACTTTCAGGTTTGAAAGAATTTGGACTAATCATTCTTGTGGGAGAAATTAGCTCTCTGTTTTAATAGGTTAAAAAAATATTCAATGTATTGGTTTGGAGCAGAAACGGATATTGCTCTCTTCCATCTCAATATCAAATATAGTATACCCTCGCTTTAGAAATAAAAGAAATGCTCAGTGATGGAATCAGCAATTCACCCATATAAATGGCAAAATCCTTTTATTAAATATGTTTCACAATAGAAACGTGAAAATATTATTTGTAGCCTTCTCATCACCAAGTCTTACAACATTGGCACATATATCTTATGCTTGACTTTGCAAAACCTTTCTCGATAATTTTAATTTTAAACTTATCATGATTTTCAGGATGATACAGACTCAAGTGATGATAGCAGTTTGATCAAAATAGACGAGACCTTATCAAACCGATAAAGGATACTGAAATTGAAGAACCCAGTGGTGATACTAAGGAAACAAACTCTACAAAGATTTGTCAAAAATAAGTCCAATTGTCACAGAAAGCAACAAATCTAAGGTATTCAAAAGTCCACGACAGGAACAGATTAAAAAAAACAATAATGGGCATACAAGAAGCGTACTACAAAATAGAGAGCAGCGTGACAGATTCAGTATGTTTGGTGAGAATATGGCAAATTATATAAAATTATTGTGCACTGAATATTTTTAGAGTATGTTGAAACATGTTATGCTATTTGTAGATATGATCAGCCTACATTTTATTGTTACAGACAACTACTTCTCCATATACATGTGCGCCCGGCGTAGCAGTCCAAACATTTCTCCTGCTGTAGATGCACCAATGCTAACACCCGTCTGTTCAAGTATATCTGGCTCATCATTACTAATCACTTACTCATCAGTAATAGATTATGCGCTGTATATATCGTCGCAGGAAAGTAATAACAGCAGAGTAGTGAAAGATGCTAATGGTAATAATAATAAATTTAAGTCGAGGAAGCTCGGCGAAGTCATTAAAATTCATAAAGCATTATTCATATTAAATGCTCCTTACTTTTACTCTATCAGTCAGTGCAGTTATTAATGTTGCACATACTTCTGGTGCTATTCTAGGAACGGTTTATTTCAAATCTTTGAATAATACATGATGTTGTACCTACGTTCAAATACAAGCAACAGACAACATAATGCAAGCACAGTGCTTCACTGAAAACACACATTTGCTGTATATTGCTTTGCTGGCAAATGAAATAAATCTACATACTATAATACACTATAATACTAAACTTGGAAATAATACCAAATTTGTCACCAAGTATTCCTGTATTTATATTAGAAGTAAATGGATATATTTCTGGTTTGCAACTGCATATGGAAAATGTTAAAATCAGGTTTTAAGGTACATACTAATTATATTCTTATCCCTTAATTTAAAGCCAGTTAATCAAATTAAAGGTTTAAAAATAAATTGTCTAAGAATAGTATATAATTATATAAAATAATCATGAGCATAGTAGCAGCATACTTCTATTCTTTACCATGAGTTCTTGGAATTAAAGAATCATAATCACTAGATAAATGATACCTCTGCAGGATAGCTCAGCAGTACTGATGTTAAGGGAGGCTTAATGATGTGAAGGAATATCTGTAAGTTTTAACTCGAACATGTAATTACTAAATGAGAAAACGTGATCGAAAAAGGTTTTATCAAAGAGGGACTTATCAAATTCGAAATAAAATTGGTATTTATTGCTGCAGCAAAACCAAATCAACGTAGAATAAGTGTTGAAACTGCCAAATGTTCGATCAATAGGCAAAATCTGCCAAGGTAGATGCTAGAAAACCAAAGAGCCTCTTACCGGATTAACCTTCACTGCCAAAATTTCAAAATCAATTCCAAAAACCAAAATAAAAAAGTTTACAAAAAAAAACACTAAAGCTGAAAACGGAATATCAAAATACGGTATACTTGTCGATATGATGAACAGCAAATATCTTCCTAATGACAAGGACATTTCAGTAGCGTTTATGCTCTCAGAGAATTTGCCATTTCAAACCGATTGCACTCGAATTTTCATAAAAATCCGAATCAAAACAATATCGAAAACTTACGCAAATCTACATAATGAAGCTGGAACTCAAACTAAGCCAAGCTGTAAACGCCAATACATAGATCAAACCTTAACCCTATGACCCAATTCTGTAAAATCAACCAACGGGCCTTCATTCGAGGACCATCCACTCCAATGTGATGCAACATATAAATCTCTAGTAAGAATATAGAATGATACGTTCTATATATGTCATTCGAACAAATAATTATTTAAAAAGGTATACTCAGGTGTGCAAAATATGTCCCGGGGTAACAAAATATACATCTACTTACAACCATGACATAATCTAAATCAAATAGATGGAATGTAAATAAATTCAATAAGTGAAGAATAACGAAAATCTAAAATAAAATAATGATTGAAATCGTTAAGATGGTATAGCAGGAAATCGAAGCCGACTATCCTTCTGCGTAATTATGAACTAGCCAACTAATTTTAAATTTAGGTAGTCGGTAAGAATAAATGATTTTTTTGAAGATAAAGCGGGTCTGAAAGCCGCAAATATACGTAAACGTTAATCCTTAGATTTGTAATAGGAATACAGATAAGAATAATGATCAGAACAAAACATTAATCATAATGTTGTAAGATTTTAAATTTCGAATATTTCAAATTGGCATAAATTTATTCCATAATAGATAAGCTTAACCAAATACTATTTCTGAATTTAATCAAATTTAGCATTGCAGCGCCATCTATGAGTTGCACTGGTAAATGCACTAACTATCTAGAGTGATAACTACCTTCATTTTCTAGATTCTGGCAGTGATGTGGAGTGGCCACAGTTGTCACAAATATAACGTTGTTTATAATTTGTTAACAAATTGTACTAGGATTATTATTACCGATTATTGATTTCCTCAATTATCCTTAATAATGGTTTGCATAGATATTAGCATTTTAGGGTGAAATCATCTACTGCTTTTTCCTTATTTGGTCTTGAAATGCATATTTAAATATGCACAATTTATCGCTACACCATGCTAGTTAAGTACTATTGGGTGTATGCTTTTGAAGTATTCTAGGAGCATCCCAACCTCGTGAAATTAGCAAGGTAGACGAAGAGGAGCTTCGAGGGGCCATGCTCCCGTCATTCCCCGAAATGACTAGTCAGTACATGTATTGCCGGTAAACAGCGTAATAGCCTTGGTCATTTATAGGTGTGGTTGATCCTCATGGACTTTTAAACCTCAATCGCATAAATAGTTTCTGGGTTATCTTGCCTTTCGTTACTTGAATATATTTTAGAAATTAGTTGCATTCTTTTACCAGAAACTACTTTATTGTTAGAAAGATTTTTGCCAATTGTACTAATGAAATAGTTCTTGCCATCGAGAAGTTGTCCCAAATGATCAGTTTAATAGCTTGTAGTTTTAACAAAACGGTTATCCTGCACATAGCACCAGGTATGTACAAACCTTTTTAACGCAAACTTTTGGTACTTTTAGTGGTTCTGTATGTTGGCCTGCTAGATCCCCTGATATCACGCCATTCGAATTTTAACTATGGGGATATGCGAAAATAAAGCATACGAATTTGACCCTCCTAAAAATAGGCATTCTAGAATTCTAGAAATTATCAATCGAAATACAATTCGACGAGTAATCAGAACAGTTGGAAAGAAATGCGGCCAGTGCATAGACAAAAACGGGCAACATTTTTAATCTTAATATTATGTGGTATTTGTGGTATTAAAGTTATTGAGTAGGTACCTCTCATAATTTCTAGAATCTAGAATTTAACTATTGCGTTCCTCGTTGTGCTTTGGTTACTTATTCGTATGATTCTTATTACTTATTCGTATGATTCTTATTAAAATTACTAAACTCAAGCAAATTTCTAATCAGCGTATGAAATAAATTTTGCCGGCTATGGTCCTTCGGGGTACAATGTGCACTTAGTATTAATGCTATTGAGTAGTTATTACTGGTGATGAGAAAAATCACATTATTTCCATAATCGTATTATCAGATTATAAGTGATTTCAATAATCGAATTATCACCCATATTCTAATAATTCTAGAGGGCGCCTTTGCAACATCGCAAATCCCAACGCAAGGCCATCACTCATCATTCGTAACTCGATATAGTTGCCGACCGGCCGTAAACGAATAGTTTTGTTTCTTTCATAGTGCGCTGTTGCCGTTTCTTTAACATAAACATAAAATAGTCCCAAGTTTTCAAGCTTTTTTCAAATGAGTTAATATAATTTAAATTAGTTAGAGTTATTGTCAGTGAAAGACTGTAAGTCTGTGACAAAAATAGGTAAACGTAAACAGATGTGTGTATTTTTTAGTGTGAATTACACTTATTTATTTTAACGGTGCACTGTCGCTCGTTACGTTTTGATTACTTAAAATACCAAACTTGAATACCATTATCTGATTATTTGTTTCAGTACCTTAATTGAGTTTATTTGCGCGTGATATCCTGATATCAGATAAGCATCCTTTCGTAAAGAGTTTAACACTTTTTTTACTTCACAGTTGCGGTATTATTTATTATTATTAGTAATTTTGGAATGTAAAATAGTTGCGGTGTACCTACTGCTTTAATACTTCCGTTTTCTATTTTAAAGATTTCGTCAATTTAAGTTACATTGCATTAATTTTATTAGGAACCAAAGAAGCGATCGATTTTACAGCCCGTCGTAAAGTCGACGTCTGTTGTTTCGCGAAATTGCACATTCCTATAGAGGTACGATTAGCGACGAGTGCGCAGATGTCGAGTAGATATTATTTGGTACAGAGTTTTGATTGTATTAATTGAATTAATTAATGAACGTATAAGTATGGAAATTCTAGCTGAGATCTGAGATTGTGTCAACAAAAAAGTTAAGGCACAAAAAGCCTTATAAAAACTAGTTTTTTATCTGAAAATCGAGCGAAGGCTGGTAGAATTCACATATTTTATGATCACTTTTCGCTAGGCTCTCTGTAAGGCCAGTAGCAAAAACCGATACAGGTTCAACTGGGTATTTGACCAAAATTTGAATTTTAAAAGTTGGCCTGTTTTCAACACCGATCAGGTAAATAGTTTTTTGAGTAATTTTCGTGTTGTACTGGAAAGAATATGCTTCAAATTGTATTTTTGATTCAATTTAGTTATCTGGAATTGCAACATTCCACGATGAAGCCACGTGTCTAGTTAATGAGACACTGTTTTTTGTTCAGCTCATCACTGGCCTCTTATGATTACTCGTATGATTAATCTTATGTTGTTACTCTTATGAATATTCTTAGTATTCTTATGGTTATTGTTGTAGTAATCATTATGATTAGTACTATGATTAGTTAAAGTACTATAAATGAAGAGTGAATCTGGGGAGTTATTCTCTTTCTGGAGGGAATGCTAGAATCAATTATTAGTCGTAAAGAAGCCCGGCTTGTATAAAAGTATAAAAGCAGTTGACCGTACAGTTTAGGTCGTGGGATCTCCACCGTGGAAGGAATTGGTGTGATTGTTTATTGTTACCATTTGCATTTACCACGCAGATAATATAATATAGTAACATTCAAACATATATAATTTTTGGCAGTCTCTGATAAGGTTTAGTTTTAGTATTTTAACACTGCAAAGTCAGCGAGTTATTGAGTTAGTTTATCTGCGCTAAAATTGGCCAATTAGAGAGTAAAAGGAGCCAATATTTTTAGTAGTCTTTTTTTGTTTTGAATAGGATGCAAATAGTGTATTTCATTATCTTTTATTTTGACATATCCCTAACGAGATCAGCAGGAAGAACTTTCCGCAGAGCTTATCTCAGCTTCAGAATAGAGTTCGGTTTCCTTTTAATTCACTGCGGATGGCGCCTAAATCAGATCTTAATTGCTTGTGTGAACCTATATTTTGAAGTTGAGAGCTGCTGCTATATTGTCAGCATCAGGTTCGTCTAAACAACTGCAATATTATCCACTAACGACCCCCCTGAACTTCATGCCTTAGCGACATAAGAGCTGCCGTGCTTAGGCCCAAATTACACGAAAGTTAAGGTTTGCATAGTAGGGTTAAGTATCGTTAACACCACCAACGTTACATTATATTTGAAATTTTTATAGTGTTTGCTTTGTATATGACAGAATGGCTACATGCACGTAAATTATAAACGAAGACAAAGTTGAATTTCCGTTCAAGGTATTGACATTCTCTTCCTTAAAATAATACAATAATTAACCAATTAATGCATTTTACTTACTATAATACATCAAAAAATTTGTACTTACAAGGAAAGAAGTTAGTCGACACGTGTTTCTGCTTATTGGCTTCGTCAGGGGGGGCAACCAAATAACCAAAACAAAATTGGTTTCTTGTTGATTTTTGTCTAGGTTTCTTGATTGTCCCGCCCTGACGAAGCCAATAAGCAGAAACACGTGTCGGCGAGTTACCATCATTATCAATTTCTGCTCCGAGCGGAATTTCCAAACAAACTTCTTTTCTTATATTTTGAGCATTCGCACTAATCCTTTCACTTTGTGCTTACCTTTTTTGTCACCTACTTATTTTAAATAGTGAATAATGAGACCCGGCTGTAAGAAAAGGTCAGTAATTTGGAATTACTTTAACAAACGCGATGCAAAACTAGAAGTTTCTGTACCTGAATCAGATGAAATAGAAATATCACAAGAGCAAACAGAAAATAAAATTACACAAATAAATGAAACTTCAAAAAATAAATCCTCAGTCCCAGCCTCAGTTTTAGCATCACCGCAAGCAGCTCTATATAATACTACAGTACGGGCAGCAAAAACCATTACCGTGCCATCAGGTAAAAAAACAGTTAGACCACCTAAACAATTAAAACTTTTTGGTTCAATGTATCAGAAAGCAAAATTTCAAAAATTGACTCAAAGTTAATTTAATTGATAGTGAAAGACTATCAACCTTCATCTGTGGTGGAAAATCAGGGCTTCTTAGAGTATACTCATGAACTTGAACCTCGGTATTCACAACCAAGTAGGAAAAAGTTAACATATGAGTTACTCCCGAAATATTATAATGATGCCACTTCATTATTAAAGTTAATCTTAAATCAAGTTAAACATGTTGCTTTAACGACACACATCAGGACGTCGGACAGGCACAAAGCCTATATAACTGTCACTTGCCATTTTATTTATGAAGATAAATGCGAAGCGCGAGTCTTAGCTACCAAGGAAATATTTGGATTTTATAGTGCCATGGAATTAAACGAAATTTCAACCAAGTGGAACATAGGGAATAAAATTGTGACTGTGGTATCTGATAATGGCGCTAACGTAAAAAAGCAGTAAACGATTGTTTTCAGAAGCACCACCATCCCTGCATCGCTCATTCGCTACACCTAAGCATTACGGAAGCTATATCATCAATAGCAAAATTGGACGCTATTCTAAAAAAATGTAGAGCTATAGTTGGCCACTCTAAATATAGTGTTGTTGCAAATGATAAACCTAAAAGTGTTCAAGAGCAGATGAACTTACCAATTTTGAAAGTCAAACAGGAAGTCTCAACTCGTTGGAGTAGCACGTTCATTATGATTATGCTCTTACTTATTAAGGATCCATTTTGTATAGCGGCAGCGAACTTGCCAAGAGCTCCTGAATTTTTAAACGAAGAAGAATAGAAGGCACTTGAAGATTGTGTTAAGGTTTTACAACCCTCAAACGAGTTTACCACTATTTATCGGGAGAAAAGTATCCTACATTATCAATAGTTATTCCTCTTATACGTGGATTCCAATTTACTGTGAGGAATCTTAACACATATATTGATATTGGTGAGGAACTAAAGATGACGGTGCTTGATACACTAACACGTCGATTGTCTGGTTTCGAATCCAATAAAATTGTTACGAATGCTTGTTTTTTGGATCCTAGGGTTTAAAAATATGGATTTGGCCTAGATGGAAATGCAGACATGGCTCAAAAATTGGTAATGGAGGAACTTACACAGATTATAGTGTCCAAGGAGAGAG
>MU182066.1:330625-358740 GCA_016904865.1 Pissodes strobi
CAAGGGAGTAACCAAGTTTATATGTTGTCTCTATCGCCCTTCAAGCGATAGAGCCTACTAAAGCTTTTTTACAACACTAGCTACCACTTTTGACTCGATACAGGTCGATCACCCCAATTCAGAAATAATCGCTCTGGGAGACTTCGATGCCCTCAACACCAACTGGCTCAAACATCACAACAAGACCGACAACGAAGGTAGAGAAGCTGAAGCATTTGCCATCAGCTGCGGGCTTACTCAACTTGTAGATGAACCAACTAGAATCTCAGAGAGGGGCGAATTCGCCGCCCTCCTAGATCTTTTTCTAACCACCGATCCTGACCAGTACACAATTACAGTTGGTCCGCCATTAGGTACTTCCGACCACAAACTTATTACAACGCTTTGTGAATTGCCACTTCTACAGAAGGATCCGCCATTGCCTTTCAAAATCTGGCATTGCAATTCTGCAAACTGGGAAGATTTAAGGGAGTTCTACCTAGATTTTAACTGGCTCGACGTCTGCTTTGGCACTAACGACCTGTCAGTCTGCTGCGAAGAGATTACGCAAGTATTCTTCTCAGGAATGGAAGCATACATCCGAAATTCCATCAAGTTACCGTCAAAAGGAAAGCCCTGGATCGACAGAAGATGCGGATAGGAAACAGGAAGCCTACAAGTACTGGCAGCAAAATCAGACCGCTGAAAATCGCAATTATTTTGTCGAAGCGAGAAACGAGTGCAAGCGTGTGATCGACGAAACTAAGGACACACACAATCAAAGGATCAGGAATAAACTTTTGCAATGCCCCAGTGGCGGCTCCAGGAATTTCTGGTCGGCAGCAAAGGCAATAAGTAATAACTTTACCAAAACGTCTCTCCCACCTTTGACAGACGAACGTGGCATCACGGCGACTACAGCCAAGAAAAAACCAAACATGCTCGCCAAAACATGTTCACCGAACTCTACCTTAGACGTCCTCCAAGGCAAGGCTCTCCCCACCATATCGAATCTCAACACTACCATGGCAGAAGACAAGTTTCATCACCGTGATATTCGTATCGTAATATCCTTAAAAAGCTAGATACGCAAAAGGCATCAGGACCGGACGGAATACCTGCCAATGTGTTAAAGAACCTACTAACACCCGTTATTTCCAGGCTTTTTTATCTGTCTTTCGAAAAAGGGATTTACCCTTGGAAAGTCGCTCGAGAGCAACCTCTTCAAAAAAAAAGCCAGGAAAACCACGCCCTCAAACTATCGCCCAATTGCCTTGCTTCCAATAATCACCAAAGACAAGGAACGTGTAGTCAATCGGCAAGTACCTCGAGAACAACAGAATAATCAGCCATAATCAATACGGCTTTCGCAAAGAGAGATTGACAGGAGAGATATTGGCCTATGTCACTCATATATGGAGTTCAATCAATTGAGATCTACGGAGAGTCTCGAGCGATTGCGTTGGATATTTCGAAGGCATTCGACAGAGTTTGGCATGACGGACTGCTCAACAAACTGCCGTCCTTCGGACTGCCAGCCTCTCTCTGCAGCTGGCTTGCCAGCTTCCTTAAGAACCGATCTCTGCACGTTGCAGTTGATGGACACATCTCAGACACATTCACCATTAACGCGGGCCTGCCTCAGGGCGCAATAGTTTCACCAACTCTTTTCCTCATCTATATTAATGACCTGCTGACCAAAATGAATAATCCTGTTTACAGTTTTGCAGATGACAGTACTCTTGTCTATCAATTTAGATCAGAAAAACCTTTACCAGCGACTGAGACTTATCACTGCAGACAGGAGCAGATTACAACAATTGATCAAGGTTTGGAGAAGGTTCGATCCTGAGGCGACAGTAAATTGGTCCAATTTAATGCTGCAAAAATCCAAGCAGGCACGTTTACCAAGAAAGCTAATACGGCGCCGGCGTGCCCTGACATCATTATGGCAGGAGCGGTCATTCTTTCATCCTCGTCAATTGATGTACTGGGTGTCTCGGTCAACAGCAGTATGTCCTGGCATGACCACGTTGCTAACATCGCAATGTCAGCCTTGCTTGCTGCGCTATTTTGCAACAAAAAACTGTATACACCGCAGCAGCTACTCTTGCTCTACAAAGCGCAAATAAGACCGTGCTTAGAGCATTGCTCACCCAACTGGGTTGCCGCTCATAAGTACACCCTAAAGCTGCTGGATTTCATTCAGAAGAGAGCTGTGCGTCTCGTCGGCGATCCGGAATTGACCCGGGATCTGCATAGTCTGGAACATCGCAGACATGTGGCCGAGATTTTCCTGTTTCTAGATATTTTCACGACACATATTGACAGGATTTGGTCCGCATCATCCCGCCCCCAGCAACGCCTGTCAGACAGTCACGACAGACGGCTAAGGCGCACCCGTTCGTCGTACAACTGGAAACACCTAGAACGTCGCTTTACAAGAACTCCTTTGTCTGGCGCACTGCATTACTGTAGAACTCACTCCCAGAACATCTGTTTCCCCCTAATTATAACCTAAAACTGTTTAAGGACCGTGTCAATCAACATCTGCGCACACGCACCGCTCGTCGAGTGCCATAGGATTTCCCTTTAGTGTGTGTGCTACTGCCATAAAAAAAGAAAAAACGTGTACTTTTCGATTTTTCTCACTTTCACAAATCTCACTAGATCTCCAAGGACTACACATTTCAATAGTTATTTGTGTACTTAGAGCGCAAAGTAACGGATTGCCGCTTGAGAAAGAATGTTACTGCGCGACGCGTAGCGGAGCGCAGCAATCTTTCGAAAACGGCAATCTTACTTTGCGCTCGAAAAACACACAGAACTTTTTATACAGCCGCATTTTTTAAAATTAAATCCACATTTTTCTCTATACTTATTCTGAAATTTGCAAATGACTGTCAGTTTTTACATATTATATTCGGGCTTCGGGCATATTGAACAGGATTGCCAGCAACAAACTGTAACAAACGCATGACTGTCATTTATTTATCTTCGGTTTCCATGACCATTCATAGCACACTCGACGGAAAAAGTGAGATTTTTCTTTTCCATGTTCGCGCTAGAGCGCAAAATAAAGATCCACGGCATTCGTCGATTTTGCGATTTCATTTCAATCTAGTAATTAGTTATTTTGCGCGCGGCTGTAGAAAAAATAATTATTATTATATGAGGTAGCAAATGAAATAAGTAATAACACTATGACTAAAGGCGCAATGTAACCTGGCTATTTAGGTTCATTTAAATGTAATATCTAAAATTTTGCCCGAACTTTCAAAGTAATGCGGGCATATGTGGACCAGTGTCAACATCCCATCCCGTCAATTTAAACCTGCTCAACATTTTTTGTCGGTTTCCAATATTTCACTTTACCTAGCACATTTTAGGCAGTTTGCGGTTCAGCTGGTAGAGAGCTAGTGGGGCGGCCTTAATCGAACCAATCTCTCACTCATTAGCAGGATTTGCACATTCTGTTAAACTGCTTCTTCTTAAACTATTAATTTACAGTTAAATTCGATATTTTTTTTATTCTTACTACTTTAATATTCTTTTATTTCAACTTTAAACTTACTCTCTGCTAAGAAAGTGTATAGCAATTTTATCCAAACTTTGTCATTAATTTTTATTTGATAACGAAGCAGATAAAAATATGGCATGTGTTTTAACTCCAGATCATAACAAACTGTGAAACTCTACCCAAGAGCTATGTCGCAAAATATATACAAAACTTAGCATACAATAATTGTTTCAGATATGGAATGTAGAAGATAATATCAACCTAATATTCATCTCTTACGAAAAACAAAGCAATTAAAGAAGACTGTTAATATTATTTTACAACATACAATGTAAACGTTAAATTATATCAACACGTAGAAAATTTTACCAAAAGGTGTAATTATAATAATTATATATAAATATATTCTGAATTTTTTAAAAATATAATTTTATTCTAAGTAATTTTGTCATTAAATCTGATTACAATAATTAGATATCATTATTAAGGCATTAAGATAGCAGGCGATTAATTTTTATTAAATAAAATTTAAATATTACAGAATAAATATCTAAAATAACTTGAAAGAAATATCCTTTTAATCTGTTTACTTTAATTAAGTGCCGAATCGAAGTAGTTATCGCAAAATAAAATCATCACGAGCTTGTTAATTTTAATTGGATTATGAATAAGGACGAAGTTTTCTAATTTTCCTCCAAAATTTAGACCACATCTTGTTTATCTCTTAAAGGTATTAATTATTTATCTCTCCAGTTTATTGTTTCATCAAATAATAAAATTCACAGTCCTTCACAAAGGTGCAACCGAGGGAGACATTGAAAATGCCGAAGCAGAATGCAACGCTTATTAAATTTGAGATCTGAGAAAACTCATAATTGCGTGGAAATATAATAGTTGATAGAAGTTTGGGTGAGATCAGGTTAGATCACGTAAGTTTAGTTTACCAAAATATACCAAATAAGTGCATATTACTTCAAGTTTCGTTCTTTTTTACAACTGATAACATTAGTGGTGGTGGTAAAAACTGCATTCGATTCGTCTCTCAATCTCCGGTCTAACGCGGTTAGTTTCACTTAGTATCAACTTATTTTAGTCATTTTAGTCGGTTCCAATACGTTATAATTAATTTTAATAGATTTGGTTAGTTTTGGTTAGTCGTCTAATCATTTTTCGGTTAGTTTTACTTAGGCTCAACTTTTTTTACTTATTTGAGCCAGTTCCGTTACGTTATAATCAATTTTGATAGATCTGGTTAATTTTGGTTAGTCGGCCAATCAACTTTCTGTTAGTTTTCCTTAGTCTTCACTTATTTTAGTCATTTGAACCGGTTTCGATACGTTTTAATTAATTTTAATGGATTTTGTTAGTTTGGGTTAGTCGTTCAATCAACTTTCGGTTAATTTTACTTAGTATCAGCTTATTTTATTCATTTGAACCGATTACGATACGTTATAATTAATTTTAATAGATTAGATTATTTTTGGTTAGTCGTCAAATCAACTTTCGGTTAGTTTCACTTAGTCTCAACTTATTTTAGTCATTTGAGTCGACTCCGATATGTTATAATCAATTTTAATATATTTAGTTAGTTTTGGTTAGTCGTCTAATCAACTTTCGGCTAGTTTCACTTAGTCTCAACTTATTTTACTTATTTGAGCCGGTTCCGATACGTTATAATCAATTTTCATAGATTTGGTTAGTTCTGGTTAGTCGTACAATCAACTTTCGGTTAGTTTCCCTTAGTCTTAACTTATTTTAGTCATTTGAACCGGTTCCGATACGTTATAATCAATTTTATTGGATTTGGTTAGTTTTGGTTAGTCGTTCAATTAACTTTTGGTTAGTTTCAGTTAGTCTCAAAGTTTTAGTCATTTGAGTCGGTTCCGATACATTATAATCAATTTTAAGAGATTTGGTTAGTTTTGGTTATACGTCTAATCAACTTTTGGTTCATTTCACCTAGTATCAACTTATTTTAGTCATTTGGACCGGTTACGATACGTTAAAATCAATTTTAATGGATTAGGATATTTTTGGTTAGTCGTCGAATCAACTTTCCGTTAATTTCACTTAGTCTCAACTTAATTTAGTCATTTGAGTCGGTTCCGATACGTTAAAATCAATTTTAATAGATTTCGTTAGTTTTGGTTAGTCGTCTAAAGCACTTTCGATGCGGTCCTAAAAAAGGGACATTTAGCCATGTGCGGAATATATAATTATGATGGTAATTAATTTACATGATTCTTTCTTTGAGTTTAAGAATTGTATTAAGTAGTACCGTCGTTTTTTTTTGTTTTCTTTATAGACGCGCTTGTGCGTCCTCAGCACATTTTCATAAATTCCTACCAATATGCGGACGCCGCACTTACGCGTCAAATAATTTTTGCATAATATTACTATTCTAAAATATAAACCATGTATGTAATCTAACTTTTTACTCATAGCATGTTTCGGGCGAAACGAATTATAAAAGGTGTATCAAGAGTAAAGAGAAACACATTATCTCTAATAAATACAAAATAACAAAAAAAAAACGAACTTCTAGCAAGTCCATACTAAACGACGATATTCGTTTCTAAATTAATAATAATACTAAAAAACAAATTGTACATAAAAACCTTATAAAAATGATAATTTTTGGTGATAAACCCTAAAACATTCACCTGAACATAAGCCTGGATTATCAGGGCATTCTGTGCAATGATAAATAGTGTCCTTTCTAATTTTCTTTTTTGTACATACACACACATGACATTTTTTCTGGGTGTTCCTATTTCGCTTGAATCCGCTAAAATACCCATGAATTAAGTTCAAAAATTTTAAAAAATACTACAAAAACACAAGAAATATTGTCTTTTGCGCCAGAGCTAGTGTCAGAATAGTGTTCGCCCTTAGACTCATACAAAAATGTTGCCAATTCCTCGTCTGATAGGCAATTAGGATTCACTATAGGTTTTCTAGGCCTTTTTATCCGCGAAGGACCAGATTGAATGTTGTCATAATTCCCCATATTTAAATATACCCCCCTACCAATAAAAAATTAAAAACTCGCGAACGAAATAAATTTCCGGCAATAGTAAACCTTGTGCTATGTGCGGACAAAATTACAACATCCCATAACACTTGCAAAAACTATATTGCCACGTCAAAACTCGCCCGACAGAAGACGCACAAGCGCGCCTTCCGCATATAGTGAGGGCGACCTAGGCCGCACATTTGCGCTCTACGCAGCGAAAGTTCTAATCAACTTTCGGTTGGTTCCATTTAGCCTCAACTTATTTTACTTATTTGAGCCGATTCCGAAACGTTATATTCAATTTTTATAGATTTGGTTAGTTCTGGTTAGTCGTCCAATCAGCTTTCGGTTAGTTTCCCATAGTCTTAACATATTTTAGTCATTTGAACGATACGTTATAATCAATTTTAATGGATCTGGTTAGTTTTGGTTAGTCGTCAATTAACTTTCGGTTAGCTTCACTTAGTCTCAAATTATTTTAATCATTTGAGTCGGTTGCGAAACGTTATAATCAATTTTAATAGATTTAGTTAGTTTTGGTTAGTCGTCTAATTAACTTTCGGTTCATTTCACTTAGTATCAACTTATTTTAGTCACTTGGATCGGTCACGATACGTTATAATCAATTTTAATGGATTAGGTTATTTTTGGTTAGTCGTCGAATCACCTTTCGGTTAGTTTCACTTAGTCTTAACTTATTTTAGTCATTTGAGTACGTTCCGATACGTTATAATCAATTTTAATAAATTTGGTTAGTTTTGGTTAGTCGTCTGATCAACATTCGGTTAGTTTCACCTAGTCTCAATTTGTTTTACTTATTTGAGCCAGTTCCGATACGTTATAATCAGTTTTCATGCATTTGGTTAGTTTTGGTTAGTCTTCCACCCAACTTTCAGTTAGTGTCACTTAGTCGCAACTTATTTTAGAGATCTGAACCCGTTCCAATTTGTTATAATCAATTTTAATAGATTTGGTTAGTCTTATTTAGTCGTCCAATCAACTTTCGGTTAGTTTCACTTAGTCTCAACTTATTTTAGTCATTTGAACCGGTTCCAATACGTTATAACAAATTTTAAAAGATTTGGTTAGTTTTGGTTAGTCGCCAAAATACGGTTCGTTTTGGTTAGTTTTAACTTACTTTAATTTGTGTAATCTATTCCGATACATCATAGGCCGCTTTGGTGCTTATGGTTAGTTTTTGCTAGTCATTCACTCAACTTTCGTTTAGTTTTAGTTAGTTTTAATTTATCTTAGTCCTTTGAACCGGTTCCGATACGTTATAACCATTATTAATGTTTTTGGTTAATTTTGGTTAGTCGCCAAAATTCGGTTAATTTGGGTTATTTTTAAATTACTTTAATATTTTTAATCTGTTCCGATACGTTTAAGCCATTCTTGCTGTTTTTGGTTACTTTTGGTTAGTCCTTTAATCAAATTTCGATTAATTTCGGTTAGTTTTTTTTATTTTAGTCATCTGAACCGATTTCAATGCGTTATAACCAATTCTAATGTTTTTGGTTAGTTTTGGTCAGTGGCCAAAATTCGGTTAATTCGGGTTAGTTTTAACTTACTTTAATATTTTTAATCCGTTCCGATACGTTTTAGCCCATTTTGGTGCTTCTTGTTACTTTTGGTTAGTTTTGGTAAGTCGTTCAATCAATTTTCGGTTAATTTCAACTAGTTTTAATTTATTTTAGTCATTTGAACCGGTTCCCGTACGTTATAACCAATTTTAATGTTTTTGGTTAAATCCAGTTATTCGCCAAAATTCGGTTAATTTGGGTTTATTTTAACATACTTTAATGTTTTAAACTGTTCCGATATGCTTTAGCCCTTTTTGGTGCTTTTGGTTAGTCGTTTAATCAACTTTCTGTTAATATCAGTTAGTTTTAAATTATTTTAGTCATTTGAACCAGCTCCAACACGTTACAATCAAATTTAATGGTTTTGGTTAGTTTTGGTTAGTCGCCAAACTTCGGTTCGTTTTGATTAGTTTTAACTTACTTTAATATTTTTATTATGTTCCGATTCGTTTTAGCCTTTTTTGGTGCTTTTGATTACTTTTGGTTAGTTTTGGTTAGACGATCAATCAACTCTCGGTTAATTTCAGTTAGTTCCAATTTATTTTAGTAATTTGAACCGGATCCGATACGTTATAACCAATGTTAATGTTTTTGGTTAGTTATGGTTAGTAGCCAGTGTTCGATTTGAATTAGTTTTAACTTACTTTTATTTTTTTAAATCTGTTCCGATACAATTTTACCCTTTTCGGTGCTTTTGAGTACTTTTGGTTACTTTGGGTTGGTCGTTCAATCAACTTTCGTTTAGTTTCAGTTAGTTTTAATTTATTTTTGTCATTAGAATCGATTCAGTCCGCATAAACAAACTAACACGACCTGTCACGCGTATGACGTGTGGCACATGTAGCATGCACTTTTCGCGATTTGATGCCCCATACTAGGAAAACAATAGTTATTTGTTTTACTAGGCAGCAAAGTAGTAGATTGACAGCCGCGGCTGATAGTTCATAGCCGAGCGTAGCAAGGAATTCAGCTAAGGCAGTCAATCTACTTTGCTGCCGAATTGAACATATCATTTTTTCTCCGATTGTTTATAATGATATATGTATATTGTATATTTGCAAATTATTACAATTCTCACAATCTTTTTATTTTTCCTGTAGTGATAAATTAAAACAAAATTTGATAGAAATCACAATTGTTGGAACGGTTGGTTGCTATGGAAATGTATATGTCCATAATAATTATAGTTTGACAATTTATGTCAAACATTTTATTCCCATGGATACTAATCATTTTGCTGCCTAGGCAGAAAAGTACTTACTTTGCGCCAAGACAGGAAAAGTAATTTTTTGCTGATAGATATGTGTCTGCAAAATTAATATTTGCTGTCAATCGGAGAAAATAGTTATTTGTTTTACTAGGCAGCAAAGTAGTAGATTGACTGCCGCGGCTGATAGTTCATAGCCGAGCGTAACGAGGCTAGGAATTCAGCTAAAACAGTCAATCTACTTTGCTGCCGAGTTGAATATATAATTTTTTCTTAGTTTGTTTACATTCTTTTTATTTTTCCTGTAGTGATAAATTAAAACAAAATTTGATAGAAATCGCAATGGTTGGAACGGTTGGTTGCTACGGAAATGCCGGGCAATGTATATGTCCATAATAATTATAGTTTGACAACTTATGTCAAATATTTTATTCCCATGGAGGCTTTAATCATTTTGCTGCCTAGGCAGCAAAGTACTTACTTTGCTGCCAAGGCAGGAGAAGTAATACTTTGCTGATTGATATGTGTCTGTAAAATTAATGTTTGCTGTCAATCGGAGAAAAAGCATTTCCAATGTTAATAAAGTTATTAAAATGTCGGTCATATCTTAAAGCAGCAGTTTTTTTTGGTTATAGTAACTAAGCATAGGTTTGGAAACGGAATCAATTTATGGTTCTACATCATGCACTATAACAAATTCGAAAGGCAAACAAGTCATTCTCTAAATTGGAAAAGATAAATCAAAAAGTGCGGATACTATTATGTATGATGTCGGGCGTTTGAGCTCATATTAACATGGCGGCAACTGAAATGGCTTATGATAAATCAGAGCAAATAAAAATCAAAAAACACAGCCGGTAGTTAATTCTGCAAATGTCAGCGAAAGGGACAAAGACGTTTTTATTCCTAATACATTGAAAATTAAGAAATTTCACCGGAAAAAAACTGGAAAATAGTACATAACAGGAAAAAGCACAAAAAGTGGATGTTAACTTCAGGCCAGCCCCCATTGCACGAAAAAATGAGAACGTTATGAAACTTCAGGCAGCAGAGATCAGAAATTGCACTTGGCTGTTCCTATCCGGGCTTTCGATCTCGACTATACCTCAGTAGGTAACAGATTATCTGACATGTAATGAGATTCTAAACTCCTTCTGTGAAACTTTCACAACTAATTTCGGAAATCGTTACAATTCTTTCATGATCGATATATTGCCAGATTACAGTAAAACTACTTTAAATATAAAGCTAGGGCCTAAGGGTGTAAAAATAAGGACTTTAATGCCATAAAAGAGACAAAGCCAGACTCCGAAAACTTAAGAGAAATAGCAGATAAAGGAGTGGCCCTACTTCGTTTCAGAATTATATTCTGTTAGAAACAAAAACTCGTAAATTGGAAGCATTTCTAACTGAAAACGCCTTGGATATCACATGTATGACAAAGCATTGGCTTAGTTTGCATGAAATAAACACTTTCATTCTCCAAAAATATAACGTTGCTAGTTTTTCCATAAGAACGCATAGCACTCGTGGAGGTATTGTGATACATATTAAAGAAAATATTAATTTTACTTCCATTGAAGTTCGTAAGGATTTTAGTGTTGAAAATTTTTTAGAACTCTCTGTTGTTTATATAGTTTACATTTATAGATCATGATACTTTCATGCCTGCTCTGAAGGATGTATTCAATCACATCGGTGAAAAAAGAATGTTGTCTTGGCGGGACAAAACTTAACACTGCTCAGGGTAATTATTCAATTCTCCTTGACCTTCTGCGCTCCCATAGCAATTTTTGTACGTAAGCAAAAAGAATCCTACCTGGACAATATCTTTTTAAATTTTACACCTAAACTATTTTTAACAAACGCTTTTCTTTTCACTTCGGCTAGCAATTTAACCTGCACTTTGTAACGGGGAGCAAGACATTGTTTGAGAAAGAGGTTTTTCGACCAATAACTCAAAGTGACTTAAATGCTTTTACAATGTTGCTTTGAGTAATTCTTGGAATTTTATGGATGATTTGAACATCAGTACTAGAGATAAATTTCAGATTTTGATGGATATGCTATGGAGTGCATACCTGCAGTCTTTCCCTTCCCTGAAATAAAATGTTATGTAATGTCTGACCAGGCAAACAGAGCAAGTTTTTTCAATAAGTCTTAAGGGAATAAGAGAGCATCTAAATTTCCGGTATGGTGTGCGCAGACAGTATAACTAGGAAACAAAAATGGAAGACATCCTCGGGCTGAATGTTGAGCAATTAAAATCAATTTAATATATATTCCTCTAAGTTATTTAATAAGCGTGTATCTGAGTATGTTTTCCCCAGAGCTCTAAAAAGAACTTTTGTTACCCCGATCTTTTAGAAAAAAGAGGGAGACACTGGTTACGAATTACAGGCCAATTCTATTGCTCTTAGTTACATCAAAGGCTTTTGAGGAGATCATGGTAATGCAAGTGAGTGGACTGTTTGAGGCGCGGGGGCTATTCAGTGACCGTAAACTTGGTTTATGGATATGCAGAAAAACGGTTCATGGAAGTTTGGATCTGGAGGATGTAATGGGCTCCCTTCGGGGGAATATATTTTCGTAACTTAAAATTTAACTTTTGAATATGAAATTTTTTAATGTAAATTATATTTTCATTTGTGTAAGATGGAGTATCTTAATTCTACGTTCCGTGACCTCATCGAGGATTTTAACTGTGTCATATATTATATTTTGTTGCATAAATTAAAGATCTCTGGTTGTAGCGAAAATGGTATAAAACTGACACGGTCATACCTATACAGAAAATACTAAAAACATGGTATCCTCTCGGAGATATATAAACTAGATACTTATTGTATCCATCAAATTTCTTGGGATCTCCAGCTTGGTTTGGAAGCCCCAGATTGAACCTGGAAATAAAATTCTTAGTTGTTTTGCGAAATCTGGCGGCATATTTATCACAGGACAGCCCAAAAGGGTCTATTTTGCCAGCTTTCATAGTAGAACAGCACACGGTGTGATGGTCTCGAGTGGTTTGTCATGCTCGAGTAGAGTTTTCGAACTTCAAAGGAGGGCAATGAGGCTTGTTTCTGACCTAGGCCATAAAGTTGATTACAGGGCTGCATTCATAGAGTGGGTGGTGTTAACATTTCCATCTAGCTATATGTTTAAGCACCTTATGTATGTGAAAAGAAATGTAGATGGCTAATTAGCTACAGAACCCATGGTAGTCTCGATGAGTATGGTCGAGAAATTCTGGTTTCATCCTATGGCAAGTTGAAATGGGTGTAAAGTTTTTCCATAAGCTACCACAATTGATTAGGAAACTCCCTTTGAACCAATTTAAAAAAAGTTAAAGGCTTCTTAATCAAAAATGCGTCTTATAATATAAGGGAATCCCTTGACCTCAACATTTAAATTTTTAAACCTTAGTTGATATTTTGCATTGTCATTTTTAGTTTTTTTTTTCTTATTTAGGATAGCATAGTGTCACGGCTAGCAACCATCCGAATGTTTTTGTGCTACCCTATCGAACTAGCCTTGTCGCGTCTACGTATGAGTCATCGCCTTCCCCGAAGATTCAGGAACTGTGAAATTCTCCCGATGGCTGGTCGAGAATAATAGCCTCGCTTTGTCTGGAGTGATCGCGATAGATTTTAGATTGTATATAAATAGCGGATAGCGGTTAGTTGAGTTAGTTAAGCATTGAGTGTTGAATTGTAAAGAGCTATTAGCTGTAAGGTTATAAGCGTTAGTTTATATACAGTGATAAAGAATAAAGAGAGTATTAGTTTAAAATATTAAAAGTTGTAAGTAAGTTGTAAGTTCAGAACCCACGGGAAAAACGTAACATTTAGTGTCAGAAGTGGGATTGTGAAGGGACCGCACTTGTGAAGTATTCTTAACAAGTGTGGAGAAGGGGGTCCAAGTACGTCAGTAAACCGTTTTGATTGGTGGATTCTGTGGCAATTTTATAACATTCTATGGTCAATACGAGGCAAAAACGGCAGAAATGGAGCAAATGAATAAAATGTTGGCCGATTTCATGGATAACTTAAATTCTGAGAGGCGAGCGGATCAAGAAAAGGATGAACGTAGAAGGCAAGTGGATCGGGAAGAGGAGGAACGTAGAACAGGACCGGCTTCAGAAAATTTTACATGACCAACAAGATAAAAGACAAACGATCGGCTTCAGAAAATTTTACAAGATCAAGAAGATAAAAGGCAAACAGAACAAGATCGGCTTCAGAAAATTGTACGAGACCAAGAAGATAAAAGGCAAATAGAACAGGACCGACTTCAGAAAGTTTTTCAAGATCAAGAAGATAAAAGGCGAGCGGAACGGGAAGAGGATGAACTTAGAAGGCAAGCAGAACAGGAACAGCTTCAGAAATGGATGCTGGATGTAATTGTAGGCGAGCAAAGGAAATTACAGGAAATATTGATCGGGCAAAATAAGAAATTTGAAAAAGAAGTAAACAATAAACAAAAAGAACTGTACAAAAAGAAGTTGGAACTGTACAAAAAGAAGTTGAAAATGTACAAAAAGAAGTTGAAAATTTACAGTAGGAGACGTACAGAGAGAAATGAAGAAGCTACAAGCAGAAGTTACCAGACTAAAAAATCAAGTTTCCACCGAGAGGGTATTCGCCACAGGATAGCATATCAAACCTCCAACCTATGACGGTCAAACATCCTGGACAATATACAAAAGACAATTTGAAGCCGCTACTGTTGCCAACTGCTGGAATAACGGAGAAATCACTAATGGTAGCGCTTGGTGGATCTGCCCTTGAACTAGTACAGACCGTTCCCATCAGCCAACAAAAGAAATATGACAACACCGAAGACTACTGTATCAGGCACAAGTAAAGTCCCGACATCAGAAGCCTGGTGAAAACCTGCAAGAGATTGAGACGTCTCATTCAATTGGCCTACCCGGGAGAAACGGAAAAATTTCAAGAGAAACGTGCTGCCCAATATTTCGTGGATGGTATCAGAGATCAAGAAACTCAGAAAATGCTACGTCTAGCCAAATTTGATAACAGCAATGAAGCTTTGAGTAGAGTCCTAGAAATTTAGGCGGCCTGCCTGTAATATCTTCAAGCCAAAAATCAGGGCCGTATTCATTTAGGAAGAAAAGCCGACAAACAGCTGTGAACTAACTGAAATGGGCGAAATTTTTAAAAAATTAACGGAAGTTCATCAGGCCACGGGGAGATTCCGGGAGCCAATAGAAGATAGAACACGTAACCGAATAACATCAAATCAGTGCCATATATGTGGCAGGACTGGACAATTTCAAAAAAGACTGCGCGGACTCCCTTAAGGAACAGTTACTATTCATCCATGAATTAGTCAGAGAAAACACGAATAAAGCCAGTGACCGAATGAAGACACGATATGATCTCCAAGCTAATTATATGGGATTTCAGATGAATGATAAAGTCTGGTTAGATAATCCGCAACGGAAGAAAGGAAGATATCCCAAGCTAACGCCAATATGAGAGTCATCAAAAGAATTTATGACGTAGTGTATCGAATTCAACGTAGCCCCAGAAGCAAACTGAAAGTTGTCCACCTCGACAGGCTCAAAGCATATCAAGGACATGAAGTAGCTGATCGGAACCATCAGGTTTAAGAGGGAGGCAATGTCACGGCTAGCAACCATCCGAATGTTTTTGTGCTACCCTATAGAACTAGCCTTGTCGCGTCTACGTATAAGTCATTGCTGGCCCCGAAGAATCAGATTTTAGATTGTATATAAATAGCGGATAGCAGTTAGTTGATACAGTGATAAAGAATAAAGAGAGTACTAGTTTAAAATAGCAAAAGTTGTAAATTTCGTTCAGATCCGACGGGAAAACTGTAACAATTGTTTAAATGTGTTATGTATTCCTACTGTGCGGACTTGCGTAACTGCTTCTGCATTCTTTAAGACGGAATATGTCTTAAATTTGATTTTTTGATTTAATCCATCACAAACTATAGCAGGCAGCTAGAAACTAAATGATATCCAGCGTTTTTAGTCGTAGACATTAGCTGAAAATATTTCTTCCCAAAGCTACGCGGAAAATGTTTTCCGAAATATAGCCGGTGATACCTAGAAGTTAGACACTGTTAATCATCTAGTAACTTAAAATATATTTATATTGAACAAATAATATAGGTAGTCAATATATCGGAATATATAGGTTTAGATAACGATGGTCCGCTGGGAGCTCTGATATTCAAACTACATCATGCGCAGCTAAATTGTATTTGGTCTTTTTGTGACAATGTGGAATTTTTGGTAGAATTTCTACTAACGATTTCTCATTACCTGATAGCAAAAAAAGCGTTAGTGCGGAAGGATTTTCTTGTCATTACAGAAATACTTAGGTTACTTATCAATGCTTTTCAGTTTAAACGATGGTTTAAAATTATGCATTTATTGCCTTATTTAGCCATTTCTACCATACCGAGTATCTGTTGGATAGTAATGGACACAACTGTGAATCAAAACGTCAGTTAGGCGCACGTATCACTCCATGAAAACAATACTTCTCTTGTATGATTAAGCGTATAATAATCAATTATAAAAATCTATTAACTATTGTTTTATGAAATTTCGGCGAACTCCATCCAAATGTGTCTCAACTTATACATTGATAATTTAGATAACCGTTCGAGTTTTTGAAAGTAATATCTATTTCAATTTTCATTTTGGAAAAGAAGAACAAAAAATAGGTAGACCATGTTTCATTTAAAAATAATAAAATTTATGTATTATAAGTTGACACTTATACTGTTTAAGATCTTCCAATATTTAAAGTTCTAACTTTTTCATTAAAATGTTTTCTTTCTGGTGTGTCATTTGTACACTTCGATTGCATCTACGCTTCAAGTAGTGTTCTCTCTATATTTATTCAGGATTTGTCTCCAAACCTATAAATCAGCCACCGACGGAAATAGAGTTGTTGCTTAAAGGTGTTGGCGATCTGTCTTTGAAGATTTTCATTTTAGATGTTTAGTTGCTTATAATTTGGATTTCAAATGACCTATCGTTACTTAGCAAATAACTCTTTAATTACATATTCATGGATAAATTGGTAAGTTAAACGTCTATAGGGATATCTAATCGCGAAATATTTTATTTTATTAAATAAAATAAGATAGTTCAATTTATAATATTTACATACAATTTGTTCTTCTCATTATTTTGTCTTCATTTTATTAGGTAACGATTCTATAGAAATTATAATTTCAAACAAATTTAACATACGGTTTTGAATTTTATTAAGGATAGTTTTTGTGATGCTGAAATGGGATATAACAATAAAACATAATATCGATTTTACAAAATTTGCCTTACCTGAATCAAAAATCGAGGACAATAGAACGTGTTTTGAATATAAAAGTTCCTTTACGGTTCCGAAGTCTCAAATGGCAGGGTAATTTTGGTGTAACATTATGGAAAAAATGCTAATGCAGTCATATTATATATATAAGAGGCTTAGCGACACATATGAAGTAAAACCAACTGGTTCGGGAAATCGGTGATCTTATAAAATTGTTTCAAACAACGTAGTTACTTTGAATAAATCTTAAGGTTTTATTTTGTTAATAAATATTGGTTTGATAAATCATAATAATGAAAATTTATTGTGATGTATCTGATCATCAGATGAAAATGTTGTCTCACCAATTTGATACAATACAAATAAACATAAGATATTTTTAGCGCAAAAAGTAAAGCAAATTCTGATCGTAAAAAATCATATCCGTAAGTCTAGAAAAAAATTGGCTTTAATGGTCTGGCCACAGCTCAGTACAAAACTATGGTCTGGCGTTTAATATAACAAGAAATTCGATTTGAAAAAAGCGGACAACCTAATAATGGTTAAATTTAATAAGCCAGTGCTCAATTTTTAGCAGTTGTTTGACGCTACTGGGTAGGTTCTTTTTATGACAGTGGCACACACACTGAAGGAAGATGCTATGACACTCGACGAGCGGTGTGCGCGTGAAGATGGTGATTGACACGGTTCTTGAATAGCTGTAGATTATAATTAGGAGGAAACAGATGTCCTGGGAGTGAGTTCTAGAGTAATGCACTGCGCCAGACAAAGGAGTCCTTGTATAGTGACTTTCTAGGTGTTTCCACTTGTACAACGAACGGGTGCGCTCTTGCCGTCTGTCGCGAGTGTCTGGCAGGCGTTGCTGGGGGCGGGATGATGCGGGTCAAATCCAGGGAACATCTGCCTATAAAACAGGGATATCTCGGCCACATGCCTGCGGTGTTCCAGACTATTCAGACCCCGGGTCGCCGACGAGACGTACTACAGGTCTCTTCTGAATGGAATCCAGCAGCTTTAGGGTGCGCTTAGATGCGGCACTCCAGGTATGTGAGCAATATTCTAAGCACGGTCTTATTTGTGCTTTGTAAAGTAAGAGCGCTGCGCTGCTGCTGTTTATACAGTTTTTTGTTGCGAAATAGCTCATCAAGCTTTTGCGAGGCTGATTTTGCAATATTAACAACGTTGCCATGCCAGGACATATTGTTGTTGACCGAGACACCCAGTAGTGGCCAGAATGAAGGAATGGTCGATCCTGCCATACTGATATCAGGTGAAAGTAATGCGCACTGAGGCACTCCAGCATTAATGGTGAATGTGCCTGAGATGTGTCCATCAACTGCAACGTGAAGAGGTCGGTTCTTAAGGAAACTGGCAAGCCAGCTACAGAGAGGCGCTTGCAGGCAATTTGTTGAGCAATCCGTCATGGCTAACTCTGTCAAATTATTCTGTTAGTCTCGAGGTACTTGAGTAGTTGCTGATTGACTACACGTTTCATGACTAGAAATTATTGAAAACAAGGTAATTGGGCGATAGTTTGAGGGCGTGGTTTTCTTGCCTTTTTTGGAACAGGTTGTACTCGAGCGTCTTTCCAAGAAGATGGGCAAATTCCTTTTCGGTAAGATAGGGAAAACCGTCTGCAAAGAATAAGTATTAGTTCGTTGGCGCAGTTTTTTTAACATGATGGTCGGTATTCCATCCGGCCATGATGCCTTTTGCGTATCTCGCTCTTTGAGGGTTTTATGAATGTCACGGTGGTGAAACTTAACTTTTGTCATGGTATTGATGACGTTGTATATGGTGGATAGAGCCTTGCCATGGGATACGTTTAAGGTAAAGAGAATGAAAACATTTCGGCGTGCATGTTTGCTTTTTCCTTAGCTGTAGTTGCTGTGACGCCGCGTTCGTCCGTCAAAACTGGAAGAGACGTTTTTGTAAAGTTATTGCTTACTGCCTTTGCTCTCTTAGGAGCCACTGGGACATTTCAAAAGTTTATTCCTGGTTCTTTGATTCTGTTTGGCCTTAGTCTCGTCCATCACACGCTTGCATTCGTTTCTCGCATCGGTAAAATAACTGCGACTTTCAGCGGACTGATTTTGCTGTCAGTAGCGCGTCGCATTCACGGTCACAACAAAATGAGCCTATGATACTACAATCTATGGACTGGATGTCTGTGTATGAATGTGACTCTGTGCTTTTTTGAATGTTATTGATGGCCATTTTGACAGATTATTTGTTCGTAAAAAAATTAATACAACCAAAATGAGTAAAGTTTGGATTACTGCTGGAATAAAGAATTTTTGTAGGAATAAAAGAATATTATATTATAAAACTACTAAAGGGCTAATTTCTACCGAATTTTATGCTAAGTACTGCAGTATCTTAAAAAGTGTAATTAGGCTAACCAAAAGAATCTCGAATCAGGAATATATACAAAATTCTGAAGACAAAACTAAAGCAACTTGGAACCTAGTAAATAAAATTGCAAGGCCAAATGCCAAGAAAAAACTATATTTTAAAACTTTTCAAGTAAATACAACAGTAAAACCGAAACTCTAAATAAGATCAACAACTATTTTGCCAATGCATGCCATTCTTCCAAATTTAATTCAGACAAAAATAAAAATTTTACTCAAAACAGGAATGCAAATTCAATTCTTTTAAAACCAGTTACTAAAACAGAAATCAGTGAAGTCATAAAAAATTTTAAAAACAAAAAATCTGTTGGTCACGATGAAGCCTGTATATGTTTTGAAGGAAGTGGCTGAAGAAGTCTCTGGTCCTCTTTCTCATGTTCTAAACTTGTCATTTACTACAGGTATTTTTCCATCTAAACTTAAAGTGGCTTATGTAAGGGCCATTCACAAAAAGGGCGATCCAGACGAAGAGAAAAATTATCGACCGATTTTCCTCTCCCTATTAGCAAGATATTTGAAAAATGTTTGTATGAAAGGCCTTTTTTGATAAGTATTCAGTAATAACTGACAGACAGAATGGCTTTCGAAAGGGCAAATCTACGATTAGAGCTATTTATCAAGCAGTAGAAAAAGTTATAAATTCATTAAATAACAGGGATTATACAATGCTGATGTGCATGGACCGAAAGCCTTCGATTCTGTGAATCACGACATTCTGTGTAAAAAGTTGGAGGCGTATGGTGTGCGTGGTGTGGCATTTAATCTGATAAAATCTTAGTTGAGTGATAAAGTGCAGATGGTGGTGGAAATGATGAGATGGGTGCTTTGTATAAGTCTCTAGAAGTGGTAATCTCTAAGGTGGTTTCTCAGGGATCAATCCTGGGCCCTCTTTTGTATATTATATAATATGCTAATGAGCTCTCGGATATCATAGAGGAATACATTGTTCTGTACGCTGATGATGTATCTGTTGTGTTTAATGAGAAAACTAAAGAAATACTTGTTTATAGGGCGCACGCTGCAATAGACCTGCTTGATAAATATTTTCTGCAAAATGATTTACTTTTGAACGTCACTAAAACACAATATCTTACTTTTGGTAACAGAAATGATAATGATATTTTAATATCTTATAATGGTGACCAGCTTGAGTCATTGGAGAGTTTGCATTTCTTGGGGGTGCAAATTGATCAGAGACTGGATTGGAAGGCACACATTGAAAGCCTAGCATGCAGTATATCTAAATACTGCTATGCTCTGAGCGTAATAGCAAAAGAGCACCTCGGCTGCTATAAGCGCTTTCCATGCTTATATCCAGTCTAGACTACGATATGAAGTTATTTTCTGGGGCGGCTCCTGATGTGCACAGAATTGTGGTAATGCAGAAAAGGTGCCTGCGGAGTATATTCTGTATGAGGCAGCAAGAAAGCTGCAGGCCTATTTTTCTGGAACATCAAATACTGACAGTGATGGGAATGTATATATTAGATACTGTGTTATTTGTATATGATAATAGAGATCTCTTCTCTGATTGTGATTTAAAACATTATTATAATACTCGCAACAAAAATAGTCCGATACCTGAAAAATGCAATTTTACTTACCTACAAAAAATGTTAAACACTGCGCTATAAAGATTTTTAATTCGTTGCCAGAGAGAATTTGATGTTTGTCGAGAAGTAAACTTAAATCCGTTTTGTATAAATACCTGCTTAATAAAGCATTTTATAGCATCAGTGATTTTACAATGATCGGGATAGGACAACTCTTCAGGATTCATTAGCAAATAATCTTTAAATAAATTTAATAAGCACTCAAATACAAAAAATATAATAATTCATGTTGTTTTGTGTATGTCTGTGTTTTTCTATTCTTTTCTTTATGTTGTATCAAAATCGGCCAAGAAAATACAACCAAAATTTAGTTATTATAAAATATGTCTTTGATATTTATATTATTATTTGTGATGTAACATATTAAGCGTCATTATAGATTGTAAAAGTACAGTTGTTATAATATCTAGGAAATCTTTTAAATAATATATTTTCACATTGTGACATTGTTCTACACCCTTCTGGGTTTTTTTGTTATGTTTATTGTAAACATTTGAACAAAAAAAGAATATCTATCTATCTATCTATAACTTCAACCTTCGGACGGCCCTGTCTGAAATTTCAAGCGCAGCACCGTTGACTGATTTATTCAGTCAACGACAGCACTCTGTCGACTCGCTGATCGCCGGGGACTTCTTGCAACAGCGATTCTTGTGCGTTCAAAATTTCGCAACTTGACGCTACGTAGCAGTTACACAATATTCCATACATTCGGCAATCATCGTACGTTATTATTGTTGTAATATGTTTTGAATGGTGAGCAGGGGAATATATTCGCGGAAATACATGCAAACTGCTGTATATCCACTATAAATTGGCCCTTAACACATTTTTTTATCAATAAACTAATATTTCACTTTTCGCATGGCCCTCCGCTCGCTTCGCTCGCTACGGGTGCTCAACAAATAGGGACAAACCAATTGCTAACCAAAACTAACCCAAGGCATGCCCAAAATCAAGAAAAAGAAAATAAAAAACTAGTACGACAATCGGATCTTATACCTTTTCTAACAACGATTAATTTTCTAACGACGATTCACCATTCACAGGTAGTATTTCTACTTAAATCCCATCGGGAAGCAACAGTAAGATATACAACCATATTCTTATACTTCACAATGTAGAGCTGGTTGCCTAGAAGCGTATGGGAAACCTGTGTAACTGCTACGTAGAGGCAAATGATTTCGCACTTCCATGTCTTCTGCTTCTCGTTTTACCGATTTAAGTTTTGTACTCATAACTTTATTGAGTAAACAGAAATCCAGGCCGATGCCGATGATTCTGGAAATGAATCGAGAAACGGCGTTGAACGGCTGCATAACTAAGGCTTTAATAAAATGTTTTCACGGCGAAGGACCGTTCTTGCTTGGACCATTGTTCCATAGCCACTGAAAACCTTTGAAGGTAGCCTGGCCAACTCGCTCCGCTCCGCCCACTCTCTTGGCTACCGCGCTGTTTTCAAAAATACAGCTTTGATTGCCGCACCCGATAATTTTGGTGACTAACCAAAACTAACCAAAAACATTAAAATTACTTATAACGTATTGGAACCGGTTCAAATGACTAAAATAAATTGGAACTAACTGAAAGTAACCGAAATATGATTGAATGACTAACCAAAACTAATCAAAAGTAAACCAAAACGGGCAAAAACGTATCGAATTAGATTAAAAACGTTGAACTAAACCCAAAGTAACTAAAAGCATCAAAACGGGCTAAAACATATCGAAATAGATTAAAATTATTGAAGTAAGTTAAAACTAACCCAAATTAACCGAATTTTGGCGACAAACCAAAACTAAATAAAAACATTAAAATTGATTATAACGTATCGGAACCGGTTCAAATGAAGAAAATAAATTGGAACTAACTGAAAGTAACCGAAAGATGATTAAATAACTAACCAAAAGCAACTAAAAGCGCCAAAATGGGCTAAAACGTATCGAAATAGATTAAAAATATTTAAATAAGTTAAAACTAATCCAAATTACAAAACCGAATTTTGGTGATTAACCAAGACTAACCAAAAACATTAAAATTGCTTATAACGTATTGGAACCGGTTCAAATGACTAAAATAAAGGGGAACTAACTGAAACTAACCGAAAGATGATTGAATGACTAACCAAAAGGAACTGAGCACCAAAATGGGCTAAAACATATCGAAATAGATTAAAATTTTTGAAGTAAGACTAACCCAAATTAGCCGAATTTTGGCGATTAACCAAAACGAACCAAAAACATTAAAATTGCTTATAACGTACCGGAACCGGTTCAAATGACTAAAATATATTAAAACTAACTGAACTTTATCGAGAGTTGATTGAACGACTAACCAGAACTAACCAAGAGTAACCTTGTGCGTTAAAACGGGCTAAAACTCACCGAAATAGATTAAAAATATTGATGTAAGGTGAACTAACCCAAATTAACCGAATTTTCGTGACTAACCAAAAATAATCAAAAACACTAAAATTGGTTATAACATATTGGAACCTGTTCAAATGATTAAAATAAATGAAGACTAACTGAAATTAACCGATTAAAGTTGATTGAACGACTAACTAAAAGTAACCAAAGGTACCAAAAAGGGCTAAAACATATCGGAAAAGATTAAGAATAGTAAGGTGAAACTAACTTAAATTAACCGATTTTTTAAGACTAACTAATGTTAAACAAAAATATTAAAATTGGTTATATAACGTATCGGATCCGGTTCAAATGACTGCAATAAATTAAAACTAACTAACCCAACCAAAAGCGTATTTAATGTTTAACCAAAACTAATCAATAGTAATCAAAAACACCAAAAAGTGCTAAAACGGATCGGAACAGATTAGAAATATTAAAATAAATAACTAACTCAAATAATCCGAATTTTGGCGACTAACTAAAATTAACCAAAAACATTTAAATTGGTTATAACCTATCGGAACCGGCTCAAATGACTCAAATAAATTGGAATCTACTGAAAGTAACCGAAATTTGATTGAATAACTAAACAAAAGTAACTAAAAGCAGCAAAACGGGCTAAAACGTATCGAAATAGATTAAAAATATTGAACTAATTTAAAACTAAATTAAACTAACCTTATTTTGGTGACTAACCAAAAATAAACAAAAGCACTATAATTGGTTATAACGTATCGGAACCGGTTCTAATTACTAAAATAAATTAAAACTAACTAAAATTAGCCGAAAGCTGAGTGAACGACCAACCAAAATTAATTAAAAGTAGCCAAAACATCAAAATGGGCTAAAACATATCGAAACAGATTAAAAATAATAAGGTAAGTTGAAACGAATTTAAATTAACCGAATTTTGACGACTAACGAAAATTAACCAAAAACATTAATATTGGTTATAACGTATCGGAACCTGTTCAAATTACTAAAATAATTTAAACCTAAGTAAAGCTAACCGAAAGCTGATTGAAAGACTAACCAAAACTAATCACAAGTAACCAAAACACCAAAACGGGTAAAAGGTATCGGAATAGGTTGCAAAAATTAAAGCAAGTTAAAACTAACCAAAACGAACCGAATGTTTGCGACTAACCAAAAAGATTAAATTTGACTATAACATATCGGAAGTCGGTCAAATGGCTAAAATAAATTGGAACTAACTGAAGCTAACGGAAAGTTGCTTGAACGTCTAACCAAAAGTAACTAAAAATATCCAAAGGCACCAAAACAGGCAAAAAACAGGTTAAAAATATTACAGTGACGTTATGTCTAATTATATATTATTCGATTTTCCTATCTAAAAGTGAAAGGTGATATTTTAAGTCTTCATATCTGTATCTTTTTTCTTTCAATTTTGTTTTAATTATTATAATGTTTAATATTATTGTTAAAAATGCATTTCTATAATTATTATATTGTAACCATTCGTGATTGTATTTTTACTTTTTTAAACTCTGCTTTAAAATCTATTTGAATTTCAAAACAAATCACATTTTGTGAATTTTTTGTATATAGAGTGAAGGAAATACCTTAGATGCGAATTGCAGCATACTTCATTGATGGGTCTCAAATGGTGGTATCAAGGACAGAAGGTTAAAACTAACAAGCATTTGTTGGATCCAACTGTAAATCAAAACGGCAAACGCATATATCTCTCCATAAAGACAATGTTTCTCTTATATTATTAAGCATATAATATTCAACTATAGAAAATAATGTACTATTATTTTGTAACTGAATTCATAAAATGGGTCACAACTTTTATATTGATATTTAAATATCCGTTCCAGCTGTTGAACGCAATCTTCGTAACAGTTTGGAAACGAAGAATAAAAAATAAGCAGACCATGTTTAGTTTAATGATAAAATATATGCCCCATAAGTTGACAGAAAGGTTTGCAAAAAAATCTCAAACACAGGTTTTCCTCATACTGTTTAAGATCTTTCAATATTTAAAGCTCTAACTTTTCTATTATTTTTTTTGGTGTGTCAATTGTACACTTCGATTGCGCCTACGCTTCAAGTGTTCTCTCTATATTTATTCAGGATTTGTCTCGAAACCTTTAAATCAGACACCGACGCGACGTAAATGGAATTGTCGTTTAAAGGTGTTGGCGATTTATCTTTGAAGCTTTTCGTTTTAGACGTTCAGTTGCTTATAATTTGGATTTCAGTTGACTTATCATTACTTCATAAATAGCTTACTGTTTAGTCACATATTCATAGATAAATTAGTAAGTTAAACATCTTTTGGAATATTTAATAGTGAAATAACTTTTTTACTAATTAAAATAAGATAATTCAATTTATAATAGTCGTATATACAATTTATTTTTCTAAGCATTTTGTCCTGACTTTATTAGGCAGCGATTCTATTTAAATTATATTGTGAACTACTAAAATGCATAAACTGCTCAGTAAATATCACCCCTGTCCTAAGTTTGAACTTGAACTTATATATTACGTAAATATTAAAGACAAATTATAATCAACGCGAGCGATTATAAACCTTAAACGTGCAATGATCAGCAACTTTTATTATATAAATACGCTAGCGGACCATCATCATCAGTTCGGCTGTTGTTTCTTACTTACGCCAAAGACAGTTCATGTGGATTGTCTTTGCTTACGCTGTTCGCTGGGTCCTAACCTGAAACCCTATTCCCTACCTAAAATAAGGAGGGCTAGAAGGATGGAGAGCAATCGACAATAGCCGAAATTCGGATTTCTGGTCATACTTTTGTAATAGTTCACAAGCTTGTCATAGTTGGCGCTGCGATCCCATGTGATACGTTTTTAACACGGTGTCTTATGGAGAATATGTGATTGTTTCGCGTTTTTTGTTAAAAAACTTGGTGTTAATTTTGTTTATTACGTTTATGTGATTGACTATGAGTTTGGACAAAGTTAATCTAAGCAGAAGTTGTTTTGTTCTTTGCATCATGAAATAAAAGACGTAATTTTGAGAATACAGCTGATTCTTTTTATTTCATATCAAGTAAATTATGATAAATTTTATAGCATATTCATCAATATCCTCTCTCTGTATGCTTGTGAATAATACAGTAATGATTTCTAATTGTTCTCAGATATTAATTATTAACAATAAAATGTTTTGCTCATTGCAAATGCAAATACTCTTATAGGTTAGAGGGTAACCTAAAATAAAACTGCATAGAAACATTTTACCCTAGTTTCTTGTTCAAAAAATAAATGATGAAAAATAATGTGAATAACATATTATTTTATTAATTTTTTACACAAACGCCAAAAAATTGTCTATAGAATTAAACTCGTTATTTTAAGCAAAATTATTAACAGATTTTAAAAAGTATGGAAAAACATCATATGAAAAAAATTAACTACTTTAAGTTACAGCCTCTAAAAAAATGAAATGACAACGAGCGAATGGAGCAAAATCGCTAGGTAACGATTTATGCTTACAATTTTTACAGATCTTGGCTGCCCATTCCAAACAGGAAGGCTTGACACATACACAAATAAAATGTTTTTCTTTTAATTTGCCGTCACCGAGACCGCACTACGATGGTGAAGGTACAGCTTATACACTAAAGCTGTGGTCAGGGATTAACTAACATGAAATAATACGTTTCCAATAAAGAAAAAGTGAAAAATGTCCACTATGTCCATAAGAAACCATGTATTTTTCGTATCACATAAGACACGGACGCCCTCTGGCGGTGAGATCTTAAGCTCATTTACCGTCGACAAACCATGACCAAAATAATAATATTGCGTTTGATCTCCTTCCCTCTAGCCCTCCTTATCCCTACCCAATCCTGGGTTTCGCAGCGCACACGTTCGTAGACTTATGTGTTGCCTACCTACAGTAGTAAATATTAAATCTATGATAAATTTGTCTTTGGGAAAGATAATTTTCCAAGTAGACTCTGTCAAGTAGTTCAAGTGCAGTGTAAACTCTGAGGGTACTTAATACAAAGCCAGCCATAAATAAAACATAACACAACTCTTAAGAAAACTATATTAATAAAACAGTGACTAAAGACCTATAACAATTCAAAAATGTCCCTCAATCGAGAGAACATGAGCACCTTAGTAATAAGTTATAATATAACCTCATTTAGTTTCTGACCAATAGACATTGTGACTGTTTTCTCATTAACTCTTTAACCAGTAGACGTTGTTTTAGTTTTTAACTAAAGTGCTTTCTTTATCATCCCTTCTCACATGACGTAGATCGTTCTTGTATCTGTGCTATAATTCCTGAACGCCACCAAGGCGTAGCGTCACGGCATACAGGTCGTAACAGTAAAAGACCTACAAAAGTTTTATACGCGACAATATTTTCAAGCAAATTTAACATACTGTTCTGAATTTTATTAAGGTTAGTTGTTATGATGCTGAAATGGAATATAACAATGAAACATAATAATATATTTTAAAAAATTTGCCTTACCTGAATCAAAAATCGAGGAAACTTGAACGTGTTTCGAATATAAAAGTCCCTTTACGGTTCCGGAGGATCAAATGAAGAGCTCGGGGGAAGAGGGTAACAAGCCACCTATTCTTACTTTTGAGTTAAATGTCACTTTTATATTTTTAATAAATCCTCAAATCGTAATTTTTAAGTTTACACCAAACTGCTTTTGTAGTAGTATATTTATACATAAAACTATCAAAATGTACAGGGTTATTCATTATATTTTGACACCCACCTCCAGCCGTAATTACAGGTAATACAAAAAAACTTAAATTAAAAAGTTGTATGGTTTTTTATATATTATCTTTTAGAAATGTCAAAAGAAAAAAATTGCCTGTCAAATGCCAAAAAACGCATAACCTTAACCTTTTCCAAGAGGACACCCTGTATATTATTACATAGTTGGATTGGGTGAAAAAGTCTAGACATATTTCATATACCTACCTCTAACGGTTTTTGAAATATTGACAGTTGAAAATCGACCATTTACCAAGTTTGACAGCTTGTAAAATCTAAACGGCTAAA
>MU182066.1:359140-389976 GCA_016904865.1 Pissodes strobi
CATTTAAAAAAATATCAAAGTGACCCCTAGCACTTTTATTTGATGTTCAATTGTTTTTTGCTGAACATATCCGAATTCGCGGGAGAAAATTACATAAGATGGCTATTTAATTTTTTTTTTATAAAAGTACAGGGAAAGTCAAAAAATCGCCTTGTCTAGTCCTCGTTGGATAACCCTGTACATCCATGCCTTTCTGAGGTAAAAAGCCTTTCCCACAGTCAAATCTGGCATTGGAAGAGCTTGTTGAAAATCAAAAGAAATAACCAGTTTCTGGTTTCCTTTTTTAGCTTCCTCGGTTTCAGTTTTTAAACTAGTCTGCATCGCTTCTGCCCTTCGTTGATGTAAATCTAAATTAATTTGAGCTTCCCTTACTTTTGCTTCGCCGTTTTTAGTCGAGTCAAGTAAAGTTTTGTACTGATCACACGTGTCGCTCTTTGGCAACTTAAATCCAATGTTGTACTGACCGCAGAATATCGTTTGATAGGTATCCTCTTTAACTGGTGAAATACCCTGTTCTCTGCACCATAAAATGTAGAAATTTTTATATAGGGAAGCAATAGACAGGTCGTGATCTATGTAAACACGATTGGGATTTTTTTTTCTTTACTTAGGTATAGCCTCAATATGATCGTGCACACTTTTAACAGTTTCTTTCGGTAATCGATTTTTGCGGTTGTGATGTTTACCTCGTTGGCCACATTTTGGTATTGCCCTGACGAATCTGTTTGCAAATATTGTATAATCGCTTTTTAGAATTCTAAAGGCCATGAATGGACAAGAACTTTTCCTTGCATATTTTTACGTCAACTCCGTTAACCTTAATAGAATATAAAAAAGTCACTGTTCGAGAAGAAGTTTGTCTTTTTCTTTTGTTGGGGTAGCTTCTTTTTTTAGGTATAGCTTTTATTGTGCCAAAAAGATATGCATTCTGTTTATCAAAGGAAGCCAAATTCCAGAAAGAACGGAAAAGGGTTTCTTCGTTCCCTAGAAGAAATGACCTGCAGCGTTTTTTGCAATGGCAATCCCATAGTTTTTGGGATAATTTTTTTACGCTTCTAATTTTCATAGGAATGACCTAAATTTGTTCGCTGTTTTGCCTTTTCTCGTTTCCTGGCTTCTATATTCGGATGTCGCCATCTGGACTTCGGTTTTTTTTCAGGAGTTTCAATGAAACCTCGTGATACGTTTGGATCCTGAAATAAGATAAACATTTGTTGGCGAAAGAAGGAAACAAGCCATAAAAACATAAGGACAAACTTTGTTGTCGAAAAATGGTAATAAGCCACAAAACAAATAAAAGAGGATTATATGGTGTTGCACAAAAGCTTCGTCGGCAATATTTTCTAAATTCACCTACTAACTTTATGTACAACGGTTAGGAGTACTTTGCGCCAGAATACAGCGTCAAAATTTAAAAAAATAATAAGTTAAAAATAAGGAGGTAATAAGCCACTATTTACTAAAAAAAAATACTACTGTCTAGCTTTAAAGGGAATAAGTCACATGATTTTTAAACATACCAAAATATCACTTACTTCGCTAGTTTCACTATCGTAACTTGAATTTACGTAATCTTTATCCTTTACACTGTCATCTGATTCAAAGTCCGATTCAGAAGAGGCAGAATTATTACTGTTTTGGAGCACTTTACGCTTAACTCCTGCTGAACTTGTCGACGATTATTTTCGTGTGGCTTGTTTCCTTCTTGACCTTCTCAAAATCACGTACAGTCGGCTAGACGTATAAACGACTTTTTGCGCAGCGTTGCCAAATGTTGACCGATTTACGTAAAAATAAAACCGGGGCTTGTTACCTTTATGGCAATCATAAATTTTACAAAATCTCGACATTTTAGAATTTGTGGCTTATTACCCTCTTCCCCCGAGCTCTTCAAATGGCAGGGTTATTATATTTTGGTGTAACATTGTCGAAAAAATGCTAATGCGATCATTTTCTATATAAAAAGGCTTAACGAGACACTTTAAGAAGTAACACCTACTGGTTTGGGAAATTGGTGATATCTCAATAAAAGCGATTTAAACAACGTAGTTACCTTGAACAAATCTTACATATTGAATCGGTCATTAAAAGTTCATTCTTTGTCAGTAAGTTTTTGGAAAAATATGAGATTAGAAAAATAGAAGCATTTTGATCTAATTTTTAAGGACAAATTGATTATTATTACACCAGACACCAGTAATTCGTGCAATGTTACTTAAGCACTTTATGCATTTGTATTAAAAGTTATTCAGGGAGTTGGACTTTTTACTATTATATCAGTTTACATATATTTCAAAAAAACATCGGTGATATTTCAACGTCAAATGACTTTTAAGAGTATCCCAACAGACGTTGACACACGCGATAAGCAACCCCTATTACGCCGTTTAAAGTTTTTAATCATCTACCTTCGATATTTCGAAGGCATTCGACAGAGTTTGGCATGACGGATTGCTCAACAAACTGCCGTCCTTCGGACTTCCACCCTCTCTCTGCAGCTGGCTTGCCGGTTTCCTTAAGAACTGATCTCTGCACGGTGAAGTTGATGGACACATCTCAGACACATTCTCCAGAGCGCAATACTTTCAGCAACTCTGTTCTTCATCTATATTAATGACCTGCTGAGCGAAACGAATAATCCTGTTTACAGTTTTGCAGATGACAGTACCCTTGTCTCCCAATTTACATCAGAGAAACCTTTACCAGCGACTGAGACTTATCACCGCAGACAGGAGAAGATTAAAGAAATTAATCAAAACTTGGAGAAAGTAAAAACATGGGGCGACAGAAATTTGGTCCAGTTCAATGCAGCAAAGACCCAAGCAGCCACGTTTACCAAGAGGGCCAATACGGCGGGCCTTGACATAATTATGAGAGGATCGACCATTCCTTAACCCTCGTCAATCGAACTACTGGGTGTCTCGGTCAACAGCAATATGTCCTGGCATGACCACGTCGCTAACATCGCTAAATCACCCTCCCAGAAGCTTAATGGGGCGCTATTTCACAACAAAAAACTGAATAGAACGCAGCCGTTGTTCTTGCTCTACAAAGCGCAAATAAGACCGTGCTTAGAACATTGCTCACACATCTGGGATGCCGCACCAAAGCCCACCCTAAAGCTGCTGGATTCCATTAAGAAAAAAGCTGCGCGTCTCATCGGCCACCCGGAATCTGGATAGTGTGGAACACCGCAGACATGCGGCCGAGGTGTCCCTGTTTTACAGATACTTTCACGGCAGATACTCCCAGGATTTAGCCCTCCTCCTCCCGGCTCTGGCAACGCCTCACACTGTAACCAAATCGTAAAAAGTTGGCAAAAAGTCCTGAAATCGATATATTCTTTTCGACTTGCGAATAGCTAAATACGTTAGAGAAGACATTGTCCTGCTACAGTACGAAAACAGCGGAGTGATAAAAGAAGGAACTGCGCGTGTACGCCTCTCCAAGGTCACCGTTCAAGCATTAACATGCGTCTTTGTGAGTGTAAAAGTCGCAGTGATAAAATTGAGAATATTTTGAAGTGTAACGGCTCGATCGGAACAATTCGAAAAGGAGGATAATCCTGGAGGTATGTACATTATTTTCATGTATCAATATTCATACCAAATACTTTTTTGATGCTTATAAATGCGATGTAAACATTCACGCTTTTTAATTATGAAAGAACGATAACTCCGATCGTAAGAAGGGTTTACAAAAAAATCTCCACTCGACTCCAGTCTAATTCGAAGCAAAATATGTTTGCGAATGTGTTGTTATGAATATATGTTAAAATTAGCTTCCGAAACCTTTCGAAAGCCGAGCTAACCTCACTTTTGTCCAAAAGTGTCACGTACATTTTCTTAGAATAATAAAATAGACATCTTTTTTTATACATTAATGCACGGCCCCTTAATAAGCTCCCACGCAGAGTTTCCAATTGGGCAATAATTGTCCTAGGATGCTAAAGAAGCCCGGAATAAACACTTGAGGCAATATCGCAGTAGATTCGACCGGAAGACTTCAAGAATAGACAATTTGTATGCAGTCTTTAACCGGCTCTTGCCATCCTCGGACCCACTAATTTCCAGCTACAAAAATCTTCTCATAAATAAAACACGCACATTGTTTCCCGAGGCTGTACGACTCCTTAAACCTCGGGAAGGATTATTGTACGAGTTGCAGAATTCGATCGCGACGAAGGCAAAGAAGCAGACGAATAATGCGATGAGGAGGACTTGGACTTCGACGAACAGAGCTCGGAAGAATTGATCGGCAAATTCGAGGAAGAATCCAACTAAAACTGTATTTCGTTTGTATTGTAATGGCATCTTTTTGCACTTACTTCAATACATAAATATATATAGATAATTTTTGTGTTTAATTTTCATTTTCATTTTGAATTTCGGAAAATTAGTACCGTATTCGTGATCAGTGACCTTTAAAATACATGTAAAGTGATTCTCAATCTCATAAATCCATTTTTGGAGAATGTGGTCGGCTATATTGGATCCGCCATTTTGAATTGTGGAAAATTAGTAGGGAATTCGTAATCAGCGACCTTAAAAATATATGTAAAGTGATTCTTAAACTCATAAACCCATTTTTTGAGAATGTGGTCGGCCATATTGGATCCGCCATTTTGAATTTTTGAAAGTTAATGTCGAAATCGTAATCAACGACACCGAACACATTAAAGGCTAATTTTCAAGCACGCACGAACTATTTCTTCACTTATTGCCAACTTTTTACGGTTTGATTACAGTGTGCGCTCTGTCAGACAGTCACGACAGACGGCTAGAGCGCACCAGTTCGTCGTACAACTGGAAACACCTAGAATATCGCTTTACAGGAATTCCTTTGTCTGACGCACGGCATCACTGTAGAACTCACTCCCAGGACATCTGTTTTCCACTAATTATAATCTACAACTATTCAAGAACCGCGTCAATCAACATCTTCGCACACACACCGCTCGTCGAGCGCCACAGGATCTCCCTATAACCCCTGAGCTGCAGCTTTAGTGTGTGCCACTGCCATAAAAAAAAACTATGTCTCTAAAGTAGGCTCCAAGTGTGAAATTGTTGTTCAAATCAAGTATAAAATAATTATTGTTTTTTTTTCTCTCTGAACGAGTTTTTAGCTGTGTTAGTATCCTTTCAGTTTTAGGAAGTGATTGCTTGAGGGATGATTGCTTGATGTGTTGTTTTATCATTAAAACAACCATATGATGGCTCCCAATCCTATGGAAGGATCCACCATTGCCTCGTAAAATCTGGCATAACAATTCTGCAAACTGGGAGGATCTAAGAGAGTTCTACCTAGATTTTCCTTGGCTCGATGTCTGCTTTGGCACTGACAACTCGTCGGTCTGTTGCGAAGAGACTACGCAAGTAACCTCCTTAGGAATGGAAACATAAATCTTAAATTCCATTAAGTTACCGCCAAAAGGAAAGCCCTGATTCGACAGAAGATGCGAAAGATCCGTATTTAAGAAATAGCAGGCCTACAGGTAATGGCAACAAAATCAGACGGCTGAAAGTAGCAATTATTTTGCCGAAGCGAGAATCGAATGCAGACGTGTGATTGATGAAATTAAAGACAAACACAATTAAAGAACCAAGGAAAAACTTTTGAAATGCCCCAGCGGCTCCAGGAATTTCTGCAAAAACGCCCCTCTCACTTTTGATGGATGAACGGCGTCAAGGCGACTACATCTAAGGAAAAGCAAACATGCTCGCCGAAATATTTTCATCGTATTCTACTTTAAATATCCCCAAAGGCAAGGATCTCCCCATCATATCCAACATTAACACTACCATGGCAGAAGTTCAGTTTCATCACCATGATATTTGTAAAATTCTCAAAGAGCTAGATACGCAAAAGAAATCCGGACCGTACTAAAGAACTGCGCCAACGAACTAACACCCATTCTTTTCCGACTTTTCTGTGTTTTACCGAAAGATGATATACACATCTTCTTGGAAAGTCACTCGAGTGCAACGTGTACCAAAAAAGGCAAGGAAACCACGCCATCCAACTATCGTCCAATTGCCTTGCTTCCAATAATCTCTAAAGTCATGAAACGTGTACTCAATCAGCAACTACTCAAGTCCCTCGAAACCAACAAAATAATTGACGATAACTAATACGACTTCCACAAACAGAGGTCAACAGGATATATATTGGCCTATATCACACTTATATGGAGTAGGGCAATTGAGAACTACGGAGAATCTCGAGCGATTGCGTTAGATATTTCAATAGCATTCGACAGAGTTTGGCATGACGGATTGCTCACCAAACTGTCGTCCTTCGGATTGCCAGCGTCTCTCTGCAGCTGGCCTGCCAGTCTGCTTAAGAACCGATCTCTGCTCGTTGCAATTAATGGACATATTTCAGACACATTCACCATAAATGCGGGAGTGCCTGAGGGCGCAATACTTTCACCAACTCTGTTTCTCATCTATATCAATGACCTGCTAACCGAAACCAATAATCCTGTTTACAGTTTTGCAAATGACAGTACCCTGGTTTCCCAATTTAGATCAGAAAAACCTTTACCAGCGACTGAGACTTATAACTGCAGATAGGAGCAAATTACAACAATTAATCAGATCTCGGGAAAGTTGGAACTTGGGGCGACAGGAATTTGGTCCAATTTAATACTGCAAAAACCCAAAGAGCCACGTTTACCAAGAGAGCCAATACGGCATGCCCTGACATCGTTATGGCAGGATCGACCATTCCTTCATCCTCGTCAATTGGACTACTGCGTGTCTCGGTCAACAGCAATATGTCCTGGCATGACCACGTTGCTAACATCGCAAGGTCAGCCTCGCAGAAGCTTGGTGCGCTATTTCGCAACAAAAAAAGTAAATATATACACTGCAGCAGCTACTCTTGCGCTACAAAGCGCAAATAAGACCGAGCTTAGAGTATTGCTCACACATCTGGGGTGCCGCACCTAAGAACACCCTAAAGCTGCTGGAGTGCATTCAGAAGAGAGCTGTGCGTCTCGTCGGCGTCCCGGAGTTGACCCGGTATCTGGATAGTCTGGAACGGTGTTCCCAGGATTTGGCACGCATCATCCCACCTCCAATAGCACCTGTCAGACAGTTACGCAGATGACTAGGGCGCACTAGCTCGTCGTACATCTGGAAACACCTAGAATGTCGCTTTACAAGGATTCCCTTGTTTGGCGCACTGCATCACTGTGGAACTCACTCTCAGGACATCTGTTTCCTCCTAATTACAATTTACAACTGTTTAAGAACCATGTTAATCAACATATTCGCACACACACCGTTCGTCGAGTGCCATAGGATCTAGGTTTAGCGTGTGTGCCACTGCTATAAAAAAAAATATAAAATAAAATAAAAATCTATTAGCACACCAGACTACTATAAAAATTTTTTAAATTTTCTTTGTTGAAATTTTACTATTGCTTTATTATTCTCTGATTTTTTAACCAAGAAACTAAGGAATCAACGTATCCGCGAAAATAAGCAGGTTAGTTTGGGTTAGAATAATCGTGTGAATAATTGTAAACCACAAAACTCCTCAACAATGAAAATATTGTAACTAACAATAGCCTCTAAAACGCTATCGCCTGTATTAATAAATAAGTCAATTTCCATCAATTAGTAATGGCACTGCAGGATTACGCAACTTTACAAGACCCTGTCAGGGCAACCAGTTCAACATCCGTGTCGATTCAAGTTTTATAGAAAAATTTCCGTTCCTAAATATAATATAGAAATTTCAAAAACTAAACTTGCAATAATAGTTTTTTCTAATTTTAAGAAGTCCATATATTAGGAGTACAGAAACAGCTGGCATCTCGGATGCCTATTCTTCGTGCCTCAATAAGCTCTCCCTACCCTGATATTTGGAGGGGAAGAGCCATTTGAGACTGTCTTAACTATTATGGACTGCCTTTAACTCTTTAATAAAAGCAGTCTACAGCTTACTCACATTTTTGCAAATGACAAAAACTTAACCAGATGTATACTCTACCTTGCGGCATTTACGAATATCCTATCTCCCAGATTTAGATTCAAGTATTTGATATATGCATGTAGATGTATATATATATGTTGTGCTGTTATACGAGAAGTAGGGTTCTTCTAGTTCTCCCCTACATAATCCACCCACCCTTTATAACATCTTTTCAATATAAGAAACAAGCACAATCAATCTTAGAGCGAACCCTTAATGAAATATTATCGAAGGAATATATTCCATGGAATCAGATCGCATATTAAGAGCTTTTAAAATTAATTTATTCATAACGGACCTTGATCGACCTCTTGATCGAAGTGTTTATCTCGCGTTTGAGAGGTGTATATCATAAGTATGTTTTAGAAATACGCGATGAAGATATAAAAAATAAAAGGTATAATAAATTGTCACTTTTGAAAAAAGTCAATCTAGTCAGAATTCAAAGTAGTGGCCCTATGCCTATAAGTATCTAGAGAAATTTTGGTAGAGCAGACTCCAGTCCTGGGCCCATTTATGCAATGGTTCTCAAGGCCAACCCAAACTAACCCAAACTAACCATTCGACATTCAAGCCCACGTAATACCATAGCTAAAATCCAATTTAAACATTAAATTTCTGGAACTGTGGATGCTAAAATTGAAAATCAAATTAAAAGCGATTAAAACCCAACCTATATATGTTCCTAAGTTCCACTTCATAGTTCCAAGCGTTGGTTGGTTTGTAAACTTTTATTCCCTGGACAAATAAAGTAAAATAATTAGGTTTCATTTTTGATAGGAAAATAACGTGATCGGTTAATATCCGCGTAAACTATGTTTCAAAACAAAAGTCACATTGTACAAAACATTTATCAGACTTGGATTACCTGTAACTGCCTCGTACTATGTACGAAATGCAAAACTCCTTTAAAAAGGCCGATGTCTTGGAAAACGTACTAGTTACTTAATCCCACAGTTCAGCTTATCCTAAATACAAATATATTTATCCTAGAAATTGTCTTAAAGTTATCTAACGTTCTAGCTTTATCTTCTCCTCTCGCTTTCCTTCCAAACTCATCTTCTTGCATAACACCAATTACATTAGCTCAAACTAGACCGACCAAAAAATGTGATTAGAGGCCCAGGCCTGACCAAAAAGTCAAGTATGTTCTTATGAATTAAACATGTTTAATTAACAATGCTTTTAATTAGACATTTGGTCATCACACATCACAAAAAGAAAAGAAGAAAAAATCTATATGCCAAGGTGACGAACGAAAACAACTTGATAAATATATATCTGTAAATTTAATGTTAAACATAATTGACAGCAAAACTGGAGCGTTACTTAAAGTGTGCTCCGCGGAGCCCCAGTGCTCTGGAAAGCCTCCGGTAGGGCTCCGCCGGCAGTCATAATAAAATTAATACCTAAGATAAAAATAAACTACCAAAACGAAACGCCTACTTATAGGTTTTACGGGTACATATACGTAAATTTAATATATTGTTAAATAAGCGCCCGATCTATACATCGAAATGTTACACATACGCCACCGTTCGCTCCCGGGCTATAAGCAATCGAATGACCTGGGTTCGACGCCGCTTCTCGTTGACGCGTAGTCTGGCTGCCCGAAGATTCTGGGGATTTCGAGATAATTCGATGGTTGTATAATAATAATATAAAGGAGGATTATTTGGCACGGATAATTAATTAATCAAGCAAGGTACTGCAAAATTTACTCACACCACGCTGAGTATTTTATGTTCGATGGTGTTGTTCTTAGTGGTTGTATTTGTATGTATGAAGAGATTCTATTTGTCACAAAATTGGCCAAATCAGATTAGTGGAGCGTTGGCTTAAAGGTGTTGCAATAAAAATAAAATCATCCACGGGTTCACAAATGGTTCGCTTTGATAATTTGTCAAATTCAAATCAAGGTGATATGGCGGCGTCAAGTTCTAGTTCCATGGTTTCAAGTTCAAATAGTAAAACATCTTATGACACACTAAAGGCGGAAAAAGGAAATTAGACGAATCATACATTAATCTCTGATTTGTTGATTCCAGCGGCTCACATTTTTGCATGTTGGGTAGCAAATTTATTCCTAATAGTCCGATGGTACCTGCCAGGATGCGCCGACATTTAGAAACTGTGCATCCACTTCAAAGACAAGAGCAAATCATTTTTTGTACGTAAAGTAGAAGAATTATTTTTAAGAAGCCAAAAAACTATAACGTATGTGACTTAGACTGTGAATGAAAAGGCCACGGAGGCGTCGTATTTGGTTAGTTAACGCATTGTCCAAGCAGGAGAAGCACACGCTATCGCTGAAAAATCATGTGTGGTAGACATAACATAATGTATGCTCCACGAAAAATCTGCAAAGCATCTTTCTACAGTGCCGCTTTCGAACGATACAGTTTCGCGCCGGATTGGGGATCTCGTAGGATAGGGGATCTCGCAGGATACCTAAAACAAGAACTGGTTGCACGGTTTCAAAATAACAAATTCGTCTTGCAAATGGATGAGTGGACTGATGTTGCTGGACTGGCCATCTTGAATGTAATTGTGCGATATCTATATAAACATTCACTCGAAGAACACAACCGGACCAGGCAATTTTAACACGATTAACATATTTTTTGAAGAACACCAACTCGATTCGAATAATTGCATCGATATTTGTACCGATGGAGCCAAGGCAATGACAGGTAGACCAGCAGGAGTAGTATCACGAATAAAAATAAAAGCGCCAAATTGTAGTTCCAGCCATTGCATCCTGCATAGACAATCACTAGCGGATAAGAAAATGCCGCCAAATCTAAAATTGGTACTTAATGAGGCGGTAAAAATAATAAATTTTGTCAAGTCATGTCCACTGCAATCCCGATTGTTCTGAATATTATGTGAAGATTATGGTAGCGATCATAAAACACTACTGCTCTACTGAAGTGAGATGGTTGTCTCGGGGTAAAACTCTGACAAGGCTTTTTGAACTAAAAACAGAATTAGAAGCCTTTCTTACTAGGGGTTCGCGAGACCGAGACCTGGCAAGTCTCGGTCTTGGTATCGAAGAAAAAATTTAGTCTCGGTCTCGGTCTCGGGTCTCGAAGCTCGAGACCGAGACTACCTTGGTCTCGGTCTCGGTCTCGGTCTTGTCTCGGTTTGGTCTCGGTCTCGGTTTGAGCAAATAAAAATTAATTAAATAATTTACTGTTTTATTTCGTTAATAACACAAACGTTAAGTTAAATGAAGCATCTAATAAGTGTCTTTTGTGTATCAGTTCTTGGTGAAGATGTGATATTAGGGATAAACTTCTTAAATAATTTTACATTTTTTGTTTGCAACAGTTGTTTGGATAATAATAGTTAACTTAAATCGGTACCTAATAATATTTTAATATATTTCATGTTAGTTTCTAAATTGTTGTTTTGATATAAAAATGCTTACCTCTAATGTAGGTAGGTATACAAGTGATAGGGATTTTTAAGTATGTACACATAAAACTAGGTATCGATTTATGTCAATTTTATTGTCAAAGTCAACGCTTTTTCTTCTTATTTTTTATATTTCTTATCAGTTGTAGCGTAGCCATACAAAGTGATGTCATTTTCAAACATTCTGTATTATGTGGAAACATTTATTTTGAAAACTCTTAAAATTTAACGGTATACAGTGTGTCGCGAAATTAGTGGACGAAACATCAACCATGTATTTATCGGTCAAAAATAACTAACATTTTTCTTATAAATATATATCGGGAAGGGAGCTAGAGCCTCTTAAAAATGGGCCCCTGAATATGGTATTTTCTTTAATTATTTCCGAAACGGTGTAAAATAGAGTTTTAAAATTTTGGGATTCTACAAACTTTAATATTCTGAATTTAAAAATGGAATTAAAAATAAAAAATTTTAGTCAGGTGCGAACATTTTAGGGGGTGAATCTAAAAATTAACTTTTTTTTGGGCTAACTTTTTATATATTTTTTCTTCAAATTTTGAAAATTTGAATTTTTTTTTCTAAAAAAGTGCCTCTTAGTTTGCTTCGCAAGGACGCAGCGTTTTTGAGAAAAACGGATTTTAAAGTATACTGACTGCCAAAAACGGGTGTAAAATGAAGGTTATAATTTTTGATATTCCCCAAAAATTCCTTTTGACATTACAAAACTTCATATTATTATAAAATAGTAGAAACACTTGTTCCAGAAAAAAGTTATGACAGATTTTAAAAATTTGATAAACTAGAGCATTCAATTTACACCCGTTTTTGGCAGTCAGAATACATTTATAATCCGTTTTTCTCAAAACCCTGCGTCCTAATGATACGAAATAAGAAGCACTTTTTTACCCGAAAAAAATTAAAATTTTAAAAATTTGTAAAGAAAATAAAAAATAGCCCACAAAAAAGTTGACGTTAATTTTTTATATTCACTCCCAAAATGATAAACACCTGACCTGACTAAAATTTTCTATTTCTTATTCCATTTCCGAATTCTAAATATTAAACTTAGTGTACTTAGGGGAATTCCAAAATTTTAAAACTCTATTTTACACAATTTTGGAAATAATTAGAAGAAAAACATCTTTAGGGGCCCACCTTTAAGAGGCCCTAGCTCCCGTAGGGAGCGTTTCCCGATATATGTTTATAAAAAAAAATTAAGGTATTTTTGACCAATCTACAGGGCTAATGCTTCGTCCACTAATTTTGTGACACTCTGTATAGGTATACGGTATATACTGTATAAGTGGATATGGTCAAAGGTGGCCATTCATCTTTTAATATTCTAATCTGACACGGTTGTACCAGAAGCAGATATCCAGTTGTTTTAATGAATACGCGATGTTTTAATACCTTGTAGATATTACGAAAAATGTGAAAACTCATAGCTGTTTATTGCTTGGAAATGGCTCAAAATAAGTTATCTACATAATTACATATTATGTACATAACAGTATAACCTTTCATCTAGAATCTTAAAAAAAACAGCCCAATTTAAAATAAACAAGCGTTATACCCGGATTTGCACGATTTTTCTATTTTTTTGGTTGATTGGACCCCGTTGGCATAAATTGCCAATAACATACATAAAAATTTGATTTTTTCAGAAAAATAAGTTTTGAAAATTCAACAAATAAAAATATTTTTCGAGACCGAGACCGAGAGTCTCGTTACCTTGGTCTCGGTCTTGGTCTCGGTCTCGATAGGTAAGTCTCGGTCTCGGTCTCGATTCTAATTTCCAGGTCTCGCTCTCGTTTTCGAGACCGAGACAAGACCGAGACCGAGACCATAGTCTCGCGAACCCCTATTTCTTACAGATATCCCTTTTAATTTAAAAGACGGTTTGTCCGATTAAAGCTGGTTATTTAGACTAGCATTTTTAGCAGACATATTTGGAAAAATTAACGAATTAAACTTGTCACTACAAGGAAAACAGACAACAGTTTTCAATGCTAACAACAAGATAACCACCTTTAAAAAACAATTCGATTTTTGGACTACTTGTTTTGGTAAGAGAGAAATAGAAAGCTTTTCATTGCTAAGTGAGTCCTTTAGTCACCTTAGTTTTAATGATACAGAAATATTTCAAAATAAAACATTTATTGAATTGGTGCAATATCTCAATGATCTGCGAGCGACTTTTGAATCTTACTTTCCTGAAGAACAGAATACAAAACTGAAAATAAACTCATGGATTCAAAACTCTTTTTCATCCAAATTGCAGAGGCCTGAAAATATGTCAAATCAGATCTATGAATCATTTTTAGAAACGACATCGGACACAAGCATGGAATCATTGTTTAAAACAATTTCACTGAATGATTTTTGGTACAGGGTTCGTGATGAATATCCACAACTTGCCACAGAGGCTTTGATTCTTTTTCTGTCGTTCCCAACAACGTACTTGTGTGAAACGGGATTTTCAGCATATACAGCTACGAAAACAAAATAGACTGGATACCGAACTAGACATGAGAATTCAACTTTCTTCTATCAAGCCCGACAGCCAATTGAAGAGGAATAAAAAACAATTTCATGCCTCCCATTAAATGTAACTAACTTACTACTTACTGTATCTACCTTTTTTTGTATGATTATTAATAAACAAATCACATAAAACTGGTTTTGCTTTTAGTTTAGGATTTAGGGTTCCGTTAAAAATTTAATTTTTTAAAAGGGTTCCGTCGCCAAAAAAGTTTGAGAACCGCTGATTTTTGCCATTTCTTGATAATAGCAGGACATACCCTCCCTATCAACTTGGTCAGAAAATGTTAACTCAGTTGGGGCTTGGAACCTGCGGCAAAATGCAGTACAACAAAGTATTCTCTTTCCCAATACGAAACCAGAATTTTTGCAGACGCCGCTTGTTTCGCTAACCATGTTAACGTCATTAGGAGATGATTAAAACTCAATTTCAATCACCTCCTGATGATGCTAACATGGTTAGCAAAACGCGCGTGTAGTGCAAAAATCCTGTATCGGTGAAACTTTGTTGTAATGCAGAATGGTATATTGACAAGTGGGACATTAGTCTTGCTAGCAGGAAAATCACCGGAAATTTAATACATTCTACAATAGCCATGGATACAGCTACGAAAAGCTGCTTGATAATTGGGATGTAACTTAATATGTGCTGTTTAAAAGGGTTAATAAAATAGTACAACGCAGGCAGTTGACGTCAACAACTACAGTCGGTAACGGTTTGCAATTATTTTTAAAGAAAATGTACTCATGTTGGTCGTTTTAGAAAAATATCCATCTGAATCCAAAGAGATGGCTTTAAGTTTATACTTAGCAGACATATAAAACAAAACAATCTCTTTGTCTTTGGACAACCGTACGGCATAAAAATCTAAAGTATGTACGTAGTCTCCCGCATAAAATAACGATGAAAATATCTTGCTTTACATTTTATTGTTGGTTTTATTAGTAATTCCTACTTCTTATTCGAACGAGAGAGGTTTGTTTTAAAGACGTACTATTCAAAATGCATGTTTTTACTCAAATATTTTTCAAATCAGATTGCAGAAATTTTGAGCACGATACATGTCTACTATGTCGGATCGGTGTCATGGCCAATAATTCAAAAGCCACTAACTACGACTTTATTCAAAATCTGAAATTATCTGGCGAATGTCCCTTCCACACAGATACGGTCCATTTTTTCTTTCATTGGCGCTTTCATGTGTCTGTACATGAGAATGATAAGGGCCATCCTAAACTAACCCAATACTACGACTGATTCTGGAAGAGTGTTAGGTAGAAGCTTCTCTATAAGCCTTTTTTCGAAATTATCCTTATTTATTTGTTCATGATATTCTCCATTTGTTTGTCCACAGCAAAAAACTAGAGCGGCATCGGGAACAAAGCCAGCTTCTGAACCAGCGTACAACATAACTAGCCGCCTACTAGAACGGATTTCGTGAATAACACCAGTTTTCGTTTTGCCAACATTTGTTTACTTTCATACCATTTTCTACTCAGGTCTCGTCTAGATGCACGACATTACGTCCTTCTTGCCTCTATTGCCTTATAGTTGAAAGATACTTTACACGCCAGTGAAATGCTTGGCCTCTCAATAATTAATTTTTGTTTATGTGGGCACTTGCGCCAAATAAATTCTCTTGATCCTAAAAGCAGATTTAAGGTTTTATACCCATGTCGAAAATCTATTTCCTCTTTATAGTAGCAAGTAATGTTATGCACATCGTAACTTTCTTCAGATTTAAGAAAAAATCGCGGTATTACTCGAAAATTGTCATCTTCTTTAATCGCTGTTTTTTCTTACCAGTAGATATAAAAGGTATGGAAGGATTTTATTATATTTCATTATGTTCTTGAAGATTTTTTTAATACAACTTTCAGAGACCCCGGTGCAAAATGATTCTAAATATTTATTTTCTGCTTCCCTATAACAGACATAAATGTTGTGAGCAATTACCTCACGTGCGGTGCTTCTAATTCTTGCCTTCTGTTTATTCGAAATCATCACTTTGAAATAATAACGCAAAGCAGGTAGCCCTTTATTTATGTATAAATGAAAAGAAGATTGCGTACACGATGTACGTTTGTGGAATAGGTAAATACGCCCAATCACAGTGGACCGTAAAAACACTGACTCGGTTTCTAAGGTCAACCCGGTTTTTTCCTGTCCCGTACTATACGCTAAAGGAGAGCTTGAATGTATAGCCTGTTTCTGCTCTCTCAGTTGTTTAGTAATTAAATATTTCATCACTTATTGTTCCAGCGTGCCCCAGCTATAGCCGCCACTATACATAGTAAGCAGGCTCACAAAAACAATAATTCTCGTTAGGTCAAATAACTTTCTAATTACATTTGGTTCTCTTGAGGTATTTATACATACCGTTCGATCTATGCAGATACTACGGTGCTCTTTGATGACTTAAATAAATTATGGAATAGTAATTAATTTGATATCAATTTGTAAATTGCTAATAATTTAGAAAACTCTATATTTAATGTTTTTAATTTATGACAATACATTTTTCTTAAATTATTAACATATTATAAAAATATCGATGGTAAACCGCGTTAAATGAAAAAACAATCTATAGGTACTTATATTGATGAAAATTTAAGACGGAATATCCAAGCAGAATTTTGGCGAAAAAATTAAGACTAATTGGATTCTTTTCTAATCTATGACAAAAATAACTTGAGCTTTTAGTATGGAAAGGCCTTATTATGCAACGTTCCGTTGACTAAAAATAAACATATTAATGTAGGTAATTTAAATCTATCAACGCAACGATAGCCTATTAAGTTCATATTTCGCTTCATCTACCGATAGTCTAATGACTACTGAAATTTCCATCGATGATAATGCTGTAACTAAAACCCCAGCAAAATTAATAATAATCTGGTCAATTAATTATCAAACTATCATCAATTTTACCAGCGAAATACGATGAAATCACATTTTACTTGATACTGATTCATAATAGCCACAAACTAAAAAAAGAAAACATAATCTTAATGTCAACCTTTGACATTCTAATTGGGTGTTAGCTGTGTTACGTATGTACGAGTCATCTTTAATGTTTCATATGCATTCTATTATGTATATGTCTCTAATTGGTCGTGGCTCTCTTTATGCAGCAATGCGATGTTTACTGCAGGAGGGCGGTTAAAACTACGAATACTTGGAGATCGTATAATCACCAAACAATGTAATTTTATTTAATCGGTTTTTTATTGCGGCTTTTATCAAACGACCAATTTAGCAAAGATTTGAAGGGATAAAAACCTTTAACTTAGGCAAGCAGAACTGTTTAAAAACATATTAATAGAAGTGCAGAAATCGAGGGTTAGTTTGAGTTAGAAATCATGATGTGTTTTGGTTAAGAAGAGAACCTGCATTTCTAGTGACAAACGTAGAATTATAACATTTATAATCTAAAACCTAACCAATCAACAATGAATTGTTATATAGGCCCTTTTGCATTAAATAACCGAATAAAATTCCTCGTTCTAATGTAATGATCCACAATAGAACAAGCTAAAGATATTTCGTCACAATGCATTTAGCCAAAATAAAAGTCGAATTATTTTTAACTGTTATCAAATATGTGAAAACAGTTTCTATGACACTGAAATTTTCAAATATTGTATCCATTTTACAGGCATTCCGTGATGCCAATAGACTGTGACATAGACAAAATCCAAAAAAGGCTAAATCTGGAGAATGATGACAATCCCGAGACTTACGTCGATTTGATGAATTCATGTAGAGAAAATAAGAGCTTTGACGTCGTATTTTTTAAGCATAAACTATCGAAGTCAAAAATATGAAACTGTAAGTTGAGCTGCAATCAGATAATAATAATAATAATAATAATAATAATAATTTATATTACCAAAAAAATACACAGAGTACATTGGGTCGTCGTTGAAAATACAAAAAAGACAAGAAATAATACAAAAAAATACATTAGTTAAGCAAAAAAAAATAATAAAAAGAAAAAAATGGAATAATACAATTCTATGGTAGATTACAAAAGGGAAAAAAAACAGAATATTTAAGTCGGATACAGAAACATACAACACAATATGTCAATACAGAAAATGCATTTAAATTCAGTACACATAATGTAAAAATATGTATATAAATAACAGTGTACAGACAATTACATGTACGAACAATAAAAAACAATTAAAGCACAAAAAAACAAAGAATAGCAGTAGTTAATAATAATAATAACAATAATAATAAGTTTATATTGCCAAAAAATACACAAAGTACATTGGGTCGTCATTAAAAATACAAAAAAGACAAGAAAAAATACCAAAAAAAAATACATGTTAAGCAAAAAGAGAAAAAAAATCAATGGATTAATATAATAGTAAGGTAGATTGCAAAAAGGAAAAACAAACAGAATATTTAGGTCGGATACTGAAACATACAACACAACATGTCAATACAAAAAACGCATTTAAGTTAAGTACAAATAATGTAAAAATTTGTATATAAATAACAGTGTACAGACAATTACATGTATAAACAATAGAAAACAATTAAAGCACAAAAAGAGAGCTAGCAGTAGTCAATAGAGACAGCATTCTATTTACTTGTCAGAGTGGCAGTAAAAGTACCTGTACAAAGATTTAAGGCGAGCTAATGGTGATTTAGCTGTGAAAATCCATATACTCGTCAATCGTATAAAATGCCTTAGTAGCAAGGAAATGTTTTACCTTGTTAGTAAATTTATCGCCACGCATCGCCCTCAACCCATACGGCAACCCATTATAGAGCTTTACACAGTTGTAGAGAGGGGATTTTTTATAATGAGCTGTTCTATGTAGAGGAATCTTAAGCAATTCACTACCCCTGGTATTGTGATGGCTTGTAGATCCTAGTCTCTCAAACGATGAGCGGTTACTATTGACGAATTGCAAGCACCTTAGTATATATATGGACGGAAACGTCAAAATTTTATTTTGGGCAAAAATTCCTCTACAACTTTCTCGGGAGGGTAGGTTAAAAATAAGCCTTAATATCCTTTTTTGATTTACAAAGATACGGCTGCAGTGCGCGCCAGTTCCACCCCAAGAAACAATATTATAGGACATATGACTATATGCCAAAGCGTAATAGACAGATAGAAGTCCCTCGGTATCAAGCGTGTTTTTTAAGCTTAGTACAGCAAAAAAAGCAGAGTTTAATTTAGCACATACGTAATCAACATGACTACAAAAAGATAGTTGAGGGTCAATATAGGTCCCAAGAAATTTAGTTTTACTAGAAAACTTGATATTAAGTATTTCCTCGCAGTCGGACTCTGATAAAGAAAAACGATTAAACATATTCATATAAACTGTCTTTTCCATGTTTAGGATCAGTCCATTCTGCCTACACCATACTTCCATATCGCTACATACACTCTTTACACCTTTGTACAATTCATCCAGACTCTTGGCACCAACAACTATGGTTGTGTCGTCGGCATACATGGTAACATGTCCACATCCAACATTCAGAGGCAAATCATTCACATACATTAGAAACAATAATGGACCCAGCACTGAGCCTTGCGGAACCCCAAGCTCTATCCATCTCTCCTCAGACTGGACACCACCATATTTAACAGTCATTCTTCTGTCACTTACATAGGACTCAATCCATTTCAGCATCTTCCCACGAATTCCCAGATTGTACAATTTGCTGACTAAAAATGACTTATTTATGGTATCAAACGCTATGGACAAATCAAAAAATACAGAGACCACATGTTTTCCATCATCAATGCAGCGAAAAATACAATTCAGCGTTCGGTATGATGCGGTTTCCGTTGATCTATTTGGAAGAAATCCGTGCTGAGCTACATTCAGAATGTTAAACCGGTCGATAAAATGTATTATCTTATTATAAACAACCCTTTCAAATATTTTTGAAAATGTACTAAGCAGAGATATCTGTCGGTAGTTCTCAATATTATGACAGTCATTCTTTTTATAAACAGGAACAACATTTGCGGTCTTAAGAATCGCCGGAAAAACACCATCCTCAAGACTTGCGTTCATCAGTCTTGTCAGAGGCTGAACAATGCAATTTCTAATCCTTTTAATTATTTTAACGTTTACGTCATCGAATCCAGAAGAGTTTTTGTTCTTTAGCCCCGCAATAATGTTTAGTACTTCTTCTTCGCTCACAGGGTCAATTACAATCGTGTTCTGAATGATAGGTGAAACCGTACAAGAGCATTCATTTATTCCATACTTCTGATACAATTTCTTAGACGAAACAGTGCTGAAATAAATCACAAATTGATTTGCTATTTGACTAGGTTCAGTAACAATTTCATCATTCATGTGCAGTTCGATTTGACGTTGGGTATTTTTTTGCCTACTTAGTTTGACATTTACAAAAGACCATATTGTTTTTGATTTACAATCCGAATTATTTATTTTGTTTTTATTCACTAGTTTTAAACCAGGAAAGCGATTTAAAGGCTTTTCTGCTTTAAATCTACAGAGACTATGACAGGAAGTTGCACTGTCGCTATGAACCAAAGAATTTACTGTGGTTCTTAACTGGCTTACGGGGACAATTTTAAAATAAATCCTAAAAAGTTTCGGTACAAGAAATTGTAAATGTGGCTATGCTTAGTTATAAAAATATTGGCAACGATAAAGAAACTAAAAAGTTAAATAGATATTAATGAATAATGTTCTTTATCATTCGTTTCAGCATTTCTTCGTCTGCACGTTCTATTTGAAAAAAATATGTCTTTGAAATTCGTGTTAAAATTAAGTTAAGTGAGTGACAAAAAGTCTGTGGATGATATTAGTGCAAACCAGTATACTTAGGGTATGTTTTATTAATTCTTAATTAATAAAATACTGAACATTACTTTTTATGGTCATAAAGGGTCACTTCTGGAGCAATTCACCTCACAATTTTCGAGTAGTCCTATTCTCCTTCTGAGTAGCCGACCGTACTGTCGCCATTGATATTTACAGAAATTAGGCGCTCTATAGTCCCATCTCGCATACCATCAGGATCGACCTTCTTTTCCCTTTTTAATTAAATTCTCTACACATTCACTTAACTTTTGGAAAATCGACTTGCTTTAACGCATCTTGAAAAATACATTCAACATCTTTTATTTTAAAAGTAGTGTTATGCTTTGCCACAAAAACTTTAACTTGATCCCAGATTAATCCTCTAAAATAACCATGCCAGCCATCATCAGAAGATTATTAAAACTAAACTTACAATATGCCTAACTTTATTTTATATTGACTGTTTGCTTAATCAAACGAAACCAAAAAGAAACAACCCTGAGATCCCACTAGTCACGCACGATCAACCAATACAATGGAATATACGGAATATGCCCTATTGGATTTAGTTTAAAGTGATAGGGGTGGGGGGAGAGACAAGGTACTTTAATATTTCGTTTTATAGTAATTTCATCAACCACACATTTTGTACAGAAAGGCTTATTTCAATTATCGGTTTCAAGAGCTCATTTTTAATATCTACTTCATATTGAATTCCTCTTGAATAAAGCCATGAGATAATCGTTTTTCAACTTTCCAGCAGTGATAACTAGCATTGTCCTAAACGATAACTAAGTAAGGAGAAACACTGTTCAGAATTTACTCAAAATATTCCGCAAAGACATTTGTGTTTATTTTCCCGCAAGAATCGCCGCCACTTTTTTCTGAACGAAATGCTAATAAATCACCTTTCACAATGCCATTTTTACTACCAATACGTGTAACTATCAATCGGCTGCCTTTACCACCATGCACTTTATTTCCAGTAGACCATCCTTTTATGAAACTTTGGCGCGAAGTTGTTATAATTTTATTCTACTATATTTTGCCCACCGTGTGTTCCTGGTTTATTCAAATTTTATCAAGATAATAGATATTTACATTGTCTTTTCGATATCGTCTCTTACTGCTCTTAAATATTGTATTCGCCAACAAATAATTTCCTCTTTTTTCACCAGAATTGAGATTCTACTAGGTTTTTGTGAGAAAAATTATTGTTTTTAGAAGTCTACACAGTATCGTCTTGCTTTTAAGAGTAATGTTTTCCTCTTTTGCAACTCTGCCATTATTTTACACAAGGTGGATATTTCCTTCTCAGGATAAGATGAATGTATAATTCGTCTTACAGCGGTTTTTGTATCATCATCGATGTATATTTCTTTTCTTCCTATTTTTTTTTATAGTGATTAGGCTACTTTCTTCCTCATGTAAGAGTCTGTATATTGTTGACCTTCGGATCTCAATCATCCTCAATCTATCACCTCTCCATATGATGCTGGAGAGGGAGGCCAGGTGGGCTACGTATAGGTCGACACAGGCGGTGATCAACAATTCGCAGGCGATCATCATGGTACCCAACAAGCTGCAAAACTCTAATGAACGGGATAGTGCGTTGGGTCTACCCTCAGATGTTATGCCTACCAAAAGTATCTATTACAATACTTATGACGTCCTCATACTACCGAGGAACGAATGGGCGAGAGACTCGAAACATCTGAGAACAACAAAGAATAGTTGGTTCACTGACGGCTCCAGGACCAATGATCGTACAGGAGCCGCTGCATGGAATGCAAATGGTAATGTAGAACTTAAAAGTTCCCTGGGTAAACATGCAACTATTTTTCAGGCTGAAGCTCAAGCCATTGACATGACTGCACATTGCCTCATCGATAGAAACTGAAAAGGCAAATCAATCAAAATATTCCCAGACAGTCAACCGGCTTTCAAAGCTCATGACTCTAGCCGTCGTTCCTCCAAGGTATTACGGAACTGCCAGGATCTATTTACCAAACTAGTTAGAGAATAGTATATTAAGATACTCGTTTTAAAAGACCATATTTTTCGCACGAGTACTAAATTAGGATACGACCCGCTTGTGGGGAGTGTCCTAACGTGCGAGTGCGCTATATGTCTTTTAAAACGTGTATTTTATACTATTTTTTCTATTTTGCATGTTTTTTAATGAAAAACATTAATTTATTCAAGTCGTGAGCAAAAGTTAGACGGCTATCTTGTCACTTTTGACGTCTGTATTATTAGGAATCCCATTCAAAACGGTGTCGAAATTTTTGCTAGTGAGCATTGACATTGAACAATTTTGTTAATATCATAGCAACCAGTCAACAAAAGTAGTGTCGAAAAGAGCTTCTTTTCGACACTACTTTGCGTATCGAAAAGACTTCTTTATGATACCAAAATAGAAAAAATAAATTTACACTGATAATAAACCTAAACATACAGAATATGAAAGCAACGAGAAAGCTGATGCTCTTACAAAGCAAGCAGCAACGGCCTTCATAGGGCCAGAACCAGTATTGGAAATAGTTTACAACACAGCGAAAGAAGCCCTCTCCAGGTGGACTAAATAGCAATTTGTAGACACATGGAGAGAGTTACCGGGCCTAAGATATTCAAAGATGGTGGTAAATTGCCATCAGGAGTGAGAACAAGAGACCTACTTTAACTTGACCGACAGCAGGTATAGACTGCAGTCAGCATGTAAACCGCTCGTTGTCGGCTAAGAAGCATATGAAAAAGATAGGGCTTGCTGAAGAAACGGAATGCCACTTGTGCTTGGAGAACGAAGCAACAATGGAACATGTTTTATGTCAGCTCCCAGTAGCGGAAAGATCCAGACAAACAGTATTTGGAAATACTCAAATAACACTTGTAGATTTAGAAACTATCCACCTCAGAAAGCTAACCGATTTCATGAAGAGGATCGAGCTTCTGGACTTATGGAAACTACAATTGTGAGCCATAATAGACCAAGGACCGCAGTGGAGGGCTTCATCACGTGTACGAAATACAAATAACCCTCCATCTCTGTCATATTTGAATATATTTCAACTACTTTTGCAACTCCGGTTGTTGATGTTTAAGAGCATGAACATTGATTGATATCCTAGCTATTTTTACGAGCAAAATCTTTCATTTCTTACCTGAAGATAATGAGTGAATAATAATGTTTTCGTGAAACGAAAAGCAAGAACTACGCCTATGCAATAGCCGAAACAGGGATGTAAAATTAAATCATTCTCGGCTTCTCGGATGGTTTATTATACTGTTTTATTAACTTCTCTAATTTTGAAGCGAAGTATAGTTAGCAGAAGGCGTTCTTATTTCAATAGAATTTGTTCTAAAATCTATTTATTGTTTCTTTTAAAATATATAGCTATCTAATTAGTGAAAAAAAAAGTAAAATTGAATTGTTTTCTTTCTATATTTAATTTCCTGAGAATGAAAAAATTGCAAAACCTTCATTCTTAACGGATTTGGTTTAAATTTTGTCCTCCATTTATACAAAAAGTAAAATGATTTTTTTTAGTAATTGGTGTTTCAGTAGATAATTTAAACTTCATGATGTACTAAATTAACTATTACAGGAAAAAAATATTTCTAATAGATGGAACGAATTAATAACTCCAATTTTGCACAAATGATAAGACAAAGCTGGTCTAAAAACCTGCGGCCTCATAAATCATCAAAATTCGACTGGTCTCAGTTAAAAGAACAGGCTGGCTTTGAAATATAGATTAGTACCTATTTTCTTATGTTCGGAACACACACAAAAGGAAAATCCTATGCCACTCAACGAGCGGTGTTGCAGAGATAATGGTGGACGTTGGACTTGAAGCGCTGTAGGTTGTAGTTTTCGGGAAAGATGTTACTTCGAAGTCCATTCCAGAGCGAGGCAGTCCTCCAGACAAAGGAGTCCCACAACAGGGACGTCCTAGGTGTTCGCAACTGAATCGTATGTTGATGAGCAATTTATGTCTGGCGAGTGTTTCAGTTTGGCACAACTCTGGTTGGAATCATAAATGCCAGTTCGTTCGAACACCTTCCGTAGTAGTATCGATAGTAAAGAGGTAGGTCCGCTACTTTTCTTCGATGTTCAAGGCTATCAAGGTTTTTAGTCAACTCTGGGTCATCCACAAGACGAACTGCTCTCCTCTGTATGTAATATCTTAAGCAAGGGTTTGAGTGCGAGCTCTACACATGGGAATAGTATTCCAAAGATGGTCTCATCTGGGCCATATAGAGCAATAAGAGCTGATGAGGTGTATACAACTTTTATATTCTACAGAGTGCTCCTAGCTTTTGTGCTCCTGCCTTGGCGATTTTGGTGACGCAAGCTTATGGATGTGGCTAGAGTCAGTGTTTGTCCTGTCATTGATAAGTCAGGTCCTGCCGTATTTGTTTTTTTTTGAGAAGACAGCTGCTTGAGTCTTTCCTGCTTTATACTGGACATTATTTTTCTCACTCCATTTCACGATGGCGGTCATATGCTGATGGATGGCAGCAATCTCGCTCGCGTTGAGAAAGAACAGCGGTCAATGGAGTCCGCGACATGAATTAAGATATAAGAGTGCTGTCGTCTGCACAGGAACAGTGTGAGAGATAATATACACCCTTGAAGAACTCCAGCATTGGTTTTATATTTTTGCGAGAGATGTCCATCAATACCAACTCGGATGCTTCGATCCCTTAAGAAATTGGAAAGCCATAGAAGCAGAGCTGGCGTTAGTTCGTATGCTGTCAATTTGCTTAACAATCCGACATGCCACACCCTATCAAATGCTTTCAATATGTCGAGAGCCACTGCACGAGATTCGTGTAGGTTTCGATGGCTTTGGTCCACAGGTAAATCACGTAAGTCAGAAGATCTCCCGCTGATATGTGCTTGCGGAAGCCATACTGGCGATCGCTTATAATGCCTGCCGATTCGAGATATTTTAAGAGCTGCTCGTTGATTAACTGATCAACGAACAGCCCTTAAAATCTCTAATCGGCTTTTCCATAACTTTGGACGTGGTGGGAACTAAGGCAATTGGACGATTGTTATTTGGAATCGTTTTTTTACCATTCTTCGGGATTGGGTGCACTTGAGCGCATTTCCAGCTAGAAGGAAAGCATGCAGTTTTGTATGATCGGGAAAAGCCTACATAGTGGAGCTGTTAGTTCAGCAGCGCATTTTTAAAGCACTATTGCTGCAACGCCATCCGGTCCTGTGGCCTTGTTAATGTCTAGGCTTTTGAGTAGTCGTTTCACTTCGCGTTGGCGAAATAGTAGATCTAGTAATGAGGAATTCACTTTCGGGATAGTTGAGGTAGTCTTTCCTTGATGATCTAAGGTAAAATTTTATGCGAATATTTCGGCAAGAATGTTCGCTTTTTCTTTGGCCGTTTCCGCTATTGAGCCATCATCTTTGGTCAGTGTTGGGTTTGAGGTCTTTGAGAATCTCTGCTTGACAGCTTTGGCAACTGATGAATCTTGATCCGTTAGGATAGTTGAGCAGCCTGTTCTTGATCTGCTCGTTATATCCCTCCTTGCTCTCGTCAATGCCAATGGTCCGCTTACACTGGTTGCTAGTCGTGATGAATATATTTAGATTTTCAGCTGTCAGATCTCGGCACCATTTGCGGTAGGAGGCATGTTTGGAATTGACTGCTCTTGAGCAGTTTTTCCCAAACCACGGTTTGCTGTTTGAGATACGTTTCATAGAAGAGGGGCTGAAAGCTTCCGTGCCAGCTAGAATACCTTGAATTATCTCATTAGCAGATTTAGGGCGGTTTTCATTCCTAAAGTAAACATCTTTTCAACCACATTTGCAGTGCCAAACCTTTCGAGGCACCTGTGGCTCCTGTATTTTGATAGCAAGTTCGGAGGTTGCGGAAATAAGATTGTGGTCTGATGAGCCCAACGGAGGTTGGACAGTTACGGTGTAGTAACGGAATAGATCCAGGAGGCTAGCAAAGTATTTTTAACGCTGCTTCCCCTATTTACAACGAAGATACTTATGGAACGAGCAAACGAGTATAACACATCACTCTTTGTAGCATTTGTCGATTTCGAAACGGATTTTAATCGTATGAAATGTGGGGTAATAAAGAAAGCTCTTTACGCAACAGCCGGAATAACTAGATATATAAACAGACCTAATATCTAACATGTAAATATCGCCACAAGCTACATAAAGAAAACAGAGGAGTGAGGTTGGCTCGGCTAGCGGTTTTAAAACTGAGTTAAAAAAACAGAAACATACGAACGACACAAGAATTTTTTTAGAAGGGTTCAAACAGAGTTTATTGGCTTGTCATTGGCAAATAGTTAATTAATTCTACGTCCGCACGTGGCTTCAAGCGTCGATTAAAATTCTTTCATCATTTCGTCAGTCATCACCATTGCCGAACTGGCTAACTTTGTCTAGCTGGAATGTATCCAACCGATCTAGTTTTGAACTGTAATATTAGTTTAGATATATCATTAGAATAATTATTTTTTTAACCGATAGTGTCTGCCGTGTTTCAGTTTTCTCGCTCAATGTCAAATGCAAATTAATTTATGTCCCTCGGTTTGTCGTTCACGCGTTTTCTCTCGACATTGTCATTTAAATAATCCTCCCCAGTTGGGAAAAATGTTCTGTTTTGTACTTATTCCTTGACACTACGGTCGCGATAAAGGCATCAAACAAGTTCATTTGTCACGATAAGAAAAATTTCGCTTTGTATTTATAATATAAAACCATTTTGCTGAAAAACAAATTAACTCGCTTGGGAAAAACAAGGGAAGAACTGAGCTTCCAGTAATTTAAAATACAAACTAATAATTCTTTATATTTAAAGCTTATTAGTTATTCCTATTAAAGTTAATTGGATTTATTATGTATCCTTATTTTCATTGCATTTGTGCTTGTCAGCAAAGATAAATCCGTAATTATATCTATTTCTAATGTCGTATTTTTGTTTATACGTGTTTAGTATATTTCAAGCAGCGCTGCAGCGGTAGGAAAAATTAGTGTCTGATCATTGTTCGTTTTTTTATAAATAAACATCCTTTATATTTTAACCTGAAATATTCGTTATTATCAATCAATACAATAAATTTCAGATTGTCTAGAAAGTTATTTTTGCAAGTTTGTCCAAATGCTGCGAAAAAGATAATAAGTATAATGAGCAAACCCAGCTAATAATTTTAAATATATTAGCCTTTTCAACTGGAAAAGGAACAGGTCCGAAATAGAATCACATTCCAAGTTCAAAATATAATTAGCAGCAGATGCAAGAAAATTGTATTATTAAGGGGAATGAAAAATATGAGACAAAGTTTACGGATCTAATATGTCATCAAAGCAAATGACAGTCAAAACCAAAATTACAATGCATTTAAAAAATGTAAATTCGGGACACAATTTATTCTACGTACGCTAAAAACTATGTCACAATGACAACAATAGGGCAAAAGTTTAAGTGAAACAAGTCAACAAAAAATATTTAAAAATCAACTTTTTAAGGGAGTACATTAAAATTAAAAATTTTGGTTCAGAAGGATTTACTCCAATTTTCATAGACGAAACGTGAGTTTTCAGCAAGGGATCATTTCGTAAAGTTGATAAGATGACACCAAACATGCGGATTCAAAAAAAGTATAAATCTTGTTAACCTTTTTATGTTTTAGTGTAAAAATCTGTGCTTTATTAATTTTCATAATTTCGTCTTATTTATATACTTTTCGGGTCAACGCTTAAAAGTAATTTAAAAAAAAGTTAGGGCCAATCGGATGGGCATTATAAGATCCTTTACACAAATAGTGCACTATATAAAAATCGGCCTTTCCCATTGGTCGATCCGCATGGCCCTCCGCTCGCTTCGCTCGCTACGGGGGCTCAAGAAAAGGAAACTAACCAGGTGCTAACCCAATCTAACCCAAGACATACCCAAAATCAAGAAAAAAAGCTGTTTAGAAACATAATCTTTAAAAAAAATAAAAAAAAGCAACGGGGGTTCGAACCCGCGTTTTCCAGGTGAGACCCAACGATCTAAACCTCTACACCACAAGAGCTCTTGATAGAAACCGATTGCATCACGCAGACATATCGTAATACGAGATGGATCGACCAATAAGAGAGGTCGATTTTTACATAGTGCACTATTTGTGTAAAGGATCTTTAAATGCATCGGATGGTTTAGATGCTATGGCCTTTTCAGAGGCTTAAATTTATTATGAGACAGATTACAGACAGCACCACAGCTAGGGTTGATAACTGTCCCGGATTTTCCGGGACGTCCCGGATTTGAGGTTATATACCACCCGTCCCTCAGGCTGATTGTCCCGGAAATGACAAAACATAGAATTCAAAACAAAAATAAATACGCAAAAGTATTATTAATCACGCGAAGCGCGAATTCTCAATGTATTTTCAATGCACTTATTATCTTATGAATTATGACTGTCCATCGCTGTTCCTATTCAGATGTATCGTTATAAATAGCTAAAGGAAGGTTAGCCTCAATGATGTGTCAGACCGATTTTGTCGTTTTTTTCCTCAGAAACACATAAGTTGAGTGTTTTTACGTCATTTTTAGACGTTTTTTATTTGCGGAAACCTAATAGTAATCAACTGTATTGCGGGTTACGGGACAGTGTAGCGAATAGGGGTGCTGGGTGGGTTGAAAAAGTGTATAAATATAGGAAATATTCAATTTCGATTAATATTTCACTCGCTTCGCTCTCTCCGGAGACGCAACCAAACAAAACTAACCCAAGGCATGGCCAAAATAATTTAAAAAACTGAATTGATACTGTCAGAAATATAATCTTATCGAGGGGTGCGTAAAAGACTAAAATTTCTGTCAGTTTTTTTTTCATTTTGATGGATTAGTTTGGGTTAGTTTTCTTTGGTTGGACTCCCGGGGCGAGCAAAGCGAACAGAGGCTCTTGCGCGAAGTGAAATATTAGAAGAAATTGAATATTTTCTAATATTTTAATCCATCCACTGTACCGCAAAACAGTTGATTACTATTAGGTTTTCGCAAGTATAAAAAACGTCTAAAAATGACGTAAAAACATTCAATTATGTGTTTCTGGGGAAAAAAACGCCAAAATCGGTCTGAGACGTCATCTAAAAAATTACCAGCTTGAGAACCTCAACCTGAGATCGTAATTCGTAACATCGTAACGTATGCAGCTCCGTGCTGAAAGTGCTGAGTTAAAAACAAATTCTTTACGTTGAAAAAAAGGTTCGACTACGGTGTCTTTTCAATAAATAACTGCGTCCCGCAATGGTGCAAGGCTGTCCCGGATTTTCAAGCCCCAAAACCCGTAAATGGCTTTTTGAAAGTTGGCAACCCTAACCACAGTAGTAATGTTAAATTCCCAATACACCATTATCATATTTTTATGTTGGATTTGCTGTTATTCAGTTCCCAGACTTTAATTATAAAAAACGACTCCTTAATATTTTTTTTGGTGAACACAATTTCTAGAGAACGAGCTTCTCTTGAGAATAAATTTAAACTTATCTGAATTCAAGTTTGAGTAAATAAATACACATAATATATAAAAATTGAAAACACATCACGCTCAAGAGAGTTGATTTCTGTAGAGATATATGACATCATAAAATCCAGTTTGGATGTTTATTATTGTAGTAGCAATCGGTATTTCAGTGCTTCCTAAATTATTACCAAATGTAGGAGAATTTAAATGTTGGTTTGTTACTAAAAACACTTGTTTGTGATATTAGCTATTGCCGCTGATATTATGAATTTACACTCGTTAATAAATTATAAAATGTTTGAATTCCAACAAAACATTGGAGATGCATTTGTAAAATGATTGCTCTATTAATATCATTAATATTTTATAATGCATACACGTTGATAGATAATTATAATGAATTTGGAATTATAGCTTTCGGCTAGAAATTCAATAAGCTCATATGCAGGTTGAATCATAGGTAAATTGTGAATAAAGGATACTTTGGCGATTCCAAATCATCTATTTTAAGTAATAAATAGTATTTTTTCTACAGCCGCGCGCAAAATAACTAATTACTAAATTGAAATGAA
>MU182066.1:416263-448230 GCA_016904865.1 Pissodes strobi
TTATTATAGGTTTGTAATTACTTCCAAATAATTATTATATCGAAGCATTTTATTTAAAACAGAAAAACTCAAAAATAAAAATATTTATGCTTTCACAAAAATATGAATTTGGCAATGAACAAAACATTAATTAAGCAAAAAATTAATCATCTTCCATGTCAGTTGGGGCTACCTCATCCATTTCCGGCACCGTATATGTCTAATAGAAGCCTAAGATCGTAAATCTAAATACTCCTGGTGGTATCTTATTGGTATTACATTTTTTTTATTTATTACCGAAATAGGTAACTTTGCTGAATACAGAGACGATAATATGGTGTTCTGATTTCTACGACTTAAAAATTAGACAAAACCATTTTTAAGTCAAAAAATATAAAAATTATATAGTTACCGACTTTTTGGCCATCAATACATTCCTGTTCGAAACAGAGTCAGAGCTATAATTTACTTGGAAGTTAAGTGTTCCCTTTTGGAATGTTGCTTGTCTAACCGAACTTATTTTAAGCGCTCGACCGTCAGAAGTCTTAGTGTTAGAAGTAAGATATTCATTACTGACATTTTTCCGATTTTTGAAATCGGAATGCTGAATTCTCAAAACTTCGAAAGATTTAGGGTTAACTCTTGTATTTCTAAAAATGGTTTCCCATTCGGAAGGCGCCCACACTATCATTTTCCTAACAGCTCTTTCTATAGTTGCATGGACTGAATCCACCAGCATGTAAGTATGCCCGGGCAGAAAAAAAAACAATCCTAATTGTTTCTAAATGTTGAGCAAAGCCTTGAATAATTTTTTAAGCATTACTAGCCATGCACGATTCCGGTTTTGTTCTGAGCATTAATCACAGTAAAGCACCACATGTTTTGAACATTTCTTATCTAAACTCTCCAATTACTTGAAAATTATTATTGTACATTTTCTTTTTTTTTATGGCAGTGGCACGCACACTAAAGGGAGATCCTATGGCGCTTGACGAGCGGTGTGTGTGCGAAGATATTGATTGACACGGTTCTTGAATATTTGTAGGTCGTAATTAGTGGGAAACAGATGTCCCGGAAGTGAGTTCCACAGTGATGCAGTGCGCCAGACAAAGGAGTTCTGGTAAAGCGATGTTCTAGGTGTTTCTAGTTGTACAACGAACTGGTGCGCTCCTGCCGTCTGTCGGGACTGTCTGACAGGAGTTGCCAGGGGCGGGATTATGCGGGCCAAATCCTGGGAACATCTGCCGTGAAAGTATCTGTAAAACAGAGACATCTCGGCCACATGTCTGCGATGTTCCAGACTATCCAGATTCCGGGTCAACTCCGGATCGCCGACGAGACGCACAGCCCTCTTCTGAATGGAATCCAGCAGCTTTAGGGTATGCTTTGGTGCGGCACCCCAGATATGTGAGCAATATTCTAAGCACGGCCTTATTTGCGCTTTGTACAGCAAGAGCAACTGCTGCGGTGTATAGAGTTTTTTGTTGCGAAATAGCGCGCCAAGCTTCTGGGAGGCTGATTTTGCGATGTTAGCAACATGGTCATGCCATGACATATTGCTGTTGACCGAGGCACCCAGCAGCCCGATTGACGAGGATGAAGGAATGGTCGATCCTGCCATAATGATGTCAGGGTCCGCTGTATTGACCCTCTTAGTAAATGTTGCTGCTTGGGTCTTTGCTGCATTGAACTGGACCAAATTTCGGTCGCCCCAAGTTTGAACTTTCTCCAGGTCTTGATTAATTGCTGTAATCTGCTCCCGTCTGCGGTGACAAGTCTCAGTCGCTCGTAAGGGTTTTTCTGATCTAAAGTGGGAGACAAGGGTACTGTCATCTGCAAAACTGTAAACAGGATTATTCGTTTCGATCAGCAGGTCATTAATATAGATGAGGAACAGAGTTGGTGAAAGTATTGCGCCCTGAGGCACGCCCGCGTTGATGGTGAATGTGTCCGAGATGTGTCCATCGACTGCAACGTGTAGGGATCGGTTCTTAAGGAAACTGGCCAGCCAGCTGCAGAGAGAGGCGGGCAGTCCCAAGGACGGCAGTTTGTTGAGCAGTTCGTCATGCCAAACTCTGTCGAATGCCTTTGAAATATCCAACGCAATCGCTCGAGACTCTCCGTAGTTTTCAATTGCCCTACTCCATATATGAGTGACATAGGCCAATATATCTCCTGTCGATCTCTCTTTGCGAAAGCCGTATTGATTATCGCTGATTATTCTGTTGCTCTCGAGGTACTTGAGTAGTTGCTGGTTGACTACACGTTCCATGACTTTGGAGATTATTGGAAGCAAGGCAATTGGGCGATAGTTTGAGGGCGTGGTTTTCTTGCCTTTTTTGGAACAGGTTGCACTCGAGCGACTTTCCAAGAGGATGGGTAAATCCCTTTTCTGTAAGAAAGAGAAAAAAGCCTGGAAAAAACGGGTGTTAGTTCGTTGGCGCAGTTCTTTAGCACGATGGCAGGTATTCCGTCCGGTCCCGATGCCTTTTGCGTATCTAGTTCTTTAAGGATTTTGCGAATATCACGGTGAGAAAACTTGACTTCTGCCATGGTAGTGTTGATGTTCGGTATAGTGGGGAGAGTCCTGCCTTGGGGCTCGTCTAAGGTAGAGTGCGATGAAAACATTTTGGCGAGCATGTTTGCTTTTTCTTTGGCTGTAGCCGCCGTGATGCCACGTTCGTCCGTCAAAGGTGGGAAAGACGTCTATTTCCATCTGATTCACCCCATATAAAACAAGTGCCGTTCCTCGTACCACTTTAATACACCGTTTCATTATGGAAAGAATACTTTCTGGAATAATATAAAAGTAAATTATCCTCACGTGGAGTATTCAGAATTTTTTGTAGGACAAAACTTGCACTAACATATTCATCTTCTGTACTGTACTTTTTTTGGTTAGATAGAAATAATTCGTTACACTGTTCGTTCATTTTCAAATGTTTTGCAAATTTGTCTTCTGATTCTACTGTTCCTTGAAAAGCATTATCTTCTCCTGGATTCACACATTCGACATTTTTTATCTTTATTGGGTTGATGAATTCCTAGCTCTTTCAAAAATGTACCTTTAAAGACTTTTAGTGATATTTGAGCTTTGCCATTTTTTCTCGTTCATGTAAAAATTGCCTGTATACAAAACTTAAATTTCTCAGTTCATAAGGGAGATAATTGCGGTCAGTTTTGTTTCATCAATAGTGGGATGGAACTGCAGGAAGCTTTTTAATAAAGTTATTAATTTCTCGTCTATCTTCATGGCTTGTCTTATTGTGCGGTATTTGTTTGCCCCTTCCATCCGGTTTCGCTGATTTCTGGACAGCATTCTGAACGGCATATCTTAAGGTCATTTAGGAAATATCGATAGTCTTTAATAAAAATTGTTGGCAAATCTTTAAACGTTCATCTTTCCAATTTATAAAGTATTTAAATGTGTTTGGTCTTCTGCTAACCAATGCTGCTTGAAGCCTGCGGCGCCGGCGTATTGGCACGTTTTCAATACAAGTTAAAAGCCAGTTACATTGCCGTTCATAAGATCCTAGACCCCAGTAAAATTCATGGATATCATGCCGCCTAATATTGCTAAACTTTTGTACGCATTGATTTTGGCATTTTTTTACATGGTATATCTTTTTTACCTATGCGAAGACAGTTTTCATATTATTTAAGAACCTTTTTGCTAATTTGTTTCTTCTTCCTCTTCCCCCTGTTGTTCAGTTTTTCCGGTCTCTACGTCATCATCTGTGTCTTGATTTTCATCAATTAACATAAAATCCGTATCTTCGCTGTTACTGGCTGAAGAATAAAAAGATCAGAGTTGAATATTTTAAATAGCTTTGTTTGGTTTTTGAAGTGTCCGCTAAATGTGCTTCAGATTTTTCATTATTATCGTCTGATGAAATGTCATAGCCTACAAGTTTTAATCTAGAACTTTGGATGGTTTCATCTGGTAATAAATAATTATTTTTGTCAAGTTTTTCAAGTAAACTGTTCTGTTCGCAAAATGTCGCCTCGTCTATACCAGTCTCCAGATCAATTGTTGTTATATTTAAGTTGTCTGATCCTAACATTAAATCAACAGGCATTTTATCAAAACCAGCTTTAGTAAAATCACTAATACTACTACAGCTACCATGACCATCTTTAAAAGAAGCACGCACAAGTTCTATTATTTTAGCAGCCCGTGTTCCAGACATTCCTCCAATATTGAAAATACCATGTTTTGATAAATAATAAATAAGTAAAACAATTATTATTAATAATAATTATAACTATATTAGACCATACTGGTTTATAGTGATTATCTCCATAAATAATCGGGCTAGGTATTAAAGCTGTCACTTGTCAATCCTTAATGCATAAAAATAAGGAGCTGTATAAACATCTCGTTTTCTAATGTACTACGCTTTATAGTCTATCCATTATCAATTAAAATTATTTATTATGGATTACCAGCTGGCAAACCAGACTTAAAGAAACTACCAAACACGACATTAAAATAGTACGACTTGCAGCATCGGCGCGCGGCGCCGGCCGCCGCGCCGCCTCGCCATTACCATTTAGGTTAAGGAAACAATTATTTAAAATTAAACAGAAAATACGAATTAAAACGCAAGTTTCTTAAGTAATTTAAATAACATTTCTTTATCGCTATAATAGGTTAATTATCAATATTCATTAAAATAACACTACCAGAAGTCACTCTTATATAGGTTATACTAGCACTAAACTATCGTATCTAATGCAACCGGTATCGTAAGCGGCGCCAGTGCTGTTGTTTACGTTACTCTTGTGGTGCATGTTCATAAACTATGCAGCTTCCGATAATTTAAAGGTTGTTTTAAAAAGAAAGTTAACTAACGCTAAAAGAAAAATTGTTTTCCCTCCTAAACCACCAACAAGGGTTTACGATACTTTTGCAGATATTTCCTTGCAACCGCCTTCTTACGATAGACAGAAAAACCTATTTTGGACAAAATTGCGGCTTACGATACTTTGGAAAAAAGGTATCGGAATATCCTCCACAACCGGAAGCAAACACAAGAGCTTTTTCAGATTTTGAAGTGTTTCCAGAAATTTGGATGATTAGTAAAACGGATAGTAAGTTACAACGTGCTTTTGAGAAAAGCAATAATATTAATAAAGGAAAGCTAATACGCAATTCGTTGGCGATATCAGCTATTTTTCCGTAGTGATATGAATGGTTAACTAACATTCGTTATTCTTTCCAACTTGTAACGCTCAAGAAATTACCATATGCTTGTTCACTAATTAAAGTTAGATTTTACTCGCTATTTCGCTATTTCAATTTTACTTACTTCTTAGTCACTGTTCAAAAATTAGTTAAACATTTTTTGAAAAGAGGTGTTTAAATATTTATTAAATTTCAATATAAGACGCACATAAGAATAGCATTGCCATATATCGATCTTAGCACAAAGTTCATTAATTCTTATCCAAATAATTCCGGGTAAAATCCAACATTTAACATCTATATCTCGTTGTGGTGACGTGACCCGATTGTCTGTTTTAATAATATTGTTTTATTTCATTTTCCTCCGAAAGGGGTGAAGGGGGTTAAGAGTGTGCATGCTTTATCTAAAACTAGACGTTTTATATTAAGTGGGTTTAGGAGTTTGAACTCCAATTTGGCTTCGAGAACATAAAATTGGTTAGTTAATATGTTAGTGTATTGAGCTCTGAACATATTTTTATGAGCCTCATAATCAAAAATAATGATATGTCCCAAATCTGTTAACATGCTAGTGAGCTTGCTTTATTTTGTTGGAGGGCAAATACTAAATTTATGCCCAAGAAATGTTAAAGAAATTATTTCATTAGGAATTTCAATGTTGCATGTTGGTGAGATTTTTAAGTCACTTTTGTTGAGATCTAATAGAACTAGACTAGATTTTGGCGTTTTATGTCGAAAGTATTATTATCGTCAATGTGAGCTCGACATTTGTACGTGAGTGGTCTCCCAGTTCATCAACTTTGCAAAAGATACACGTTGTATGGATGTAGTGGATCCTAATTCCGATGCATTTAATACCGATTATTGGAGCAACTGCATTTTATTGGCCACAGTCCTAGACGGTATGTCTTTGCTCTCTTTTGCTTGAACTAGAGTTTTCCAATGCTAGTGTTGTAATTTGAAGTTTAAATTACAAGAAGGTAGTTTCTCTATTTAGTTTCGTAGAGTTTTGTTAGCTTTCATAGAGGGATTAATTAAGGCTTTTAAACTGTGGATGGGGTGAAAACAGCCATGAAAACAAACTCTCGATATGTAGAACTTATATTTATTGCATCATAGTGATTATTATTGCGAATCTGCCATTAATAAATTTCGTATTATTTCGGCTCTACATTGATTTTCTATAATATCGCATTAAATATTATTAATTTCTGTAATCTAATTTTCATTTGGACATGTCGTGTAGCTCTTAAGGATTGTAGAGTTCAATTTTCTCTCAAAGAACTAATCAAATTTCAATTGCAGATGTTCCGCCTCGTCCAACCTTTCAGCCAGCCTAACTGATTTCAGTACTAGCAGATTTAAACAACCCTTAACAGGCAACATATGCATTTTTCTTTGGTATTTTATTTTTTCCTTGCTTGTAGATGTTCCTTGCCTTTGGTTTTAAGCATAGACCTTGAATATGTTGATCAGTATCAGTATTAGTGTAGAAGGGGTGCACTTAGGCCACCAATTGGGCCCGTTGTGCCCGCAGCCCGCATTAGAGAACCTCCAGGATGCCGGTCCTCCTTAAGAAAGCCCGCATCTCCTTCAGACTAACACGACGCACTGAATCTGGCTCGATCGTCGTCACGCCAAAGATTCTGAAACTTGTCCACGCGAAGGCGGGGCATTCCGTAAGTAGATGGTATGGGGTCTAGTCGTCCTCCATGCACCATCTACACTCCCCCTCCTCTGCAATTCTCAACAGGGCCAGGTGCCGTCTAAGCCTACAGTGCCCTGTGTAGAATCCTACCAGGGCCCTGCACTCCTTCCTAAGTAGGCACAACAGCCCCCTGGCGAGACTCTTCGCGGGGCCATGTATCATGAGCCTCGTCTGTCTCATCGCCGGAGCCGTCCGCCGTACCTCCTCCGCCAGATCCTTCATCCAGACCTCCAAAGCTCTTTCGCGAACACTCTGGGCGATCCCCACACAGGGATCAGGCCCCAAGTATCTGCGTGCGGAGCCTTCTCTGGCTAAGGCATCGGCGGCCTTGTTTCCCGGTACACCCGAGTGTCCCGGCACCCAAACCAGCGTAACCTTGTTACGCTTTGCAAGTTCAATTAGCCAGCGTCTACACACCCTTACCAACAAAGAGCGCGTGCGGACCGATTTTAGCGCCATGAGTGCGGCCTTGCTGTCGGAGCAGAAGAAAATCCTCCCGCCACCGACATTGAGCCTTGACAACTCCCAGATCCCCATCATAATCGCAAAAATGTTCGCTTGAAAAACCGTAGTGTGCTCGCCCAATGAGGCGAATAATTTCCGCCCCAGGGCTTCATAGTACGCACCAGCTCCGGGTAGTGTTCCCATTCTGGACCCGTATGTGAACCAAATTAGCCCATCCCAGGTTCCCGTCCTTACTTCCGTCCAATCCTCCTTTGTAGGGAGGAGGAAGTTCTGCCCCTTGGGGAAGCTTATCTCAGGAATCATCGCTATAGATCACAATGACCCCCGTTGTCACTCCACATCCCCGCATCAGCCAATCTCATGGCCGCTCTGGCTGCCTTGTGCCTCGCCCGGTCCGCCAACGGAGGCAACCCCACCAGCACCTCCAGGGCCCTTGTGGGCGCCGTCCTCATAGCCCCGGTGATGCAGAGGCATGCAAGTCGCTATAATTTGTCCAACACTACTCTGGGCGCCATTTTCATCGATCCTGGCCACCATAAAAACGATCCGTACATGAGCATCGGAACGATCATCGTCCTGTCGATAAATAGCATAGTTTTAGGCCCAAGTTCCCAGGTCCCTCCCAGCACCCTACGGCAAACCCACAGGACACTGAGCGCCGCCGCAGTCTTGAGCCGCATGTGTTCCTGGAAGGTCAGTTTAGAGTCCAACAAGACACCCAGATACTTGACGCACTTATTAGCCACAAGGGGGATCCCTTCCAACGGGAGAGGACTCCAGCTTCCTTTTCCTGGTAAAGATTGCCATCTCTACCTTGTTGGGATTCGCTCTGAATTCGTTATCCCTACACAACTGTGAGAACCATGTCAGTGCTTCCTCCAGAAGCCTCTGCAATATTCCCACCTCAGTACCTTGCGCCATCACAACGTCGTCTGCACATAGACCCCATGCTCTACTCTCAGGATGAGTAGGATCTCGTAAACCACTAGACACCACAGGAGGGGGGACAAGACCCTCCTGAGGACATCCCCGCGATGACTCAACCCCAACCACCTAACCTCTCAGCCTAGCCTCGACCCTCCGCCCGGTGAGCATGGAGCGGATCCAGCTCGTTATGACTGGACCAACCCCCGTTCGCTCCACCGATCGGCAGATCGAACCCACGGCTGTGTTATTGAAGCCTCCTTCAATATCCGCAAACACGCACACCGATAGCCGTGCGCCCCCTAGTATCTCCTCCAGCCTGGATACCAGGTGGTGAAGAACCGAGTCCACCAACCTGCCCGTTCGATATGCGTGCTATTCCGGACTTAGAGGGGCCCCTAGAGCCACCCACTCCCTAAGGTATCGGTCCACCAGCCTCTCTAGTATCTTCATCAAGAAGCTGGTGAGACAAATAGGTCGATACGATTTCGTATCGGTGTAGTCGTTCCTTCCCGCCTTGGGAATAAACACCACACTGCTGTGCCACCAGGGCTCCGGCACATACCCGTGTGCGATAGAAGCCCTGAAAAGATCCATCAGCGGCGTGCTAAGGAGTCCTCCGACACTCTGCAACAGCGCCGAAAAGACCCCATCCTCACCTGCCGCCTTAAACGGGGCGAAGGTCTGGATCGCCCACCTTAGCCTATTGTAGGTGACCATCTTTTTGGCAGTGCCATAGTCAGCTCTAACGCTAATCCTGGCCCCGCCCTCACCTCCCCGGTCGATGCCTGTTGAGCCTGGGAAGTGTGTGGTCAGCAGCTGGTGCAGGGTATCCGCCGGTGACGACGTATAGCCTCTACCTGGCATACGGACACTGCCCAATTTGACGAGTGGGTGTCTTGACAACACCTTGCAGAGCCTTGGGATACCCCTCCACAGTAGGCCCTCCAGGCACTCCTTCGCGATCCTCTCAGCTCTCTTTTCTACTGCCCCCGGGCCTCTTTATATAGTTCCCAGTCAGTATACACCCCGCTATGTCTAGGCCTATTAAAGAGCCTCCTCAGTGTTTCCTAAGGTTCTCTAGGGTGGAATTCCACCAACTAGTTTTCCCTTTACAGTGACGCTTAGTCACAGGACAGCTGCTTGTGAAAGCCCCGGCCATCGATGATCCCTCGGCATGTCTCTTAGACGCCAACTTAGCTCCTTCCTATAGAGGTCCCAGTTGGTTGCTCTGGGTTCTTAACCTCCTCAGCTCTCGGTGAAGAAGCGCCCAGTTCTATAGTGATGTATCTGTGGTTCGACATCGAGTCCTCCACAGACACACCCTATTTCGTAATATCCGGGAACGAAGCCCTGGTGCACAGAGTCAAGTCTATGACCGAGCTTCGTCCCGTAGTAAAGAAAGTGGGCTCACTCCCTCTGTTGGCTATCTGTATCCCCACAGATGCAATGAATTCCAACACTTCTTTCCCTCTCCGATTGGATCCAGCACTGCGCCACACTATGTGATGCGCGTTGCTGTCACATCCAATCAGGAGTGGGATATTTACCTCCTCGCAGTAGGTAACCGATTCCTTATTACCTCCGAAGGGCAAAGTTGACCGGCTGGGAAGTATGCTGACGCTAGTACCACCCTCTATACAACTATTTATTTATTTATTTATTAAACATTTATTTTGCAATACAATTCAATTAGCAATACATATACAATAGTTCAATAGATATTTACATATACTGCAAAAAAGGAGATGAAAGCAATTTAAAAATTGTTCAAAGTTCAACCCCTATAAACTAACAGCTAACAAAACTCTTACTAATTATCGGTTCGCATAAGTAATACAATCGAAAAGATGAAAAAAAAAACTATGGATGATTAAAATACATATGTTCTAACAATATAGCACATTAAAATCTCATTAAATAATTCTAAACGGAACGCATATCAGCTGCATTGCACTGTGCACTTATCGACCAAATATTTCTTGTCTCAATTTCTTTTTAAAAATGGAGGGTTTTAAGGCTTTTAATGAAAGAGGAACAGCATTATACAGCCTATAAACATTGTAAGAGAAGCCTCTTCGAAACAGAGCCGTTTTGTGTGGTGGTGGAGATATAAGACCCCTAAATCTAAGATTCAAGCTATGGACATCTGTTCTATATGTTATTTTATTAGTCAGGTAAGGTGGATTGTCTTTAAAAATAATGTTGTGGAAAAATACTAAGGAGTGCAGTCTACGCCGATCCTGCATATTCAACCATTTGGCATCATGTAGTTTGTGCGATACTGGATCATATTTTCTTATGCCATAAATAAACCGCAAACAACTCTTTTGTACTTTCTCAATTCTATTTGAATATTTTTTATCTAAACATGGTCCATATAAAATATCACAATAGTTAAAGTGACTTAACACTAGAGAGTCTGTTAATTTTATTTTTTGATGGTGAGTTAATAAGTGGCGGTGTGGATAAAGCAATTTTAAGGAAAAATATGCCTTTTGTAAGTAATGCCCTACTTGCTCTCTAAAACGAAGTTCCGTGTCAATTCTTAGACCAAGGTTTTTTTCGCAATTTGTAAATTGTAAAATCCTACCCCCTACTTCTATATTAAGCTCTGACGTTAAACGATTCTTATACTTACCAAAAACCATAACAGATGATTTAGTTGGATTTATCAGTAATCCGTGACGTGCTGAGAACTCTGTTAGTCTTTTTAAATCGTTATTAATTAGAGCTTGCGCCGCAGGCCAAGTACTGGGGACAAATGAATAAAGCACCTGCGTGTCATCGGCATAAAAATATGCAGCGACATTTTCCATACAGGATGGAAATTTACTGGTATATATTGTAAATAGCAGAGGCCCCAATATTGAACCTTGCGGCACACCGCAACTGACAGTTTCTCTGGCCGACCGGCCTACACTTGTTTCAACATACTGCATCCGATCATTAAGATAATTTTTAATTAACATTATGGCACTATCCGAAAACCCAACATAGTTTAAAATAGCTAACAATAGTTCGTGACATATAGTGTCAAATGCTTTCGAATAATCTAAGAGCACCAGAACGGACGAAAGACCAGCATCTGATGACCTAATAATATCATCTGTAATACTTAAAAGTGCCGTTACACAACTATATCCAGTCCGATATCCTGACTGGTTGAGGGGCAAAATATTATTTGTTTGCAAAAAACTTCTTATTTGATTATTCATAATCTTTTCTAGCAGTTTTGAGAGGCAAGGTAGAATACTAATGGGTCTTAGCTCGTTAAAACTAGTGACTTTATTATTCTTGGGAAGTGGTGTAATGCGTGCAATTTTCCATTCATCTGGAAATACCCCTTCCAAGAGACATGAGTTAACTATGTTAGTAAGGATTGGTAGAATTCTGGGGCAGCACATCAACACCATTTCTATATTTATTAAATCCGCTCCCGATGCCAATGATTGAATATTAAATAGCTGCACTTTTACCTCGTTGATACTAACCGTTTGAAACATAAATTTGTCATTTACATTTATATTTAAATTTAAATTATTGCGGTAGTACTCCAATAATATAGGATCCACTTGTTGTTTATTTTTAGAAAATTGCAAGAAATGTCGATTTATATCTGAAGGTTTATTTAGACTATCGGGGATAGTTATGTTCGTAGTTTTAGATGTTATATTTAAATTTCTTAATTTCTTCCAAAGGATTTTACTATTACCTTCATTAGAAACAGACTCTAAGTATCTTTTTTTTTCATTTTTTATTGCAATGTTAGTTTGGTTACGTAACTGTTTGTAGCCATCCCAATGACTATAATTTTTTGTATTTTTGTATTTTTTAAAAGCTTTATCCCTCAGTCTTATCATAATTTCTATAGTGTCTGTTAACCAAGGTGGCTTTTGTTTTTTTATTTTTATAGTTTTTAAAGGAGCCAAAACATCAAAAATGTTTTTTATTAAAATATTAAAATATGATACTTTTGCATTAATATTTGAAATGTGTACTATATCTTCAAACGGTGTATTTTCCAAAAATTCGGACAATAAATCTTTATCAATGCGCTTTAGATTTCTCATTACAACATACTTTTTATTCTCATTAATTATTTCTAAATCTAAAAGACAATGTATTAGTACATGATCCGAAATATGGGGAACGTTTTTTGTCGAAAAGGTGTAATCTTCTTCTTTAGGTAGTACTATTAAATCTATAATACTACTACTTCTATCAGTGACTCTAGTTGGAGTATTTACTATTTGTTGTAAGTTAAATGTTTCGATGCACGAAAGAAAATCTTGAACACTTTTATTTTCCAAATCTATTAAGTTTAAATTAAAGTCACCACCACAAACAACCTTATCGCACTCCATCGAAAACGCCAACAAAGAGTCCTCAAAATTATTTAAAAAATCCAAAAACTGCCCTTTTGGTGGTCGATAAAGAGATCCAATAATATATGCAACATCCTTAAATTTAATCTTAATCCACAGCTGTTCCAAATATTCAGTTTGTAACGAATCTAGAGTCTGAAACTTAAATATATTTTTTATATATATTCCAACTCCACCACCTCTTGTCGCCCTATCAACCCTTATAAAAGCATAACCTGTTATCTGTATATGAGTTTCGAGAACATCGCCTGTCAATCATGTTTCCGATATTCCAAGAATATCGAAATTTTCCTGTATCAAAAGTGATTTAACTTCTGCAAAATGTGATATTAATGAACGGACATTTAAAAAAGCAATATGCAGTGATCTCATTCCTTATCTCGCAATATATAAAAAATGTAACTAAAATAAGTAGATAAAGGTAATAAAAATAAAATTAATTCTATACATTAATTAATTCTATACATTAATACTAAGACTAGCTAATAATTTTTACTGAATTAAAAAAGAAGCAACCAAAAAAGAAAACAATTGACTTCCGGTCACAATTTATTTGTCGTTGTATTTCATAATATCCTCCTCTGTTTTAACCACCGTCTTATTTCCATTTACACTTGCAAATATTCTCCCTCCTACAGTCCACACCCTGTCCCTGCCAATTTTATCCTTTGCCAACATCAGCAAATTATATCTACGAAGAGTAAGCTCCTCGACAATGACTAACTTAGTGCCTTTTAGCTTTTTTTTATCAAAAAATACAAGATTTCTTTGATTCAAGGATGAAAACTGTATATTAATTGGCCTTGGTTTAGAAGGTCTTGAATTTTGTCTTTTACCAATACGATGACAGCGCTCAATATTAATACTGGCGATGTTAAACTTATCTTGTATGAGCCCAGAAACCTTACTCTTTAAGTCAGTGCTATCCTCAGGAAGACCATTCCTACGCTTGTAGGAATCTTGACCAGGATAGGGACCAGGTCTCTGGTAGCCTTATCCCTTAGGAAAAAGTCCTCCAGTCCCACTGTCACTCTGGGGTCCCCCATAGTCGGATCCGGTGTATACAACACATATCCCGCCATGGACAGCTCCTTTGCCCTGGATTTGACAATCCAAGGTTCCTGGATAAGTACCATTGCTGTACCCTCCTCTACTATCTCCCGGCATAGGTGGGCCGTAGCAGCCCTACCATGCTGCAGATTTATCTGTAGAATGGACATGGCAAACGCCCACCCTTCATTCGTACTAGAGAGTGCCCTTCAGTCTGAGTCAGACTGACGGAGCTCCTCCTCCTCTGTGGCACCTCCCCGAGGGGGCTCTACCTCTGCACTAGCCCCTGACTAAGGAGCGGCCCCCCGCGGCGATCCCACCATGGCAGAACCGCCATCCTCCTCAGAGGCCCTCACATCCACGTCCATGGCGAGCTCACCCTCGAGGCCCTTCTCCGGAGAGGTCCCGTCTAGAGCCCCTGGCCCCTCCTCAGGTCTCGACCCCGGTGCGGCCAAAGTTACCCTTACCTGCACCGCCAAGCAGAACAGGAGAGAGCACCTAGACGCGATGGTGTCAGCGGACCTGTCGTCCACCTCCATCACAATCCTGGAACCCTTCTCCTCCGTCGTTCTCTTCCAGACTCTCCAGAGTCGGCAGTCCAAACCATTCTGGACCTCAAGGCAGCGGAATATCGCTACATAATATTCAGAATTACAGTGCCTGTTTAGGCAATAATGGGGGCTTTTTTATTAATTGTAAAATGTTGGAAAATTATATAATTTATTATTTTTCATTTCATTTCATCCTAACTGTTATCAATTTTTTCTACCAATCATTGAACTAGCTGTTAATTTTTGTACATCAGGTCATTCCTACATTCCACCATCACCTTTTAAAATTAATACCCGCAAATACGTTATTTTTTACATTCTGACGTCATATCGGAAGCCTGAAATTACAAATATACCAACGATTTTTTCTCAGCTATCGCTTCAAATGATGACAGTTATTTCAGACATAATCAAGTAAATTACTCGCTATATATTCTTTAGATGAAGAGTAAAGGCTGTGTGCATGTACGAAACATAATAAATGAAACATTCTTTGTATTCTATGCAAAAATTTTTAATCCAAGAGGACTTCTAAAAGTGGTGTAGCATTCGGCCTAAGCCATCATCAGTGTTACCTGAAAAGTAAGTAAAAGAACCACCCATTAGTGGAGAGTCAGAGACTACTGCAAAAATGTAGGTAAAGAATATGATAAAATTGACATTGTTATGTTTAGATACAAAATTTGTTAGAATTTGAAAGGGGTTAATTAAAAGTGTAAATTAAGAATGATGATTTATTTGGTGAGATTTTTTGTGATTTTTGACAAAATGATATGAGCAGTATTATGTAGCCCAAATTAGCTAAAGAATATTTGAAATTCCTGTTGACTACATCAGTGACGGCCTGAGAGTTGTTTTTGAAAAGGAAGAAAATAGCGAACCCAATTAAGAGATGTATTAGCCTAGGCTAACTCAACTCAAACGGATAGAAAAGAAAAGAAAGAGCTTAACCAAATAAAAAGTAACTACATTAGGAACAGACCAAGCAAACTCGATCCACAGGAGTGCCCCCCCCCCCCCCCCACCCCTTTTTTGGGTTGCTTAATTAGTACTTGAAGATATGTAAAAAGGTGCTTTGTTGGGGAAATTAAAATTCAGTGTGGAAGAGATGGGCAAGGCTGACTCCGCCCAAAATATGAGTTATAGAAATGAAAATAAAATTAAATTATATTCCCCTATTAAAAATTGTAAATAGGAAATTAGTATTAAGGCAATGGTTTATAAGCAGCTCGTTGGGGATCTCGATGTCCTCCATAAAATCCAGCCTATTGAAATTTTTTGAAGAGATGTTATGCAGGATTTTTTAGCTAGAGCGAGGACTGAAACCATGGTTATGATTTCACAAATGTTCTCGAAAAGCAGAGTTCGCTAATACGGACTCTGAGTGGTCTGCAAGTCCTATCGATGTAGGTGCATTGGCAAGAATTGCATGACAACTTATAAATACCGCTATTTGAGAGAGTACCTATCTTATCTTTCGTGTTATTTAGAAAGGTTTGTAATTGTTTTCGTTTTTAAAAGAGACCATAACATTACTGACATATTGGCGAATGGTTTTGTAAATTTTATCATTCGTTTCTGTGATAAAAAAAAAGGAATGGAGAAGTGTTTTTTAGATGAATTGTCTAACAAGCTATGAGAAAGTTCCTTTCTAGGTTTTTTGAGTTTTGTTTTAGTGATTAAATTATCAACAAGGCTGGGATCAAAGTGGTTGTTAAAAGCTATTTGTTTAATTATATTGGCTTCCCCGCCATATTCGATAGTAGACAAAGGTATTATTAAGTAACCTATTAACATATCAATGAAAAGCTGCCATCTTGTGTTGCCACGGATGGTGGGATAGATAAGATATAGTGTGATCCGTTTGAGTAGGTTTCCTATAAATCGAAAAATCAAGGCTGTCCAAAGTTCTACGAACAGTGATGTCTAGAAAATTAAGTTTTTTTTATTAGTTTCAAGTTCGATTGTAAACTCGGTGTTCGGAAGGATGATATTTAACTTGTGTAAAACAGCATTGGCACCCTGAGCATCGCAATCCAGGAAAAAAAAGCAATCGTCTACATATCGGAACCAATAAAGAATTTCTCGATTGTCGGGAGTGACTATATGTATGTTTTTCATATTATTCATAAAATCATCTGCTAAAAAAGGTGAAAGACAGCTGCCTATTGCTAGGCCATCAGTAGGTTTATAATATTTGTTGTAAAATTGGTCGTCTTGAGACAAACAAAGGTTGAGAAGAGATAATAAATTAATTTTTTGTTGATCATTAACGTTATATGAAGTAAGAAGATCACAGTGGCGTGCAGTGCCATTTAGGAGAGGGTAGGCAACATAATAGAAAATGATACAGAAGGAATAAGCCCGCTGCAGGCGCCGCCGTAGGTAGAATTTTTTTTCAGGTGCCACGCCCAAAAACGTCCATTTTGAGGCTCCAAAAAATGTAGGCATAAAGCCTTTTCAATTCGAGTGTCGCCAAAACTATGCAAAGAAAACGCGTTGTAAATGGTTAGTGGACTGGCCTTGTTTTTCTGAGACATTTGACACATTATTTAAATCAATATACCCACGTTTACTCTACAATTTTCTCCTTCAGTAAAGAGTAAGCATGACCAACAACACATTTTAATTTTATGACAACACCTACAGAGCCACTAATAATTGTCATGGATTTTTTTATTAAAATATCGAGGTTTTCTTTCTAACCAACAAAGAAAACAACAACTCCTTGTATAGGTACTAAACTAACTAAACTTTCAAAACTATAACTAAAAGCGCAGGGCATCAAATCCCAATCTCACACAAGAATAGGGCACATGGAAAAGGGAACCTGAGATTATTCTTATTTATGGCTGGCCAATGCCGGTGTTGTATTATCGGGTTTCAGTTTCTTGCAAAAAAAATGCATGGCGTTATTAATACCCAGATATCGAAATATTAATAAATTTAGGGATGCCCCATGTACTGTAATTTTAAACATTATTAAATAATAAAGCTTTCTTATCCAAACCCTGTAATCGCATTCAAACCAATTACTGAAGCGCAAAAAACCAATAACAATATGATCCTTGGTAAAAAAGAATGTCTATCAAATCAAAATATTCATTAAAGAGAACACATTTTGGCAACAGCACTTATCGTTACGTCGCGTCGGCCCGGACCATCTTCGCATGCTTTGTCTCTTTTCTTTTTATGTAACGTTTCATTTGGCTGTCTTTTTTCAAGCACTGCTTTTCGCTTCCATAGTAAATCCAGTATTGACGGTATAAATGCATGCCTTCGGTTTGTTATGGAATGCTTTTTAGCGGATTGCCGTCGGAGAATATTATTCCGTTTAATACAGGTAGCGTAATATGAGTGGTAGACTGTGATGTTTTTCTATAATATAATTAATATTTTAATTGGCGCTTAAGATAAGCTTTTTAAATTTGGATTATACTTATTAGTAAAATTATAATTTATATTATCGGGATTAAATTTAAATGGGAAAATATAAAAAATGTCAGAACATCAGGGTAGGCAATGCATTTGTGCTTTCATTGTGTGCACGCCACTGGAAGATCACCAACAAGTTGTACTGCCTCTGTTTTTGGAACTGTAGTAAAAAGGTTCGATATATCAAAAGAAACCATAATGTAGTTATGTGGAAGTGGTAAGTTTTTTAGTTTATTGATTAAAGAAATGGAATCACTTACTGAATATGTAGTAGTAAACTTCGTAATATCCTTAATTAGGTTGTACGTGAACTGAGCTAGAATGTTAACAGGTATGTTGGTGAAACTTACTACAGGTTAATTGGGTTTTATGGATCTTAGGGAGGCCATATAACCTCGATATTGTAGGATTACTAGAAATTAAATTTTTCCTAGCATTATTTTCTTCAAAAAACGTTTAGAAATATTTGATGAATCTGGTGACTTTCCTTACCAGACGACTTGTCCTTATCTGCCTTAGATATACTTAACAGATTTTCATTTTTAACTTTTGATTTAAGTTTTTTTTAAAGTTTTGAAATAAAAATTAGAAAAACGAGTATTGAATTTTGATAGGGTTTTCTTTGTGTTATATAGAATATTTTGAAAGTCATTGCGAATTATTTTTTTGATGTACAATCATTGTTGATTTGTTCAACCATAACATCAAGCTCAATGGCAAACTGCACAACATCACCTTCAGAAAGTGAGGGTCTCAAACAATGTTTAAGCCTTAAGTTTAAAAGTTCAAGCTCATCCGTGTCAAAAACTGTATTGGTAAAATTATTAATCCTTTCATGAAATTTAAAATTTAAGAATCTCTTAGAGGTGGAGTTAAATCTCTGCAAGTTAAAATTGAAATTTGCTTAATGAGAGTATCGAGTTTTGACTTTACTCTTGAAAATTTAAGATTTTTAACGTCTGAAAGTTAATTGGAGATGCTACTAGAAAATTCAGAGAACTGATCGAGACCAAATTGGTTGACAAAGTTATCATAACTTTTCTTTGGTTGCAATTCATCAAATCTAATCTAGCATAGTGCTTACAAATTTCAGATTTTATGAGTTTGAGTAATAAGTAAGACTTGTAGTACACTTAAACAGGAATAACTTTGCTTTTGGAGAACATTTGCGATATCATAACCATGGTTTCAGTGCTCACTCTAACTAAGAAATATTGCATAACATCCCATCAAAAAATTTCAATAGGCTGGATTTAATGGAGGACATCGAGATCCACAACGAGCTGCGTATAAACAACCATTGCCTTAACACTCAGTTAATCTAAACAGGTCTTACATTCCATTACACAGGAGGCTTCTTGACTAAAGTTACTTTAAGTCCACACATTTGTGAGGGGAGGAATGTTGCTTGATCAAGCACTTTCTTTTTCAAATTCAAAAATTGTATAACAATTTTTTATAAGGGAATTTAATTTAATTATATTTTCTTCTCTACAACTCATATTTTGGGCAGAGTCAGCCTTGCCCATCTCTTTTTTTGCGTATCGTTAAGCAATAATTAAGCAACCAAAAAAAAAAGGGGGGGGGGCACTCCTGTGGATTGAGTTGGTTTGGGCTGATGTCTGTTCCTAATGTAGTTACTTTTTACTTGGTTAAGCTCTTTCTTTTCTTTTTTTATCCGTTTGAATTGAGTTAGCCTAGGCTAATATCATTTCTTAATTTAGTCCTCTATTTTCACTTGATTAAGTACTTTCTTCCTATCTAAAAACAACTTTCAGGCCATAACTGATATGTGGTCAACAAGAATTTCAAGTATACTTTCGCTAATTTGGGCTACATAATACTAATCATATCATTTTGTTAATCTCATCTAGCTTAGACTTACTTACATACCTTAGACAATTAGGTACTTTTATTTATTTTCATCTTCTAAACTTAACACTTGTCACTTTATTAAAATTTAAAATTACCGCCAATTCTTGGCGTATCACTTCCTGCGTCCTCAGTCTACTTCTCAAGACTGTCAACAGCGACACATTTGTCGTTTCACCCAAAAACGTGGTTCTACCTCGTTTTTGTTTTTTAAAAAATTTTTAATTAAATTATATGTAACGTACAATTTGTGAAATTTTCATGTGACCGTTGTCGATTTGTGTTGTTCGTTTATTTTCATGTATATGTCCTTTTCCATTGACAAGTAAATGAAAGAACATCCACCATTTTCCTTTCATTCCACTCATTAAAAAATCACAAAAATCAAACAAAAAGAAAATCATCATTCTTAATTTGCACTTTTTATTAACCCCTCTCAGATTCTACCAAATTTTGTATCTAAACATAACAATGTAAATTTTATCATTTTCTTTACCTAACAATTCTACAGTAGTCTCTGACTCTCCACTAATACTCCAGGGAAATAAAGTAAAAAAATGCCATCTGCGGAATGAGGCCGAACAAGCTGAATTTTTGCAGAGACCTTCGTTTTGATGTTCCAATGAAGCACAAAAAAATCTCATATGCCTACCCTTGTGCGTCTTGAGATATCGAAGGTCAAAGATCATGAAAATCGGGTTTTCACGAAAATCTCGCTTCCATTGCATCTGACATCGTAAGAAACCATAACATGACTTACGTAAAATAGTATTCTCTATAAAATTGTTCATATACATTTTTTTCGTACGACCAACCGTTTTTGAGATATAGCATGATAAAGCGGGAGCGCGCATTCGTAATAGGTAGTACTGTATTACTGCAGAGCTATAACTATAAAAGCACTCTTCTTAATCTGTTAGTATAGAAAATTAAATTCCCATTATTGAAACCGTTAAAAATTTGTTTATTGATAAAAAAATATATAATAAATAATTAATAACAAAACAATGTATTATTTTCATACCACTTTTGTAATGAAATGCAAAGCTTCTATATATTAAAATGCAAATAAAAAAAAATTCTTTATTCTAGACAAGAAAAGTATAATCATCCAGGTATAAAGAAGTGGACCCCTTGCATTGTAAAGCGCCTCTTCGCCGCGTCGCGTCGTGTCGGTCCGTAGCCGACCGATCGGTCGGTCGGCTACGGTCGGTCTCGAATCCAAGCCAGTTTGTTAGTTAAAAGCTGTTTCTAGACTGTGAAAGACATTCTTGTCCACACGGAATGGCTAGTCTGTGTTTTATATGCAATCAACCGGTTTCGGATGGTCCTGATTCAGTGAATGTTGTGCAGGGTTTGCAAACTATAAAAACTGCAAGTATTGAATACCGTGACTTCTGTGAACGTACGTACAGAGTGCCGAGAAGTGTACGTTAGTAAGCACTCGATCACAGCAGCAAAACGGCGCGGCGCGGCGCCAAGAAGTTACAGATTCTTCGACTTCAACCTCGCCTCGTAAGAAACGAGCCAGTCTCTTTGATTTTAAAACTCTTTGTATGTTTTGTGGTGAAGTAGCTGATGAAGAAGTTGAGAAAAAAAGGCGCAGAAATATAGACGACAAATTTCTAAAGTGAGTACAATTGTATTTAAAGACAAAAATTTACGAGTAGCAGACAAACGGGGTGATTCTTTTGGGCGACTAGTAAAAAGTTGCTTTCTCTCTGAAAATACCAAGCAGCTGAATCAAAATACCACCGTGAATGTTTTGGAAAGTTTCAGCGTTATATGTCGTCAACTTCTAAGCAACCACTTCCTCGTCAAAATGATAATGTAACATTGGCAATGGAAGAAATATTTTATTACATTGAGAATAGCGAAGATTCTCAGTTTACATTAAAAGAGTTAAAAGATATTCTCACAGATTATGTGCCAGATGATAAGACAATAATTGCAAAATTACGGGAGAAATATTCAACTGATATTGTAGTCACGACTAAGATCATTCACCATTATTCCCTTTCGCGATGCTCAAGCGGATATTTTGTCCAAAGCTTGGTACGAGAGTAGACAAAACACTCCGGAGAAAAAACGCTTGCGTATAGTCGAAGCTGCTGCGTGATTATTAGAGAGGATATTCGAGGTACTGTTGTTCAGACCAATTCTTATCCGCCTCCGAGCAAAATGTTCGACAATATTAACGGAGAACTTCGTAAAACATTATTATATTTTTTGCAAGAAGTAATTATGAAGAGAAGGAAAGGAAATACGGATGATTTCAAGATAAAATGTACAGCTTTAAGTCATTCTATAATGACTTTAGTGCGACCACGGTCGTTCTCATCGCAGTTATTGTTAGGATTATCTGTTTTTCTCCATAGAAGGTACGCTTCAAAAAGACTTTTAGATATATTGTCAAGTTTTGGTTTTGCTGCTTCATATAAAGATACTACAAAATACGAAATTTCAGTTGTTTATCATGCACAGCCGCGGGTTCTTCCATTAGATTCAGATGCCCTGTACAGTATGTAGCAGACAATGCGGACATTAATGTTTACACTCTCTATGGACATAACACTCTTCAGGTAATGGGTATGATAAAAATAGTAACTCCAGAAGGGGCTGTTATTTCTGAGGAACGTATTAAAACATGTACGATGACACCAAGTGCAAAGGACTTGGCAACATTGTCACATGTGCCTCTCTTGACCTATGAATATGCAGGCATACCAGGATTGAGCAGAATTTAAGTACAAAATTTGACTGATTCAGGTGTATTAGGCGAACGAATTTGTATCGCAGTGGATTTGTTTTGGATGTATGGAAAATGGAAAAAAATTTCACCAGTACCAGGATGGAATGGATTTTTGGAGCTACTAACAAAAGACAATCGTAACTTTTCTACTTCTAGGATCGTATTTCTTCCGTTCATTCATCACCCTGCGAGTAATGTAAATACAATACACCACATTACAGTGTGCTGTAAATGCTGCCAAATCTCATAGACAAAGCACATGTATAATAACTTTTGACCAACCATTATATATAAAGGCTCGGGAAATCGTAGCCGCTTCAGAAGGTCCTGACTTTTCCAAAGTAGTTGTAATACAAGGAGGCTTTCACATGCTCATGTCTTTTCTTGGCTGCATAGGTTACTAAATGGATGGAAGCGGACTCAAGGAAGTTCTCAACACAATATATGCACCCAACTCTATTGACAATATGTTAGATGGTCACGCTTTTGCAAGAAGCGTCCGAGGTCATACCCTGTTACGTCTTGCATTAACAATGATTATTTTTGATGATATGAAGATTACAAATTTTGAAAAATTGGATACATTCATTGAACAGATAACAATTCGTATTGTTTCTTATGACGATGTAGAGGGATGTGCAAATAATTATGTCTCGTTTATCAGTCACTTTCACGAAGAAGTTAAATGAGTTGAAAATACGAGGCCCAACGGTACAGCTCTGGATACAATATCTTGATATGGTGTCGATAGCTCAAGACTTTATTCGCGCTGAAAGACTGGGACTTTTTAATGAACATCCTAATGCCGTCAGAAATATGCTTCCGTATTTTCATTCCAGCGGTCACTTTCTCTACGCCAAATCAGCACATCTATATCTCCAGGACATGATGAAACTAAAAGAAACTATGGATCAACAGACGTATATGAATTTTGAACCAGGATTTTTTACTGTAAAGCGCACACGGAACATGGTCCGATATGATTATCGAACAGACTGATGAAATCCATGAAAGTACAAGGCGGAATTTCTCATGGTCGCAGTACTCAAGTGTTATATGTAAATGTATACAAGGAGTGCATGCCACAAATACGAACCGTGAGGAAATCGAAAAGTTTTGCGGCGTATCTTTAGAAGCTGCGGAGCAACATGTTGACGCTAGGGATTCACGAATAAGAAGGGATACAACAGATGTTTTTAAACTTATTGAGTGGTTCACCCTTCACAATCCTTTTCCAAAAACAGAACAAGTGGTATCAATAGCTTCGGGAATTGTGGGAATTGACAAGGCAAACTGCTATCTTGCTAGTGCTATTAGCCTACAATCGATGGAAAAATAGTTGGATTGAAATTTAATGAAATAAAATTGAAGCGCGCAAACAAAGTTCTTCCACTTTCAACGATCAACAGATCCGTTAAGACACATGAATTTAAAGTTGTTATAGATCCTTTGCTACTTTTCCAAAGAATAACTATTAACAAAAAGTTTGACGATCATCTGCAAAAATATTTTGAGCATGAATTAAGTCCATATCCAACATCACTATTTGACAATGAGGGCATGCGAAAAACCACAAAATCAAAATTGTATAATATGATGGAGCCTGTCAATATTGAACTCAATGAAGATAGTGTAACCTACGTCATCGATGGTGGATTTTTGGTACATCCTGTCGTAGGGAACAAAAACGATACTTTCTTTGACACTCTCGATAGATATGTTACATATTTGCAAAGACATTTTGGTTCTAACATAATTGTTATATTTGACGAATACTCAGACAACTCTACAAATTTAAAAGCAATGGAGCAATTAAGACGAAGCACTGCACTGTCTAAAGAATTTTATTGAAATACTTATTGAACAACTACAAGCTGCCAACATCGCTACAAAACAAGCCAAGGATGATGCAGATGTTCTAATCATCGAAACAGCCATGGAAGTATCGGAAAAAGAAAGAACCGCCGTCATCATTAGAGAAGACATTGATTTGCTTGTTCTCTTAATAGGACAAACTCAGTAACATCACCGACAAATTTTCTTAAAGAAAATTGGCAAAGGGACTACATCAACACGAATTTATTCGTCTAAAAGTCTCGACAAATATCGTCTTTGCAAAGAACATATTTTGTTTTTGCATGCACTCACTGGATGCGACACTACATCGGCACTATTCAACAAAGGAAAACTTCAGGTTATGACAATGTTTGAGAAACATCCCGATTTGACTCAGTCGGTTCAAATATTTCAAGCAGAAAACTGCCTGCCAGATACAGTATTTCAGAACGGAGAGCGTTTTCTGTTAGCTATGTATGGTGCTCCAAAAGATGAAGTGAACCTTGACAAATTTAGATACACCCAATTCATTAAGGCTATACGACTTAATAGACCTGTTAAATTGTCATCCCTTCCACCTACCAGTGAAGCAGCTCGACAGCCTATTTATCGGGTCTACTACCAAGTACAGATTTGGCTAGGGAAAAATCTACAACCCGAAGAATAAGGTTGGGATTTAAAAAACGACATATTACAGCCGAAAACAACACTACTGCCACCTGCTCCCGATGAACTATTAAATACAATATTCAATGGGTGGTTCTTTTACTTACTTTTCAGGTAACACTGATGATGGCTTAGGTCGAAAGTGCTCTGTTACGCCACTTTTAGAAGTCCTTTTGGATTAAAAAAAGTTGCATGGAATACAAAGAGTGTTTCATTTACATATTCCTTATTTATTCAATCGCTATTGTCAAGTAGAATTTCAAATAGTATTAAACGCATAACAGTTAATGTTCTTTTTAATTGACTTGATGTGTAACTTTACAATTTTTTTTTGTGCTACGAAACAAACTGTTGCAATGGTGTTATGGTAATAAACCGTGCAGGTAGATAATTTGGGTGAGTTAGTTGGATAAAACTGTTTCATTTATTAATTTTACTACTAGCATTTCAAAAGAGAAGTGATTAGTACGTATAATTAACTTGAATTTATTGGACCCAATAATAGAAATAACTTCTGATTTTAATATTTAATTTTTTTTTGTTGAGATACCTAAGCCGAAATGAGTTCGAAACTACAACTTGGGCTTTTTCTGACTTGTGCCGTCTACGAGTTGGTGGCGCCTTTAAATAAACTGATGCCCCCTACTCTTCGGCATCGTTAATTGTAAATTTCCTTATCTAAATTTCACTCACTTTCAGTTTCTTTTAATCTGAGGTTCGCCTCATATCTTCAGATACATAAATAAAATTAGATGATAACAAATAGCGTGGAAAATTATTATGGTCTACATGAGGATCCGGCTAAAAATTCGCTATTCTTCGATCTTTTTTATAAATATTAATTATATTGAAGTTGACCAAACTAATGTAGAATATGAATATAAAGCTTAGGTTAAGAAGAATCCGAAGTTACAAAAAAAAAAATCGAAAATACATATTCGTCTCCTTTATTGGCATGGAAGACTGCTCAAGTAGGTGTAAAAACGTTCGCATAATTTCAAACTAATAAATAACAATTACTCGTATTAAATAATAATTTTACATTTTAGAGTTTTTTAGAACTTGCGTTAATGAAGAATTTTTCCGTAGTTAAATCGTTCTATTTTAGTGATCATATTCTTTAATTACAGTAGTTAAGCAACCGGAAATAAAGTACACTTTCGGAATTTTAACGATATGCTTCGCACAGATACGGAACGACACCCTAAGATGAAAAGATAATTTGAAAAACCTCCGCAAATTTAGCGGAGATTTATTACTGCAAATTTGTTCTTGATTATTATAACGGACACAATTATAAATAGAGCTCTTTCAGTTCCAGACCCTAAGGCCCGAAGGCACTAACTACATTCACTAATTGGCCTTAAATTTCTAACAATACTCTAGATTTTTCTGCCATTGTTTTCAGAAGTTAAAAATAGGCTAGTTAAAAAACTGAAGGTAACATTAAATTGCCCCGCAGTATTTGTAACCGATTTTTGCTCAATGAAAAAAATTCTATGATAGACTAATAGAAATGAAAAGTTGCAAAATTTTACTCGTCCTAAAGTGGAAGAGCTGCGGTCAGGGTCAGGAATATATAATTCAGGCTTCAATACAAATATGCAGAAGAACGGACGAAGGTATCAGATGGAAAACATTTAAATGCAAACGATTTTACACCCAGATACTCAGAAGCTTTGTTTAGTACGCGTCACTATCAGTATCTGAAAGCATTGCACATTAAGTTCGGTATGTTCCAAAACCGATTCAGTTATTTTCATCAAGACATGCATTACTGTCTATCATCGCAAAAGATCACAACAATATTCAACAAACAACATCATCTCTCCAATGGGGCAAATTTGGGTATAAAAATATATTTACAATAATATTTACAATAATATTAGAAGCATTTGCAAAACCTGTATAGTTGTAGATTCCGATAAGTTAGTTTTGTCTGATCCTGGCGGTTGCATACTAGTAAGGTGTTCAATATTAAAGGCTATAATTTGATTTTTTTGAATGGGTGGGTAAATCAAAATGATGGCGTAGTGGGAAACATAAAAACAGATTTAAACTAATGTGTAAGTATTCTTGAAACAGAACAAATAATAGTAATCGAGGTAAGTATTTAAAATATTTGAATCATGGCAAAATAAAGACCACCATCTCCATGCGTCTGTGATTAGTGGTAATTTAGATGAATACATAATAGCTTGCTAAAAAAACTATGATTTACATATTCTTTTGAATATAAATATATGACAAAACATCGCTTCTGCCAATGCCGGTCACAAAACTAGGATTCGTTTGGCCTGAACCAGATTCATCCTGAAGTTTCCCTTAGGCAGGGAAACTAGGTTAAACCATACTTTAAACCGCTTGAAACGCAACGACCTTCACAAAAAGTAGTGGGTCAGAGGTCACAGGGTTTTTGGCTCAATCGCCCTAACCGCGTGAATGAAGTAACACTATAAAAACTTCCCACAGGGCACATGGCGCACCTCATTGTATGGTGTCCTTCAGCTGTGCAGGGGCACCGCAGCTGGTGATTGCATATTTATGTCAAAGCTAAACAAGAGGCTAACGCTAGAAACTTTCTGGGCATCAGTTGTGGGAGTTGGGTCTATCTCTGGAAACTTTCCAGGGACTCAGCGCGAGTTCCACATCGGCTCCGCAAGCTGAAGAACGTTCTAGGATGGATCTCAGTTGTGGGAGCTTGGGTTAATTTTGGTTTAGCGTAGAGCTCACCTCGACTGACTCTATACAATCCGAGAAATGGTCTTGGAAAGAACAAAAATGTGGGGGGTTTGGGGTTAATCCTAGAAACATTTCAGAGACCCAGGACAAACTCCACATCAGCAACACTTCCTTAGTCTGGGTGGATGGCGGTCTGTGACCTCGGTTGTGGTGAGTTGAGGCTAACGCTGAAAACCTGTCTGAAACCCAGTGTTAGGTTAGTAAAAATTAAACAGAATAAAGCAACAGTAGTGGTTAGGGGTCCGGTAACGGTGACCAACTAAATGTGCCAAGAAAGCAAGCACTAGTGTAATGGAGCGTCAGCCAGGGGCCTACTGGTTATCGGAGCGCCTTTACAGATACACAGAAGTCATGTAGCGTCCCAAAGGGAAATAAAACCTATTCAAGGGACGAGGTGTCATCCGCTTATGTCCTTTCCAGCTGTACTACATTTGCGAGGGTAGGAGGTGTGCACTTCGATGGCTACCTGTTGAACTCGGAGGGTTTTTCTTTTATGTTCGGTACACACACAAGAGGAAAATCCCATGCCACGAGCGGAGAAGATGGTGGACGTTGGACTTGAAGCGCTGTAGGTTAGCTTTCGGGAAAGACGTTACTCGTAAGTCCATTCTAGAGCGAGGCGGTCCTCAACAGAGACGTTCTAGGTGTTCGCAACTGAATCGTATGTTGATGAGCAGCTCGTGTCTGATGGGTCTTTCTGTTTGGCACAACTCTGGGTGGATTCATAAGTGCCAGCTCGTTCGAACACCTTCCGTAGTAGTCTAGATAGTAAACAGAAAGGTCCGCCACATTTCTTCGATGTTTAAAGCTACCAAGGTCTTTAGTCAACTCTGGGTCATCTACAAGACGGACTGCTCTCCTCTCTATTGAGTCCAATATCTTAAGCAAGTGTTTGGGTGCCGAGCTCCACACATGGAAACAGTATTCCAGAGATAGTCTTATCTGGGCCTCATAGAGCAGTACGAGCTGATGAGGTGTATAAAACTTTTTGCTCTATAGAGTGCTCCTAGCTTTTGTGCTGCTGCCTTGGCGATTTTGGTGACGTGGTTATGCCAATACATGTTGTTTTCTACGCTGATGTTCAGAAGCTTATGGATGAGGCCAGAGCTAGTGTTTGTACTGTGATTCATAAGTCAGGTTCTGCGGTGTTTGCTTTTCTTGAGAAAATAGCTACTTGAGTTTATCCTGCGTCAAACTGGACATTATTTTCCTCACCCCATTTCATGATGGCGGATATATCCTCATTGATAGCAGTAATCTGATTTTTTCGCTCGCCTTGGGAACGAGCAGCGGTCATTGGAGTCCGCGACATGTATGAGCACATAAGAGTGCTGTCGTCTGCAAAGCTGTTAATAGAATTGTTTGTCCTGTCCAAGAGATCGTTGATATAGAGCAGAAACAGTGTGGGTGGTGATACAGGAACTTCAGGAACTCCGGCATTGATTTTAAATTCCTCCGAGAGATGTCAATCAATACCAACTAGGATGCTTCGATCCCTTAAGAAATTGGAAAGCCATAGATGCAGTGCTGGTGGTAGTCCGCATGCTGTGAATTTGCTTAACACTCCGTCATACCACACCCTATCAAATGCCTTGGATATATCGAGCGCCACTGCACGAGATTCACCGTAGCTCTCGATGGCTTTGGTCCACAGGTAGGTCAGGTACGTCAGGAGATCTCCCGTTGATCTGTGCGGAAGCCATATTGACGATCGCTTATGATGCCTGCCGATTCGAGATATTTTAAGAGCTGTTCGTTGATCAGTTTCTCCATAACTTTGGACATAATGGGAACTAAAGCAATTGGACGGTGGTTATTTGGAATCGTTTTTACCTCTCTTTGGTATTGGTTGCACTTGAGCTCATTTCCAGCTAGAAGAAAAACATGCAGTTCTGTATAATAGGAAGGAAAGCCTGCATAGTGAAGCTGTTAGTTCAGCAGCACATTTCTAAGCACTACTGCTTGAACGCCATCCGATCCTGGGGCCTGGTTAGTGTCTAGGCTTTTGAGTATTCGTTTCACTTCGCGTTGATGAATTACCAGACCTGGCATTGAGGAATTCACTCTCGGGATAGTTCCTTGAAAATCTAATGTAGAATTTGATGCAAATATTTCGGCAAAAATGTTCGCTTTTTTTTCGACCGTTTCCGGTATTGAGCCATCATCCATGGTCAGTGGTGGGATTGCCGTCTTTGAGAAACCCTGATTGACAGCTTTGGCAACTGACCAAATGGATCTTGATTCGTTAGGACAGAAGCTTGTTCTTGATCTGCTCGTTATATCCCTCCTTGCTCTCGCCAATGGTCCGCTTACACTGGTTTCTAGTACTCTAGGTCAAAAAATTAAGGTATTTATTTTCTTTTTTTCGAAAAGTATTTTTTTTAGAAAAGTTGATTATTCGACGGCGAAAAGTGTATTAGAAGACTTTGGCAAATGCGTTTTATACAGAGTGAGCTAGTTATATTCAAAATTTTCGTCATTTCGAGTTTTGATATAACATGTTACCATTATTTTATTAGATGGAAATCGAATGATGCGGAGCAACCAAACTTTAGCACATTAAGATGGAGGGAAATGAGCAGAATATGCCAAAATATCGCATCGATCCAATTGATTTGTTGATTTTTAAAATTTTCAGTTTAAAATATCTACCAACGCATAGCTACTTTCTAGAAATTAATTTCAGATTCGTAACCTCGTGTTCTCTGCTATAAAAAAGTTCGGTAACAATTTTCCGTACGAGATAGGAAAATATGAAAAAATCGAAGTTAAATTGAAACATGCAAAAAAATAGAAAAATTTAGATTATTTTACGAGTCTGAATATATAGGTTTGCTATTGATTGATTATGAGAAATATTACAGAAATTGGACTTCTAAAATTTTGACATGATGTTTAGATGAAAATATGTAGCTCTATACATTTATATGCTCTGAAATCTCATTGAAAATAGTCTGAAGCTGGAAAAATGGCCCAGGATCGAAAAATGTTAACTTTTTTGTAACCAGATGCAGTTTCTAGTTTTATTTTTAGCATATCGATGCGTATTGTTTCTATGGCAAATAAGTACAATTTTTTTCTTTTAGTTTCATTTAAAATTATTTGAATATGGGAAAAAGGGCCACGATCGGTGAATTTGCACATTCAAGCGATAAGCAGCGGCTTCTGCCAAATTTATGGGAGATTTTGAGATAAAAATGTACTTTAATCATTGAAGTTGTAGCAAGTTCTTTCAAAATATAGGTCAATTTGTCTTTTTTCTTCATATACTTGTTTTGTTTTAGCAGGAAATTTTTACCAATAATATAATAGTTTATCATTATCACTGACATAATTTTGATTTTTTAGTTATTATGTTAGTTGTGAGGTGATAAATACTAAAGACAATGTTAAAACTTGTTTCCTCTTGTTTCCTCTTTGATACATTTTTTATTCCTGCTCTCTCAGACTTTAAGATAATTTTTGGAATGGTGAAAATATTTTTGATTTTTTCAAACCTGCATTTGTATAGAATCTTTAAGCTACCGATTTTATAGTAAGATAAAATTGAATGAGTTGAATTGAACTGCTTTGTTCTATTATATTAAGTTTTACCAATAAGAAGCGAGCAAATGCTTTAATACTGATTCCATTTATTTGCAATAATTGATTTCTCCTGATACGTTGTATTTATGTATATATTGTGAATAAATTATTCTATTTTTTTATTATTTTCATATTTCAAGCTTCTTCAAAGTAACTTCAACGAAATCTAGAACAAAGAGGTTTTAGTGGTATATCTGTATCAAAATTATTGCAAAATATATTTATAAAGTGTGAAGCATTTTAGAGTAAAATATCATTAGAGAACGCAATTATTTTGGTATCTCGAGTATGTAAGTTCGAGCTGTATCACATTTCGAAAATTACCAATTAGAATGCTTTGAAGCACTCTCTGGCAATCAAAACAATTATTATTGAAATAGAACTTTCCAACGAATTAGTTGATAAAGAGAACCGCGTCCGGTTTGTAATTAGATAAACGACGATGTTCATGAAATAATTGCTGTTGGGAGTCATCTGATATATTAGCAGGTACATTTTTTGAATGCGTCGAATTTTTTCCCTTGATAGTAAATTTGGTTATCGTAAATAACAAATACTATTTCATGAAATTAATCTATCCGCCAAAGCTGTGTGCTATAATTAAATGGGTCATGGTGTATAAACATAAACCGCCTTATTCAATAATAGTCTATAAGCTTTAAAATGCCATACCCATTACACATTGACTAATAGTCTAGAATCTATAGCAGGTAGATTTCACTTTTTTATGTTAGGCACACTCACAATAGTAGAGTGCCCAACGCAGTAAAAGCCTTCTATAAAATGATTTCTGTGGGCACCTCGGGGTTACAAGCTGAAATTTTCA
>MU182066.1:453230-507915 GCA_016904865.1 Pissodes strobi
AGAAGTCAAAATAAGTTATAAGTAGCACTCTACTACAAAAGGAAAACCCTATACCAGTCAACGAGGGGTGAGTGTGCGGAGAAGATGGTGGATATTGGACTCTGTAGGACGCTGTAGGTTGTGGTTTTCGGGAAAGACGTTCTTCGGAAGTCCATTCCAGAACGACGCACTCCTCCGCAACTGAATCATATGTTGATGAGCAGCTTGTGCCTGACGGGTATTTCTGTTTGGCACAAGACTAGGCGGGATCATAAGTACCAGCTCGTTCAAACACCTTCCGTACCAGTATCGATAGTAAAGAGAGAGGTCCGCCACTTTTCTTCGATGTTCAAGGCTATCAAGGTTTCTAGTCAACTCTGGGTCATATCCGGGTATATTCGAGTGAACATGTGTAGTGCTTGATTTCACTTTTCTTTCTGATAGAGCTAAAATATGAGGCTTATTTGATGTTCGGTGCTGGTGGACCGAGTTAATATTTGTAGTGATGCCTCTTCTTTGTAGAAGTCCAACCGCAGTCTATTTCCTGTCTCGGAGACTTTCATGCCCGATGGTCCTCCTAGACCAGCCTCCACCCGGAGATATGAATGGGAGGCTATTTTACCTCCGGAGTATTTTGATCTGGGAGGCGACATCATGCAATATTTCTTCTTTTCCATTTTGGGAACCGGATCACAAGGGCACAGTGACAAAACATGAACCAGAGCTTATTTTACGCCACCTAAAATAATGTAGTGGTATTTCACCGGGCGATGCGAGTGGACCACATCTACCACTACCATTATATATTTTTAGGATTTGTCATTACGCTAACTTCAATAATACATTTTTCAAACATTTTTAAACCATAACAACTATTAGCTAATAAGATTTTGGAAACGGAAACCTCATTATTAGACAACACAGACATTTTTGGTTACTATTAAGTGAAATTAAATTAAAATATTTTAGTATATACAGGGTGGTCCAAATTATGATCGGTGAACTTTGGCAACTGAATCATACGTTGATAAGCAGCTTGTGCCTGGCGGTTATTTCTGTTTGGCACGATACTAGGCGGAATCATAAGTAAAATAATTTAGTATTTACAGGGTGGCCCAAATTATGATCGGGGAACTTCGGCTGCGTATTTCTTTTTTTTTTACTTTTTTTTGAATTTGCGTTAAACTTCGTCGATGCTATAACAATTGAACTTTTTTCTACAGAAATGCCTGTTTAAAATGATACATGCCCTATATGCACCATTTTTGATTTGTCGTGTCCGTACCACGGCGACGCGACGCTCGTATCTTGGGCGAGTGTTGTATCTGTACGACTTTTATTTTTTAAGTGAATGGATTTTGATGAATATCTAGTAAAACTATATTTTTAATTTTTTTGAATCTTTAGATTTTTGTTGCTAAATATTACCTTCCCAGTAAAAAAAACAATTAGATAAATCCGGAATGTATTTATATTGGCATGGTAGATTTCAAAGCATGGTAAAACACATAGCACGACGTTTGAATTATCGCATCATATTTCGTAAAAAAAAAAAACAATAAAAATGCAAATAAAAGTTGAAGTTGGAATTATTCATATTATCTTATACACTTAAATGGAAAATAATTTTTTGTATAATTTCAACTTCGATAATCAAGAACTAACTATTGAAAATAATAATTAATAAAGAAGTAATGCAAGTAATCTAAATAAAATACAGTGCATAGCTGTAGCAAGTAAAAGCATTTAAAATAAATAAAATTTAATCGTCCTGAAAACAACTTAACATTAAGAACTTCTAAATGCCCCATCGTTTAATCATCTAAAAGATACTTATACCTCGAAAAACTTCTTTTCACGTCAACGCTTGTAATAGGTCCATATTTAAACTTTAAGCAATATCTGGTTCCAATTTTAATTCAGAAATATTTTTACCACTTAGAACTGATGTTATTTTAACCAGTATTTGAAATCAATATTCTTTAAAAAAATATCTCGCATTTTATTTTTAGCTAGATCGCCAGTATGTTTCGGAGAATCATTAATAGCGCTTTCAAAATCATCTATTAAGGCAACTGAACTAGCTAAAGGCACTTGATGCTTTTCCAGAGATCTAATTGTTTTGCTAATCCAACCAAAATTGGTTCTAATAAAAGCCATATTATATGCAAGCATAATATTATTATTATTAAGATCGATTTGACACTCTTTTATCGATTTATTTGTGATTTACGGAAATTCAAAAATCAAATGTTTAAAATTCTGAAAATTCAGCATATTGTACGCGGCATCAAGTCAAGTTCTTCATTGTCCAAAAAATAAGAGCATCTCAAACTTTTGCGAAAGGCTTTTCATTCTTAAATATTTCTAATCAGCAGATGAATTCCTGACAAGACTGGAAAGTCGATTGGGTAAGGAAACATTGTTAATTTGACATATACCATATACCGGCTGAGGATTGGGAAATTAATAGTTACTTTTATGAATTAGACAAGACATTTCCATAATAAATAAAAATGGAAGAGTCAGAATAATTGGTAAAAAGGAGTTTACAGTGGGTTCTTGGATGCGCATTGCATAGATTTCTAACAGCTCTCTTCTGTAGAACGAAGACATATTAGAACATATGTCGAGAGCAAGCTCTTCAAAAGGGCAGGGCATATCTGAGATTTGACTCAACAAGGGCGCAACGTCTCCACCCAAGTCCTGAAAGGTAGCTCGAACAGAAACACAACCACAATATTTTTTCCACTTAACGATGTGAGGATAGAATTTTATTTTCACAATTTTGCAGAGGTTAGCAAGTGCGCTCATCTAATCCTCCCCGCAAATATTGTGTGCAAGGTCATTCTCACAGAATTGTGATCAGACAACCACTAGTCTATTTTAAGCAGTCTTTATAAGTGCCTGTCGAGAAATGAGCGATTAGCTCACTCGCGAGTAACGTCCTAATTCTAATATTTGCAATTTTGGAAAGTTAACAGACAGATATTTTGTTGTTTTCCAACGGCTTTGCTTTTTGAAATTACCTGACTCTTGAATAATAATGTGCAATGGATCCGAAAGAATAGGCGAGACTCCTGAAAATATTTGAAGAGTTGAAACAAGATGAATTGTCACTTGAACAGACGCAAGAGCAAAATTTGAATGATCAGGAAAGCGACATAGATTCTGTTCAAGTAAATTCTGGTTATGAGACTGACTCAGAGTTATCGGCGGATGATACAGATAATACTATTTTAACGTTTTGGTCTGAAAATGGCCCCAACTCCATTGGCAGGGACAAAAAAAAACCATTTGGAAAATTCACCTTGAGCGGAAAACTAGCCGGACTCAACAGCACAATATTATTAGTAAATTGCCGGGAGTGAAGTCTGCTGCGAAGGATGTTCGAACTCTATATGAAAGTTGGAACTTGCTCATAACAGATGAAATCCTCGAAGAAATAGTGTCCTGCACAAATTTAAAATTAGAAACAATTATTCCCGCGAACGAGATGTGTTAAACCCTGATACTGATGAAATAGAAGCACTGTTTGGATTGTTGTACATGGCAGGAGCTTTGAAATCCCGGCATACCAACCTGAATGATGTATGGAGCGCTTATTCTACAACACCAAATTTATTCGAAATGGTAATATCTATGAAACGAATCTATTTATTGCTTCGAGCTCTACGTGTTGATAAGATTCACACAAGACCTAAGCGCAGAAGATTTTATAAGCTAGCTCCAATAAGAGATATATTTGAGAAGTAAAAAAAGATGAAGCCTGCTACACGCATGGTGAGAATTGTACAATTGACGAGATGCTGGAGCGTTTCTGGGGAAGGTGCAGCTTCAGGCAATATATCCTCACTAAACCTAATAAGTACGGTATAAAAATATTTGTCTTGGCTGATAGTTGTGTATTCTATACTGTCAAACTGGAGATTTATACGGGAAATCAGCCTGAGGGCCCATTTTATGTTGATAACTGTCTAGCTAGTGGTTTTTATCCTGAATTCCGAATGTGTGAACCCATTCGGAATTCAGGACGAAAGTTAACCTGCGATAGCTGGTTCACCTCACTTCCTTTAGCAGAAGAACTCAAAAAGCAAATGATAACTTAAGTTGGGACAATTAGAAAAAAACAAGCGTGAAATTCCAGAAATATTTGTTGCAACTAAAGAAATTCCCATCTGCAGCAGTATGTTTTCTTTAGGTCGTGAATCTATATTAGTTCCGTACGTCTCAAAAAATAATAAGAATGCTCTGCTATGGTCAACACTTCATGAATATGACGACATTGATGAAGAAATTGGTGAAGCATGCAAACCAGCAGTAGTTACTCTTTATAATCAAACCAGATCTGGAGTAGATTCTGTGGACCAACTCAAAAGCCTTTATTCAGTGTCAAGAATCCCATGTAGGTGGCTTTTGATTGTTCTCTTGAACATCGCTGGAATAAATATATTTAGAACACATGTATTAGATTCCAACCAACCAAGACGAGAGTATCTCATCTACTCTGCTGGCAATATTGCAAGAAAATATTTAGTTTTGATAATAAAACACTATATGTATTCTATTTATTTTTTGTGACTTATAAAAAATGAAAATGATATACATAATTCGCAAGTAAGCTCCACGCTCACATGCGATGGAGTTTTATTTGACCACGCAAGTAACCCAGGGTTAATATTCATTATAAGAATTATGTATCATATTTTTTTTGATACAGGGATGCAAAAAATTAAACCATAATATGAATATATTATTGTAGAAGATATAATCACATTAAAATGCTTTATTTATTACTTTATGTCATTTATTACTTATTGACTTATTTATTTTTTATATTTTTAATTGGAAATACTTATAGTATAAACTGAACGCCAAAAAATTGTGCAATTTTTTTTTCTTTTGTATTCTCCAGAAAAGTTTGCTCTAATCGATATTCGAAAATAAAGATTCTTTTTTTTAATAGGATAAGGATCGTTTCTAATACTTTGCAAAACTTTTAGCTCAATCAAATGTTTCGAGTTTAATATCAAAATCTAGTGGAAAAGTTGGGACCAATAAAAAATTATACAGTGTACAACAAACAACAAGTAAAACATAAATTTGATTTGCATAAACTATTGAAATTCAATGATTAACTTTCCCCTATTGCCCCGTACCTGCAACTTCGAAGCGAATTAGTAAATGTAGTTTTGGTTAATTTGGGTTTTAAACCTATGCTAAGATATGTTTTAGGTAATAGGTACAATTTTCAATAAAACAAATTTAGTGCATATTTTTAATTAGACTAAGAGAAGCCGCTGCATCATTTTCTAACTTCGATTTATGCTTGGATAGCGTAGAAATATTTCTTTTAAACGTTAGCCACTATATTTTGAATATATTATTACCATTTTAATGTTACAATTTCACTTTTGAGATCACTTTTTTACATGTAGTTTGCACACTTCCTTGTCTGATATTGGCAAACCAAAGCAGTCACACTTTGAAGAGCTCTTTCTGTTTTGTTATTGTTACTTAAACAATGCATCTACTGCACCATACGCCGTCGTCAAAACTCAGCACAACTGTTTTTCAAAAAGACAGAATACAACAAGATATAAATAACGTAACAAAATTTGACACTGCGTTACCTTAAAGTTACATTGTTCTATGTGCAATTGATAATTCCTAGTCTTACAATAATGTAACCAAACAGTAACGACTGGGACACGTGAGAATCAATAAACAAATCCACGCGTGGTGTAAAAATAACATGATTCCACTATATCGAAGTTATAGACCAGTAGTGAGACACATAACTTTTTTACGCTTAGCAATAATGCAATTTTTGACTGATTAATACTTCCTTTTAGTTGTAAGAGGAGGGAAGGTATTCTTCAAATTCTTATTCAGTACTTGTGCATCGAAAGTTAGCAATCATATCGCTATAAATTATTCAAACATGAATTCGTCCTGAACTAAGTAGTATTTTACCTTAAGTGGATATATCTGCAATGAGATTAGTTTAGAGAGGTGCTAATGATATTTTGAAAAGTCGTACTAAAGTACTAAATTTATAACGTCCAAGAAATGACTCACAAGTTAAACAGTTAAACAAGAGCAATCACTGATAGGAAAGATATTACCTTTAAATATTACATATGGATAGAAAATGTGTGCAATTGAGAATTAGATAATTTCCAAAAATAGAGAAATGCCGATCATAAATTATAAATTAATCGAATAAAAATCTGCCAATCATATCCCGATAAAGTATGCATTTATGACAAACTTATAAAATCAGGAAGATGGCTCAGGACAAAAAATGTGGAATTCGTAAACGGAAAAGGGCTTACTTTAAATATTGAATGTCCCGCGCAAATGTCTGCAATTTAAAATTAAATTTTTTCGCATATGGAGAAATACCGATCATATCTCGCTAAATTACGCATTTGTGACAAAATTACAAAATCCGAAAGATGACTTAGATAATAAACAATGTCTTTCGAAAAATGAATGAAACACTTGGATAGAAAATGTTTGCACCTCGAAATTAGACTTAAGAAAATGCCAGTCATATCCCTAGAGATTACGAAAACGTGCTAAGATGACTGTTCCCATAAAAAGTATAGTTGCGAATTTATTAGTTTTTATATTTGTACGTAATATATGTGATCATAATGTTTCGGATCGAAAATTAGAAACTATGTGCATAAGGAAATGCCAGTCATATCCGGACACATTGTGGTAGTATTTTAATGATTTAAATGCATAGTGCGAAGCTTCAAAGAAAATCGGGTGTGGTGTACGGTTGATGTATAAAAAGTGTTCAACTCAATTTAAAATAGGAGTGGAGAGTATCGATTCTAAACGGCAAAAATAATGTATATTAAATAAAAAGAGACGTTATATTGAAGCAGCTCAATGACAGTTGTTTTATGAACAATATTTCAATAAATAGAAAAAGTTATGTTGACATTTTTTAAGTTCACATCTGCGATTGTAATAGTTCCATTCTTTCGTAATAGCTGTATTCGTCTGAAAAAGATGATGTTTCGCCATCACTACATGAAGATTACAATATAATAATCAAATCGTCTATGACTGTTTGAACTCATCGGCCTACTTCTCAATATTTCTCTTCAATACAGTGTTTAGCGTATGATTTCCAATCTTCCGCTGATAATGTAAGTTTAATTAATGAGACAGTCAGAATAATTGATAAAAATGAGTTTACAGTGGGTTCTTGGATGCGCATTACATAGGTTTCTAACAGATCTCTTCTGCAGAGCGAAGACAGATTGGAATATATGTCGCGGTTCCTTATTGTGCCACAGTACGGTAGTGTCATCTGCAAACAGCGTAAAGCACCCACCAATTTCAAGCATAGTCTAATCATTCACGTATATTAAAAAATAAGTTGCCCCAATACGGAACACTGGGGAACGCCTCGTGAAGTACGCTGCCGGCTATATGGTATACTACTATGTGGACAGACTACTCTCGGCCACACAGATAGCTTTAGATTCACCGAAATGCCCCGCCCCGAATCCCTGAAGCAAAGAGTTCCCGCAGCAGCACCTCGTGACTCACATATCAAAGGATTTTGATATGAGATGTGCTTCTATTAGATCGAAATCCATACTGATTTTCAGTAAGAATGTTATGATTATTTAGTAATGATTAGGCACGATCCTTCACTAGGCATTTAACGAGCTTGGAAAAAGTAGGCAGCAAAGAAATCAGCCTATAATTTGAGGGAGTTCATTGATCACCCCCCTTGTAGAGAGGTATTACTTTAGCTAATTTAAAGCAACATGGACAGGAACCAGACACGAAGGAGATATTAATAACATCTGATCGAGCACCAATGGCAGTATCAGGTAGACTTCTAGTACCCTGATAGATATTCCATCGAAGGCGCTAGTTTTTTGTTTTTCATAGAACTTATGGTTTTTCTGATTTCACGAAGACTAGTTGGAGTAAAAAACATTTAGTGTATCAGTCACATCAGATATATTACTGGGTCTGTGACTGGATGAACCTTTAGTTAGACTATTGCCAATCGACCAGTAATAAATCTTTACAGACTTGTAGTCGATATTTATTTGTAAATATATTTGCTTGGTTTGTTAGTAATTTTATTGACAATAGTCTATGAGTCGCCTTGTTTATTTTTAGAAGTTAGGAAACCGCTTAGGATATTACAGTTTTTTAGTATTGCGAATGATGACCCTGTAGGTTTTCCTGTAAAAGGAGTAACAAGACTGAAACATCATATTGTCAGGGTACGCTTTCCTGAAACTATTTAAAATCTCAGATTTGAAGAAAAAGTGCATATTCCTCGTGCAAGCGATCTTTCTGTCTTTGCGCCTTGGCTTTAAATGAAAGGACAAGAATACCAGTTGAAAGATTCACAAAAGTCACGAAATTGTTGAAAGTTGTGACCACTCTAAACTCTGCCAAACCTCAGGCTTACAAAGAATCCCAAATGCGATTGAAGAAAGTGCGGTTTTACTGTTACAACCTAATTTTTCCTTGTAATATTGGGTAAGTCCTTCAACCAGATCGGTGTATTTCCCCGATTTCTTAATTCCTAGAAAGTTGTTACATATATTATTGAAGGCAATCCATACCCTATTTTCTTTTTTCAAAATTATTGTCTTTGAAGGGTTCTCGTATTTGCGGGAAAACGAAGTCTTTTTAAGCTTTACCTCACTTATAGGCGAGAATTTCCTTTTCAAACAAAGAAAATCATTTTCTTCTCCATTAAGAGCATTAACAAAATTTTTATAAGCCCTAGTTTTACGTACAGAAAAGGTAAAAATCTTTTTTCTTCAAACGTCAGTAAATCCGTCAATACTCGACTGTGTAGGCGGCCGTGAAGTTTCGTTTTTCCTCCGCCGAAGCTTTACTTTTCACTTTTCCGCCGGCGGAGGTAAAAGTGTTACCATAGCAACATAGATACAATACAAACAGACAACAAAATAAGCGTCAACAACTCAAGATTTATTAAACTACAATTTGTATTTATCACTCAATTTGTGACTGCGTTTCTAAAAATCACTAATTTAGGAACAAATTGGTTATTATTTAATCGAACTTACTCAATAACTGCTTATCAACACGGAATTAAAACGCAATCGGAGACCCAATCTTAAAAAATAATTATTGTTGACAGTGTCCACGGACAGCTTGATGTTACATTATATTAACCGACACCGGTCTAGGCAAGGCCACCTACGACCGTGGTCTAAGCCGCCTTGCGAACCCATTTATCTTTAATAATAATTAGATATTATTACTATTAAAAAGAGATGTTTTTGCATTAATTTGTCGACATTTGAAGAAAAAACAGCATATTTTATTTGGAGGAAAAGTTACTTTTCATGGCTTGCTCTCTATTACCAGCCTCACTCCGTTCGGCTGTTAAACACGAGCGCGCCATGAAAAGTATCACTTTTCCTCCATATAAAATAATATACTATTTTTATGTGAGCTTTACAAATAAATGTGTTGCATTCAGTACATCTAACCGATTGTTTATTATCATTTCTTCTAGGGCACCTTCCACATCTTCCTCGGGAAGGTCCAGGAACGTCTGGTGGAAGCACCAATTTGTCAGATATATTTTGCTGCAGTCGAATACGCTTTCGTATGTTTTTGGGAATAAACTGAGAAGAACTGCGAGTAATTTGATGACTTTTGACCATATCTCGTGACAATTGTTTCAGAAATGTTCTTCTGTGAATACTAGTTGAGTTTGTATTTGATGTATATATAATAAAAGCATTATTAGCAGCGACATTTAAAAAATTATAGAAAACAGTCAAAGTCCATCTTTTGGTTCGTCTCGCTACATTAAAATTAGGACAAAGTTGATCATCTATTTTGTCATCATGATGCATGCTTGAAATCAATATTACACTTCTAGATCGTTTAGGTACGTAAGATACCATCGTAATTTCATTCGTAAAACCAAAAATACTACTCCTGACTGGTCTGTCTTTATGTGGCAAACTTTCCTTAGGTATTTCTTTTTTATTTTTCCTAAGCGTACCGACCATCGTTAACTTATAATCACTTAGCAAGGACTTTACTAAAGGTATACTTGTATACCAATTATCAGTGGTAACGTTACGATTTGTATTCCTAATTGGCACAACCAAGCGCTTGACAACATCCGAAGGTGAGTTACTGACTCTATATGTTCCTTCAGGATGAGTTCCTGCATATATTTCAAATGTTTTTAGGTAAAAGGTTCTCGAGTCAACCATTGCAAATACTTTAATACCATATTTGCTAGGTTTGTTGGGTAAATATTGTTTAAAAGCACAGCGACCCCAAAAAGCAATAAGTTGTTCGTCGATGGTTACGAAAGCGCCGGTTGAATATGAAGAAGAAAAATGTTCTTCTAAAATGTCAATAAACTCCCTGACAGCTGCAAGTTTATCCGTCTGTTTCCTTTCTTCTCGAGTTGTCAGATCGTCAAATCGTAGACACCGCAGAATAAATAAAAGTCTTCGAGATGACATGGTGAGGGGAAACATTTCACAACCACTCCCATAATTCCTCAAAATTCGTGTGAGCGGATTTTAGGACACCACTGAGAAGTAAAAGCCCTATGAACGCACGCATTTCTTCATTTGTTACATCACGAGCGTCTCTGTCTCTTGAAAAATTGACACGCACATTTGCAATATACTTATTTGTGTACTTGACGAGTAAATCAAATATACGTACATCAAACAATAAAGAGAATGCCTCTAAAGGTGTTGAAGCAGTTCCTGCTTCTCGCCTCGTTACTGGTAAAAAAGAAACTATGTTTTGTTTTCTTGTTCTTACATTGATATTTGAAGTCGTCTTTCGCCATTTTATATGTTTATCCTTTGTAACAAAAAAATTGGTTGGTGGTTCTGTAACACGTTCTTCTTCTAAATCTTCTTCGCTGGCTTCTTGTTCGGAGTCAGAAGGATGGTCACTATATTCACCAGAGTATTCGTTGTCGGTGTCAACAGTTTCTTGTGGAATAGCATCATCTTCCTCATCCCACAAGGTCTCAGCAATGTTCTCCAACTCTTTTCCAGTCAGCGGTTTGTTAGTCATTCTGTAATAAATTAGTATTAGTATAAAACTATTTTAGTATTAGTATAAAACTATTTTGGTGTTGTATATAAAACTTGTTTTAGTGTAAAATTATTACCAAAATATTTGGGTTAAAATAAAATCAAAATCTAAACTAAAATAAAAACACGCATGGTGATTATTACCTCTTCAAATCACAAGAATTTGATCATTTTATTCTCATTTTCCAAAAATTTTCTGTGTTGTAAATAACTAGTTTAGTGTAAAATTATTATTAAAGTATTTGGATTAGAATGACATAAAAATCTAAATAAAAGTTTAAACACTTACGGTGATTATTACCCTGTACCCAGACAATAAGGCTGCCTTTGGAGTTCTCTTAGAAGAATCAATAAGCAGTCGGCACTATAAAGTTTATACGAAAGGCCAAGTGCGTTCATTAATCCTGGAAAATCGTGACAGTAAACTAAGTAATTTCCATTGCAAAAATACTGCGAGCTTAGACTTTCTTCTTACGCTATCTTGTAGAAAATTTCACTGCTGCAAACGAGATCCAAGGAGCTGTGTTTTGATTTTAGGAAGATCCAAATCACGAATAAGATTGTTTAGTTTTTCCTAAAATATAAAATAGGTCCGAGCACTGCCAGTACATTCGCCAACGTTTTCCTCCTGAAAATGTATGCCGACTTTTGATGTAAAGTCGGCCACTTTATCTTATTTTGAGTATATTTTGTATCTTTCCGGAGGCTCGAGGACAGGTAAGCTTGAAGCATCATGAGACACAAGTCTAATGGCCGAAGGAATATTAGGATATTTAATTTTACGCCTGCTTTACCAGAATTCCCTGCAATCTTTATTAAGCAAAATCAGCAATCACCAACATGGTTTTGTGGTTTCCACCAAATCATTGGTATTCCAGATTTCCTATATCGTAAGAGTCATTTAACTAACCCGTTAGGGTTTTAAAGCAAACATTGCGACAAATCTTGGGGGTCCAAGCTTGATCTTGATCTTCAACTTTGCAATCAAAATATAACTCGCAAGCTTTTCTTACAAGTGAGCTCAAACTTCTTTGTTGGGCTTTCAATATCATTTCACCATTTATAAAACAGAAATTGTTTGGCTTGTTGACATAGGATCACAACGGCATCGTTTATGAGCAATGAAAAAAAATACTGCTTAAAATACTATCAGAACATATTATCCACGTTCTCTAGGTTCGGTTGCGTGACCGGACAAGTTTAAAGTCAGTCTAGAGATTACATAAGTAGAAGTTATTTAATTAACCGATTGGTTTGTCAGGGAGGATTTTGATGCAGACCAGTGATAATTATTCTATGATCATCTTTGAGTAACTATGTTAAATGTTTAAATTTTCGGATTGTTGTAGTACGTTTAGGTCTTTTGTCTAGTTTGAAGTGATCATGATTCTTTCGAAGCTCTTTTATTTCATTACAGGAATCGACGAGCTAGTCTTTGGCTTTTTAATTTTTCTTTTAATTACATTATTGCCTTTAAAATATTTGTCACTGCCAATGTTTTCATATATTCTTCATGTTCTCATTAAATTCAGGATTTCACAGGTTTTTCATTCATTATTTGCTTCTTTTTAAATTGTTTTGAATTATGCGCATGCGCTGAATAGTCCATAATTTATATAACTGATTTTATGTTTTTACCTATTTTTAAAATATATGTGTCTCTTCGCTTTACCTTTTATTTTGGCGACTGTATTCAGAAGTTATTTGCAAAAACAGACATTCAAGTAAAATCTTATATTCATTAGCCCTTAACTGGTAACCATGCGTCTCACAGACTCCGCACGAAGGTTTATGCGTCGGCATTCCCCACCCCAAATAGTATGTGAGAGGCGGTCATTCGGTGTACCTTTAGCAGAGACAAGGGAGAGACGAGTTACTAACCCCGTAAATTTGTCCAGTCTTCTTATCTCTTTTTGTTTCAACGTAACTTCCTATACTTATTTCCTTGTCACTCATCTGGGGAAATGAACGTAGATGGAGCAGCCATCGCTTTCGACACTTTCCCTGTTGTTGCCGAGTCGCCCTTAGTTTCTGTATATAAGTTATGACATTCATTTTTTGCTCACGCTTGATTTATGAAACAAAAAAATACCATGAATCAAAAATTTTTAATTTGGACCGGCTGCACCAGAACGATGCCGGTTTGACAATTTTGGCATTTTTGTAATGGCCGCTTGCTTTGTTTAGTTGATGCTGTTTAGTTTTTTTTTGTGACTTATTGTGCGATTCTCATAGCTTCCCACCTTTAACTATTAACTTTTGTTAAAGATTAGAGAGTATATTATTTAATTTGTGTTTTGTAACAGTCGATTTAAAGTAATAGTGAAATGGATGGTGTTGAAGTGTGAATCTGCAATATATATTTTTTTTAATGATGGTCTAGGCTAGTCATACTTTTTCCAAGAGCCCCTGCCCCTTGCTATTCGCGCTATTCCCGAAAACCAATATGGGAGCTATTAGTTGCATTGTTTGTGGTGCTAAAGGGAATGAAGTCCCCAAGATGCACTCATTTCCTTTAAATGTAGAGAGGTAGAATGACTAATAACTTATTGATTATGCGACATCAAAAGACTAACTGTTTTCTTAGAATAATCTCAACTTATTCCTCTAGAATAATTAATATTTGCTTCACCTTTCACCAGCCGCCACCTAATTATTAAGAAACATTCCTTCATATTCAATGCATTTTTATATTTCTAGATGTAGTATTTGGCAGTAGAAATTGGGATTCAAGTAAGTGAGTAAATCCCTGAAAAACACGAGAATATGTAGTAGGCTTACTTTGTAAGAGACGCATATTTGGATGCGATATTCTGTAAACTTCGAAGAGATGCAGGTTGAAGACACTCCATCTACGTCGCAAGTAAGATTACCCTTAATCAGAACTAGCGATGTTCTGAATGCTAGTTTGGTGCACTCACCTGGTGAAGGTAGATTGTTTTTATTTGTTATGTTATAGATTGATTTTCTTATTAAGCATTAGTAATGGTAAGATGTCAGTGTAGTTGGTGTAGATAATGGCTGTCACTCCTGTGTGCTCATGTCTTATTCCTATAACTACCCTATTACGAGCCCAAAAATCATTCGATTTGGCCCAGTCAATGTTTTACTTTTCATTTTATTTTAGAAGATATTGGTAAACACGAATTAAATCTATTAAATCCAACTATTATTATTGTCATTAGAGATGTTTTTTAAAAAATTATTTAGGAAAATTAATATTGTAACATTGGACATATGCACAGAGCACTAAACTAAATAACAGTGAATTATATCGTGTGTTGCCGTGTTAAAATAGTACATAAATTCATCAAACCCAGAAAAAATTTTAAGAAGCTATTTTTGTTTATATACCTTCACAACATCATTGTGCATAAACTCTTAAAAGTTGCTATGAATACACCTACATCTTAACATTGTGCAAGTTGTACAAATGTAGTCTTTTGCCTATATCTCGATAAGAGTTTTTTTTAAGAACACCTATTAGGAAAATTGTCACATTTAAAATTTACAACAAAAAAATTCTCTTAATTTTTTCTCATATTGGTCACCATTTGCTAGAAATTGATAATTTATTAGGGGGCGAAATCAGTTCACTTTAATTTTTAACAACTACTAATGATAATAAATATTTATGTTTATATTGAATGTATAATAGTCTGTTTGGCCATTAAGTTTTATTCCTTTAGTGACACTGATTCGTATTTTTTGTAATATTGATTCGTATTTTTTATTCGTTTTTAGCCAAAAATTATATTTACTTTGTATCTCAGAAAAGATCAAGTTTATATTCAGATAGTTTATTTCCATAGACATAAAAGACATCGGTGGTCGGGATAAACAAGTGCTTTTATTATTGCTTAAAACCATAAAGACGGGTGTGGTATCTTAATTAACCACTTTTAATGGACAGTATAATATAGGGTGGTGAGATAAATTGAAACATGTATTCGGTATTGATATAATTTAATAATGCAGGGGTAAATTGCATTTAAATATAATGGAGATAAATAAACAGTGTTTTCTATGTTAAATAGAAATTATATGTACAATTCTTAGACTAAAACTTTCAATCATTCATCATTCGTTCAAGTATAAAACCAATATTACAAAAGGTTTCTTAATTATTAACTAAAGACTAAAAGTCTTGATTATGAAATTTCTAACTGAAATAATATGTTTGTCATTTCTGACTTTCAATGAAATTAAATTTTATGCTTTCAATCTAGCACCTTTCTTTCGTACAGAATACCTTAATCTCCAATGTTTTACTTCACTCTAATCAGCTAGGGATTCCACTTTGAATCCTTGAATTAACTAGTACAGTACAGGGACCACTTGAGTTATCAATTCGGTGCCGCTATTTTATGGATTCTCTTCCACTCTGAGATGAGTTGAACTATTGTTCAAACGAGGACTGAACACAGGAGCGTTTCCTGCAATTACCCATCCTAAATGAGTATTTTGCAAGACAGGGAGGTTCTTACCTAAACTATATACACCATTTAACATCAAATCATAATAAAGATCAGCACCGATCAACATATCGATGTCTGATGGGGAAGAATAATAGGGGTCACTTAACCTAAACTGACTGGGGATATTGATTTTATCTTTATCAATGGGGACTTGCGGAAGTTTGCAAGTTATATTGTCTAGTACAGCACAAGTCAGCTTAAAACTTCTGTTATGATACACATTAGAGTACAACCTCAAATCAACCATCTTATTCGACTTCATACTGCCTTGAGAGATTCCACTTATATGAAGTGATTTGTTATAGGGAACGTAGTTTAACTTCTCTACGAGATGACTGGTTACAAAAGAGTTCTGGCTTGCAGAATCTAAGAGAACTTTTGCTTGAACAGGTCGTCCATTAGCAGCAAAAAGAGTTACACGGGCTGTAGCTAACAACACATGAGAATTATTATTCGAGAGAGTGGATAAGTTCAATGAATTTGTAACTTGTGACTGACTATCTGCATTTGCATTAAAACGAGGGCCTCTATTCTGAGGTATCAAAGGGGGAGCTCTATTTTGAGGTGCTTGAGTGGGATCTCTATTTAGAGATATCTGAGAGGGGGCTCTGTTCAGAGGCACTTGAGTGGGATCTCTATTTAGAGATATCTGAGAGGGGGCTCTATTCAGAGGCATCTGAGAGGGGTCTCTATTCTGAGATATCTGAGGGAAATTCCTATCTTGAAATATTTGAGGGGGTCCTCTATTTTGAGGAGGCAGGCCATCATGCTCTTGAAAGAGACATGACTGACTTCTGTCGAGAGAGTGCCAATCTATAGGCTGATCACTTTGAGTACCATGGGCCGATGAGGTTTGATTATCAAAAACATTGTCTTGAAAAGAGGGAGAACTATGGCCATTGAAACCATATTGAGGTGTGTGTACTTGAGAGTTATGCAAAAGAGTGTGATGTTTCTGAGCACACAAAGAACATCTTCGAGTAGAGGTACATTTACTTCTCGAGTGACTAGTACCGAGACAGTTAAAGCAAAGTTTCTTACTTTCTACAACTTTCTGCTTATCAAACAAGCTTAGTTTCTTAAATTTATCACAAGAGTATATTTTATGAGAGTTTTGATTGCAAAAACTGCACAGAACTGATTTGCTTTGTTGCCTGACATGCAATGAGACTCCTTTTGTAGAGTTTTTCTGAGTACTGACTACAGAAGACAAATTTTCTAATATAGTACACCTTTTGTGTAAGAAATCAAGAAATTGAGTGAGATTTGGCAACATGTTAATATCTCGCTTTGTCTCGAAGGTTTTACGAGTGCCAAAATCCAATTTTTTCTCAAATAAATAAATTAAGAGAAATTCCCAGAGTTGTTCGTGAGTGTAGTTAAGATTACTAATTAAATCAAGATTTTTCTTTAGATCAGTTACAAATTGTCTTAAATTAGGACCAGTACATTTGACAACAGAGTCTATTTCTAATAGGGAGATAAAATGAGCATTAATCACTGACAATTTATTTTTGTACCTCTCTTTTAATAAGTTAATTGCAACTTCAAAGTTATCATTCGTTGCGAGTAAGCTTTCAATGGTCTTTAGAGGTTCGTCTCTTAAAAAGGACTTTAAGTACATATATTTTTGCATGTCATTTAGTGAGGTATTGTCTGTAATTAATATATCAAACAATTGAATGAAAGAGTTAAAATACTCGGACAGCGTCTTCTTCCATGCTTACGTGAAACTTTACAGGAAAGTCTATCATAAAACTATAAAAGCTGCCAAGGACATTTATTATAATGAGAGGCTGGCTAAATCCGGTGACGTTGCTAAAGATTCATGGTCTATTGTGAATGACTTAAGGAATAAGGCTTCTTCGTCTGGCACTATCGCTAATTCACCTGAGAACCTAAACAATTACTTTGTAAATGTGGCTAAAGATTTAATGAACACCATAACTCCTTCTCATGATCCACTTTCATATCTCTCTAATGCTAATGTGAATTTACACAGTTTCTTCTTTACGCCTGTAGCATTTGCTGAGCTTCGCAGCACAATTAAAGACATTAAAAAGAAATCCTCATCTGGGACTGACGGGCTTACTCTGAAAATGTTTTCAAACCTGCCGGAATGCACATTAAACCATCTTACTGCTTTAATTAACAAGTCATTCCAAAATGGAGTTTTTCCAAACTGTCTTAAGACGGCAATAATTATTCCTTTGCATAAAGGAGGAGATAAAGACCAAGCTTCGAACTATCGCCCAATTGCACTACTTCCCACATTATCAAAGATCATTGAAAGATTGGTTAAAAAAAGGCTTCTATCTTTTCTCTCTAAATATAAAATTCTTACTACCCATCAATTTGGATTTTTAAGTAACAAATGCACAAATGATGCTATGTTTTCCCTCTTTAATTATGTATACTCCAACCTGAACAACCATCACTCTACAGCAACCATTTACTGTGATTTCTCAAAAGCTTTCGATTGTGTAAATCATAATATCTTAATTAACAAATTACAGTACTACGGATTCAGAGGAGTGCCTCTCGAATGGTTTAAGTCGTATCTTAACAACAGAAGTCAGCTTGTGAGGGTTGATACGTCGATGTCTTCTTGCAGGCCAATAGATTGTGGAGTACCCCAGGGTTCAGTACTAGGCCCCATTTTGTTTCTGCTGTTTATCAACGACATTGCTTGTCTGGACATTAGCGGTAAAGTTTGTCTCTTTGCGGACGATACTAGTTTCACTTGGAGCAATCCGGATATTACGGCGCTTCATAGAACTGTATCTAGTGACTTAATCACCATTAAATCATGGTGTGATTCTAATCTCCTGTGCCTCAACGTTTCTAAAACTAAAGTTTTGTCATATAAAAGTACGTTGCAATCTTTTGTACTTAATAACACCACTATCGACGTCGTTGAATCTGTGAAATTTTTGGGGCTTGTTGTGGGCAGCCATTTGAAGTGGGACTTGCACATCGATGTCTTATCAAAAAAATTAAGTTCTGCCTGTTTTGCGTTAAGAACTGTTTCCAGGGAACTTAGCGTGTCAACCGCTAGAACAGTCTATTATGCCCTTTTTGAGTCGCACCTCCGATACGCCCTTCCATTCTGGGGTACGTGTTGTGCGACTCAATTTGAGCGTATTTTCAAACTACAAAAGAGAGCTGTTCGATATTCACTGGGACTAAACAGTAGAACTCACTGCCAGGATTTCTTTAAAAGATTTAAAATATTAACTCTTCCTTCCTTATTCATATTTGAATCGGTTTGCTTAATCCGCAAGCACGTATCTGCCATTCCAGATAGACCATTGCACAACTATCCACTTAGGAATACGGAGCATGATCTTTATCTGCCAACCCCACGCTCAGAGTTAATTAAAAGCTCTATATTGTACAATGCCAATCTACCATTTGAACTGAAGTCAATAACATCTTTTCCCGCATTTCGCAGAGCTTTGAGATTATAGTTACTGGAGAGAGCCTTAATTTTGAGCATCTTGCACACTGGTTTAATGATTTCATGTTTAATGCTTGGTGTTTAGTGTTTAGGATTTGATGTTAAATATTTTGATATTTAATATTTTACATATTTTGACCACGTACAATTTGTACAATTGTATAGTTTTGTATAATTAGGTTTTTCGTTTTCTTTTTATTGTATATTTCTATTTGTGTTTTTATATGTTTTGTACTCTAGCTCTTGATATTTAACATTTTAAATAATATTTTGACCTCGTACAATTTGCACAATTGTATAAAGTTTTGTATAGTTAGGTTTTTCTTTTTATTGTATATTTCTATTTGTGTTTTTATATGTTTTGTATATTTTGTACTCTAGCTTTGTCTAAAAATTGGAAATTTTTTTGACAATAAAGCATCTATTATTATTATTATTATTATTATTATTATTATTAGTTCCATTCAGATATTTTACCATTAAAAGGATTGATCTTTATCTCTGGCAATCTTACAGGAGGGGGAGAGGGGCTCTGCTGAACCACAAATTGAGAATTCGGAACAACTTGAGTGGGTGGAGTTAACTTATCAATACATTTTTGTATGCGAACTAATAAATCACAGCAAGTTTGTTCCACATCCTCACGAACTTCAGTGTCAAGCGTTTCATAACCAGATATACATTCAATCGAGTCTTGAATTTGATTATACTTACTGAAGGCAAGTTCTAATCCATTGTATTTTAAAACAAAATGTTTGATTTCATTTTCTTTGTCTGCATTTGCTTGCATCCACTTATTTATTCGTGTGATTGCACCCTTGACACTGGTTCGTTGAGCTTTTAACTGTTCGTAAGTCATTATGAAATATTTTTAAAAACACACAGTACAAAAAAATATACAAATATCAATATAAATGCAATATGCCAACACAACATAAAAACAGATATAAACAGTGCATATATAACAATATATCAATGAGGAAATAAACACAGTACACACGTTTTTTATTAAAAGTCAATTACAGAGTTTCGTATCACTTACCAAGTCTTTCACTTTTTGAGCAGCTCTGGTAGTGTCTAGAGTCCTGCTGGTTGCAGGAAGTCCATCAATTTACAACAAAATGGTGTGACAAAGAGTTACAGTAAATACCTAATTCAATTTACAGTAAACAATAACTAACTACATCAATATGACAACAAATCAAATATTTTATATCTCTTTTTACACGTTTCAATGCAATATTTTTCGAAGGACCTGAAGAATTTAGCTCGAATGAGCTCAATTTTAATTATCCGGCTCGATCGGATCAAATTTATGGTCGGGATAAACAAGTGCTTTTATTATTGCTTAAAACCATAAAGACGGGTGTGGTATCTTAATTAACCACTTTTAATGGACAGTATAATATAGGGTGGTGAGATAAATTGAAACATGTATTCGGTATTGATATAATTTAATAATGCAGGTGTAAATTGCATTTAAATATAATGGAGATAAATAAACAGTGTTTTCTATGTTAAATAGAAATTATATGTACAATTCTTAGACTAAAACTTTCAATCATTCATCATTCGTTCAAGTATAAAACCAATATTACAAAAGGTTTCTTAATTATTAACTAAAGACTAAAAGTCTTGATTATGCAATTTCTAACTGAAATATGTTTGTCCTTTCTGACTTTCAATGAAATTAAATTTTATGCTTTCAATCTAGCACCTTTCTTTCGTACAGAATACCTTAATCTCCAATGTTTTACTTCACTATAATCAGCTAGGGATTCCACTTTGAATCCTTGAATTAACTAGTACAGTACAGGGACCACTTGAGTTATCAATTCGGTGCCGCTATTTTATGGATTCTCTTCAACAAAAGGGGGAAAGAGACGCTACGTCGTTTCTTGCCTTGAAATCTTGGGATAATCGCCCAAAAGGAGGTCTTTGTCCAACCTTGGACAAAGATAACTGAGGTGCACGAAATATTCTCTAATATTTGTGCCTACAGGAGAAATTGCCCAAAAAGGAATTTGACCTTTTGGCGCGAAGAGGCACTAGCTAGAGCTCGGTGGCACGACCGATCCAGCAACGTGGAGTGTTTGCAGAGCACTAACTTGAATTTGTCTTCGAGCTGGTTGCCTCCTGGCGCCAGACCAAATAAAAAGTGGGGGGTTGGCGCTTTGCCGAATTCATTTGAGATTACAAGGGTAGAAGCTGTTTTCTTTCTTTATTTGACAGACTGATTGTTCACAAGGCTGACGGAGACAAAAATACATTGACTTAGGGTTGGACTAAGGGGGTTTGAAGAACGTGACATTTGCTGATTTAAATGTACAAATTGGGTTGTACCTGGGGTGAAATAAATCTATTTTGTGTTTAATTATGGCTCATTCATTCTACATACATACAGGGTGTTCTCACCGACCTATACGGTGAAAAACGATAGTTTCTACACGTGTTGGGGTGTTTCCCCAACAATCGGAAAACTTAAAATCAGGTAAAGTTAGAAATACAGTGAGCTTAAGAAGTATACATCAAACATTAAGAAAGCATACAATAATCGCTTAAAACAGCATTACAATAACAACATTGATAAAATACTCCTACACAGAACTATAATTAAAAGTAAAGATTTCAATCATTTTACAGAACGAGTGTTTAGTCTGGTATTTTCTTCAGTTTTTGTTTAGAGGAAACGAAATGTTCAATGCTAATATATCCTTATTGCAGCGATTTCAGGTCCTTCCTGCATTTGGGTTAATCAACAAGCAGGGAAATAAAGATTAATGGTGTCTCTCATTCTATCATCAAGTCTAAATACATAATATGTACATTGCAGGATATAGAAATGTATGACGGTTAGTATTTCTTCGGCTATAAAAGTCTCACGACAAGATGCCCTGAAAGATAATCCAAACATACACTAAGTAATAATTTTCTTTTGGGCTATCAGTACTTAAGAAGTACTGCTAGTTACCCCATACATTAAGTAATCCATAGGACAATTCAACGGATTGAATTGAAGCATAATAGAAAATTGTAATAGTACTTGTGTCTACAAGGTTCCTCATTTGCAAGATTGTAAAGTTTTTTGATGATAATTTGTTGCAAGCATGTTCATTGTTCAGTTTGGTTGCTCGGTGGAAGGTAACGTCTATGTCTTTCTATTATTTACCATTTGTCATTCACTTGAACTTATGCCACTTTCGATTCTTTTCGCTTTCATTTGAGATTACTCAGAAATATTAATCGAAAGTAACATTAGTGCAATTTAATTAAATTTCTGTCAAATTCACTTAATCAATAATTGAAAGCCTTTACAACTAATAATGATACTAAATATTTATCTTTATATTAAATTTAACAAATGGGAAGGAAGAATCATATAGTCTGTTTGGCCATTTAGTTTTACAATGTTATTTCTTTTAGTGATATTGATTCGTATTGTATGTAAGAAAAATATACGTCAGAACCAAATAAATGACAATTTGAGGTATATGCGAGTATTCATTTAATTGAACCACCAAATTTTAAAGAAATAAAGAAAAAAAAGATCGGTAATTTGAATTTGGCGGGTAAGCGACAGCGCTCGTCTCGCGCGCCATCTGCTTTCGTTTCCCTAGAAGACAGACAAAGAACGCATAGCAGCGTTCTCTCTCTCGGATGCTTTATTAACATTGAGTTTCACGTCTCTCCCTTGTATCTGCCTTTAGTATTGTTTCAGGTGTCACAGTGAGAGGTACGCAATCCGTCTCATTCTTGAGTTATTATTATCGCGGGGTCTACTAGATGCAAGGTCACCATTGGTGTTACAATAAGATAGCTGGTTCCCGACATACTGTAAACGTATTAGACGACGATTATGACGATTTGTACAGCAAATGGTTTAATGCAGCGAATAGTGACATTAGGGATGATGAGGTGGACGAAGAAAGCTGTATAGACAGAGGCGATTGAACGGACAGTGAACAAGAAATAAGTGAAAACGAAACAGAACATTACCCGGAAACGATATCTAGCGAAGATGAGGAAGAGTGCGTCGATTCTAGTAATTATTACCATGGAAAGAAGAGGTTTAAGTGGAGTAAGAAAGAGCCAACCACAAACGTCCGTACGCCTGCTCATAATATAATTATTGCACTACCATCAATTCGTTGATATATAGAAAAGTCACACAGTCCTCTTTATTATTTTAGTAAAATGTTTACGCCAGATATGTATAAGTCTTATCGTCAAGAGAACTAATGAAAACTATTCGCCCAAATTAGAAAAAATATAATAAAGAGAAAGTCGAGTTGGCTGATACTGATGAAATAGAACTTAGAGCTTTTATAATACTACTTCTCCATATTTCTATATACAAGTCAAACCATAAGTCTTTTCGCTACGAACGGGAAAGGAAGGCCTATGTCAGTTATGCCACAGAAGCGCTTGCTAGTCCTGATGGCTGCTCTACGATTTGACGATGCCTCAGACCGAGAATAAAGAGACATGTACAATCAAGCTGCTGCAATACAATGCAATTCAAAGGACGCATATAAAGTTGGAGCCCAAAATGCTTGTAGGCTTTAGAAGAAAATGTTTGAAAATGTACATTTCCAACAAACCCTGTAGATATGGAATAAAATCATGTGCCTGACTGATGCACCAACTGGGTATTTACACAACACCTATATATACGCTGGAAAAGGTTCAAATGGATTTAGCCTGACTCAAGAAAAAAGAAAAATGAGCATACCTTCTCAAGCAGTAATTAGATTAGTCAAACATATCCACAATACTAATAGAAAGGTGACTGCCGACAATTGGTTCAGTTCAGTTGAGTTAGTACATCATTTAAAAAAAAAATAAACTTACCTACGTCGTCACAGAGAAAAAACAAAAAATAAATTCCCCCCAGTTTCTTCCACGACGAAATAGAAATGAAGGCGACAATATGGATTTACAAAGAGCATAACCCTTCTATCCCACACATCTAAAAAGGACAAGCCTGTAATAATAATTTCTTCCATGCATCACTCCATAAAAGTCGATACAGATAATAGTTTACCCGAAATAAATTCCTTTGGCAACTTAACCAAACGAAATGTGGACGCACTGAATGAAAAATGTGCAAAATATTCCTGTAGTCTCAGAACACGCAGATGACCCATGGTTATTTTTCATAAAACAGTAGACATAGGTGGCGTTAATTCCTACACTATGTTTACTTCTGTACCCACAAATAGCTGGACTAAACTCAAGTTCGTAGAAACTCTGGCAGATGACTAGTTTCTCCACATTTGCATAGAAGGTTTGAAATACCAACGTTACAAAAGCAACTAAAACAACTTATTTGACGTATCCTTGATATTCCCGAAAATGAAGTTAATGAACAAGAAGAAAAGCTTGAAATAAGAAAGTATTGCCACATCAGAATCTGTCCATCCAATTTAAAAAAGATGACTGCATATTTATGTACTAAGTGTCAAAACCCCATTTCTTGCAGTGTTCTCGAAAAATTTGTAAAAATTGTACCAGGGTAGAGCAACACTAATGTTTTTTTGTGTATTTTTGTGTTTTGCAGGTTCTGTGTAGTATTTTTATTTCGTTTTTTTGCATAGAATATACCTATTTTTAAATATATATTATGTTAATTTACATATCTTTAAGTTTTTTTTTGAGTATATGCCTTGTAATAATTTTGCATTACAATAAATTTGACTTTTTTTTGTTTTTATTTTAACATCTACAATTTGATTTTTTCTTTTCAATAAATTTATAAATAGCATAACAGTATTGTTTTATTAACTTAAAAAAGTGTAAGCACAATATTTAAAAAAAAAAACGCTTTTTTAGCCAGGAGTGTATCAGACTCATGGACACCATTCCTGTAAAAAAAAAATAGGGCCATCAGTTAACTTCTTCTTTAGAGTGTATTTTAATACCCTGCAACCTAGAATTTTGCATTAATACAATCCAGGGGCATAACATTTTTAAGTTATGACTTCTTTGGGTACGTTCAGCAGGTTTTTTCTGGGCAGTGAATAAGACTATCACACATCAAAACTGTCTACGTTCGGCTATTTAACGCTCATTCGCGAAAATTCGACTCGAGTCGACTGTAACAAAGCGAGAATGAGAAATACTGAGTAGTAAGAGAAATAAAGCATTTTAAGTTTTATTTGGATCACGATCATCTATGTAACTATCAAACTATCAATTACTATTATAATAAATACGTATTATACCGGTCTGCTGCATATTTTTGTCGAAGGCAATTGCTCACATGGTATAGCGTTCAGAGGTACAGGGATCGAACCCGGCGCATGCCAAATATTTTCTTTTTAAAATTTTATTTAGTTTTAAAAAATGATTTTTAAAATCAATTTACTTATAAACATAAAAATTGTATAAAGTCAGTGCATCGCAAGAAATATCCCATTTTTCCGAGAATAATATGCTAATATAAGCAGATTTGTTAAAGCAGAAAGTTTTTTTAACAATTTGGAAGTTTTAATCACCTCCTGATGAGCATTTAAAGATCCTTTACACAAATAGTGCACTATGTAAAAATCGACCTCTCCTATTGGTCGATCCATCTCGTATTACGATATGTCTGCGTGATGAAATCAATTTCTATCAAGAGCTCTTGTGGTGTAGAGGTTTATATAGCTGGGTCTCACCTGGACGGCCGAGGTTCGAACCCCGTTGCTATTTTTAATTTTTTTTAAAGATTATGTTTCTAAACAGTTTTTTTTCTTGATTTTGGGTATGTCTTGGGTTAGTTTGGGTTAGCACCTGGTTAGCTTCCTTTTCTTGAGCCCCCGTAGCGAGCGAAGCGAGCGGAGGGCCATGCGGATCGACCAATATGAAAGGCCGATTTTTGTATAGTGCACTATTTGTGTAAAGGATCTTATAATGCTCCTGTTGATGCTAACATGGTTAGCGAAAACGCGTGTCGAATGGAAACATTTTGTTTCGGTATTGTGGATAAAACTATGTTTTAATGCATTTTTACCATGGTTCCAAACCCCAACCCAGATTTTTCTAAAGAGCCACTACTTATTTAAATTGGGATTTGATTGACATAAACAGTGTCACGTCAGCTACCTTATCTAAATAATAAGAAGAATGATTAATCTTAATATGGAGATAACGCTGCTAACACTGCGCATATGGAGTTCTTAATCTTCTTGCGGCTTTACAATACCAGGTGGTGACCCGCTCCTGTATAAACATGTACATGTGTTTATAATTGCACACATTTTTAACCCTTGAGGCTGTAGCATCAGGTACTCTTAACAAATGGAAGTAAAAACCCTAATTTAATAATTCCATTTGTAGGTTTTATGATGTTGCAAAATGATAAATTACGTCTTCCTAGACAGTCTGCCTCTACCCTATGTTCTAAAAAAGACATTTTTTATTGAGATGGATGATGATGATGCCTCTGTTGTTTGATATAATTAAGCAGAAAGGGTCTCGCTCATTTGAGGCCAATGTTGGCGATAAGTGCAATATTAATCAAAGTAAACTGTAAATTTCGGAAACCGAGCCATTTGACTAAATGAATATATACAATTTGAGTTCTTTTTCCGGGGAAATTTTTAGAAAAATCTCAATAATGGGTTAGTCAAAAACAGGATATCATTAATAGATTAATGATATTATGAGATATGTGCTAAAACTGGAGAAATAGCCCAGAAGGCAGTAAATTTTGTTGGTACTTATTTTCCCCGGTCAGCTAATATTTCTTAATTTGCTTTATTGGTGACACTAATAAGAATTTTAGAGTTGGCAAAAATTTTCCGATGGGTTCCAAAGATAAAAAATATGAGCACCTATTTTACTCGGTATGACTTACGAAATAAAAATAATCTGACAATTGATATAGCTTCAGAACAGCGAGAATAATAAAATTTAAGTTTTTTTTTGTCATGATTACGGATCAGAGAAACTGTTTTTTTTTTACTTAACTTCAGTATACTTTTACTACTAAAACCATATGTAAACCGTTTTCATCAGTGGAAAAAAGTGCATCGTGTTGTAGATTCGATCTTGGTCGATTTTCTAAACAAACAGAGAATGCTCATAGGCACTATAAATTGCCATAGGGTCTAGTTCCAAAGTGAATTTGTAAATAAAACAAAAACCTGTAGCATTATATGAATATTTTAATATGTAATTTTACTTGAAAACAACTTAAAGCTCATAAATAAACAAATATAAACATTAACTTATTGTATCTAGTCAGTGCTATGATATGGATAATATATTTCGGTGCTAGGTATTGACCTTGCACAATATCAGAACAATAATATCTTTAAAAACCAAAGCATTGCATAAACAATTGTAATCGTAACCAAGTATATGATTATAAACACAATCTTGCAGCTAAATGCAATTAAATGTTCATTAAAGTTCCTACGGAACCATTCAGTATGAGCTCGATTAACTGAGATAACTCTTGAGATGAAATACAGTAATATACAACCAATAATAAAAGAATAAAAATATTACCTTCATTTCCACAATAATCTACTATGTACAATATGTTCACCAATTGACGAGCAACGTTCAATCGTTCAGCAGTTTATCTTCAAACACAGGAAATGTCACTTTTAAAAACATTACTAAGTTTCTCCTTAGCTTTTATATACAATGTGTTTCAACTTCTTGCATATAAGAATGACTCAAGTTGTAGTAGATTGAGAATATTAGGTATGCAGTCATATGCATAAATAACTTATTTTGTGGAAATGCGGTTTTTTATACACGCTACAATGGATTCTAAAACACGCTACGCAGGCCAGTTAGGTAGGCAAAACTCCGTGGAATGAAAATAGCACTTATGGGAAACTTTATATTATAATAAAGCACAGAGGATATTGGCCGAGTGCCAAGAACGCCGTTTACCTTTCGGCTTTTGAGAGAGTGATTGTGAACGAGTGAGTTTACTTACATGGCCGAGTGCTACAGGGAACGCTTACTATAGCGTCTTGTGAGAGAATCAGAGAAAACCCTCCATGGCCGAGTGTCACGGAGAGCGATTACTGATCGCGACTTGATTCGAAGAGGGCCAATCAAGAAGTTAATTCTAAAACGGGAAGAAGCGTCGTCTTCCTCGTCCTTTGGCGCATTAACTTACCCCCACTACTGACATATTACTTCCGTAAAGGGCAAATACCGTAAATATAGAGAAGTTGTGTAAAACCTTATCATCACCGGTTGTATAAAATAAAATTATGAATTTTAACACAAACCTGGTCAAAATCTGCTGGCTAGTTTTTATAAAATTCGATTATTAAAGATAGGAATTTTAGGGACCCCTAGAATTATAGATAGGAATTTTAGGTTTAGTGAAATGGCTATATGTAGGTTTAAGTATGGAAATAACGATAATGTAAAGTATCGAAGTAAATTTAAAAGTCAGGCAAATATATAAATCTAACAGAAAGTGCATATTATATAGGTTTCATATGACTTCGGATGATGACGTCACAAATCAGCGCTGTGTTCTTTTATTGTAGGCGTTGGTGAAATAATCCACGAGTGATAGGAAGAGGTTTTTTTAAGGCAGTGGCACACACTAAAGAGAGATCCTATGACGCTCGACGAGCGGTGTGTGTGCGAGGATGTTGATTGACACGGTTCTTAAATAGTTGTAGGTTGGAACTAGTGGGAAACAGATGTCCTGAGAGTGAGTTCCACGGTGATGCAGTGCGCCAGACAAAGGAGTTCTTGTAAAGCGATGTTCTAGGTGTTTCCAGTTGTACGACGAACTGGTGCGCTCTTGCCGTATGTCGTGACTGTCTGACAGGAGTTGCCAGGGGCGGGATGAGGTCGGCCAAATCCTGGGAACATCTGCCGTGGAAGTATCTGTAAAACAGAGACATCTCGGCCACATGTCTGCGGTGTTCCAGACTATCCATATTCCTGGTCAACTCCGGGTCGCCGACGAGACGCACAGCTCTCTTCTAAATGGAATCCAGCAGCTTTAGGGTGTGCTTTGGTGTGGCACCCCAGATATGTCAGCAATATTCTAAGCACGGTCTTATTTGCGCTTTGTAGGGCAAGAGCAACTGCTGCGGTGTATAGAGTTTTTTGTTGCGAAATAGCGCACCAAGCTTCTGGGAGGCTAATTTTGCGATGTTAGCAACATGGTCATGCCATGGTTGACCGAGACACCCAGCAGCCCGATTGACGAGGATGAAGGAATGGTCGATCCTGCCATAATGATGTCAGGGCCCGCTGTATTGGCCCTCTTGGTAAACTTTGCTGCATTAAACTGGACCACATTTCGGTCGCTCCAAGTTTGAACTTTTTTCAGGTCTTGATTAATTGCTGTAATCTGCTCCTGTCTGCGGCGATGAGTCTCAGCCGCTGGTAAGGGTTTTTCTGATCTAAAGTGGGTGAAAATGGTACTGTCATCTACAAAACTGTAAACAGGATTATTCGCTTCGATCAGCAGGTCATTAATATAGATGAGAAACAGAGTTGGTGAAAGTATTGCGCCCTGACGCACGCGTGAATGTGTCCGAGATGTGTCCATCAACTGCAACGTGCAGAGATCGGTCCTTAAGGAAACTGGCAAGCTAGCTGCAGAAAGAGGATAGCAGTCCGATAAACGGCAGTTTGTTGAGCAGTCCGTCATGCCAAACTCTGTCGAATGCCTTTGAAATAACCAACGCAATCGCTCGAGACTCTCCGTAGTTCTCAATTGCCCTATTCCATATATGAGTGACATATGCCAATATATCTCCTGTCGATCTCTCTTTGCGAAAGCCGTATTGATTATCGCTGATTATTCTGTTGTTCTCGAGGTACTTGAGTAGTTGCTGATTGACTACACGTTCCATGACTTTGGAGATTATTGGAAGCAAGGCAATTGGGCGATAGTTTGAGGGCGTGGTTTTCTTGCCTTTTTTGGAACAGGTTGCACTCGAGCGACTTTCCAAGAGGATGGGTAAATTCCTTTTCCGTAAGACAGAGAAAAAAGCCTGGAAAAAACGGGAGTTAGTTCGCTTGCGCAGTTCTTTAGCACGGTGGCATGTATTCCGTCCGGTCCTGATGCCTTTTGCGTATCTAGTTCTTTAAGGATTTTGCGAATATCACGGTGATGAAACTTGAGTTCTGCCATGGTAGTGTTGATGTTCGATATGGTGGGGAGAGTCTTGCCTTGGCGAACGTCTAAGATAGAGTGCCATGAAAACATTTTGGCGAGCATGTTTGCTTTTTCCTTGGCTGTAGTCGCCGTGATGCCACGTTCGTCTGTCAAAGATGGGAGAGACGTTTTATAAAGTTGTCACTTACTGCCTTTGCTACCGACCAGAAATTCCTGGCACCACTGGGGCATTGCAAAAGTTTATTTTCTTCAAACGTCAGTAAATCCATCATTACTCAACTGTGTAGGCGGCCGTGAAGTTTCGTTTTTCCTCCGCCGGAGCTTTACTTTTCACTTTTCCGCCGGCGGAGGTAAAAGTGTTGTCATAGCAACATAGACACAATACAAACAGACAGCAAAATAAGCGTCAACACCTAAAGATTTATTAAACTACAATTTGTATTTATAACTCAATTTGTGACTGCATTTCTAAAAATCACTAATTTAGGAACAAATTGGTTATTATTTAATCGAACTTACTCAATAACTGCTTATCAATACGGAATTAAAACGCAATCGGAGACGCATCTTAAAAAAATAATTATTGTTGACAGTGTCCACTGACAGCTTTATGTTACATTATATTCACCGACACCGGTCTAAGCAAGGCTACCTACGACCGTGGTCTAAGCCGCCTTGCGAACCCATTTATCTTTAATAATAATTAGATATTATTACTATTAAAAAGAGATGTTTTTGCATTAATTTGTCGACATTTGAAGAAAAAACAGCATATTTTATTTGGAGGAAAAGTTACTTTTCATGGCTTGCTCTCTATTACCAGCCTCACTCCGTTCGGCTGTTAAACACGAGCGCGCCATGAAAAGTATCGCTTTTCCTCCATATAAAATAATATACTATTCCTGATCCTTTGTATGTGTTTGTCCTTAGTTTCGTCGATCACACGTTTGCATTCGTTTCTTGCTTCGACAAAATAATAACGATTTTCAGCGGTCTGATTTTGCTGCCAGTACTTGTAGGCTTGCTGTTTCCTACCTACAGCTTTTTCGCAACTTCTGTCGAACCAGGGCTTTCCTTTTGATGGTAACTTGATGGAATTTGGGATGTATGCTTCCATTCCTGAGCAGATTACTTGCGTGACCTCTTCACCGCAGACTGACGGGTCGTCAGCACCAAAGCAGACGTTGATCCAAGGAAAATCTAGGTAGAACTCCCTTAGATCCTCCCAGTTTGCCTAATTGTAATGCCAGATTTTGCGAGGCAATGGTGGATCCTTCTGTATAAGTGGCAATTCACAAACCGTTGTAATAAGTTTGTGGTCGGAAGTAACTAATGACTGACTAACTGTAATTGTGTACTTGTCAGGATTGGTGGTTAGAAAAAGATCCAGGAGGGCGGCGAACTCGCCCCTCTCTGAATTTCGAGTTGGTTCGTCTACAAGTTGAGTAAGCCTGCAGCTGATAGCCAATGCTTCAGCTTCTCTGCCTTCGTTGTCGGTCTTGTTGCGATGTTTGAGCCAGTTGGTGCTGCGGGCATTGAAGTCTCTCAGAACGATTATTTCTGAATTGGGGTGATCGACCTGTATTGAGTCAAAAGTGGTAGCTAGTGCTGAAAAAAAACTTTGGTAGGCTCTATCGCTTGGAGGGCGATATAGACAACATATAAACTTGGTTAATCCCTTGGCGGTGAACTTGAGCCACATGACGTCAAGGTTGTTTTGTTCGAGTGTTTCCTCGCGGTGACAAGTGACAGGTCGCTTCGGACAAAAAGGCATATTCCGAACTTATGTCTAAATCGGGTATGTAAGTCGTAACCAGAATAGGGGTAGTTTACTGTTGTTGTTGTAGAACATACTTGTGTTTCTGTAAGGGCTAGTATGTGTGGTCTATTTGCTTGTAGATGTTGGTGTACCGAATTTATGTTTATATTTAGGCCTCTTATGTTGCAGAAATCTATTCTAAATTGGTTCGGTATCTTTGCTGTCTGTGAAATGTGGAATGAAGGGCTCCCAGGGCCTCCCAGCAGCGCCCGGAGATCCGAATGGCCGGGGAGTTTACCTCCGGAATATTCTGATCCTGGAAGCACCATCATGTCCATATATTCCTACTGTGGAACCTAGGGATCGGCAAGACAAGAAATCTTGTCTTTACAAGCAATTTCTTGTCTTGTCTTGAAATATTTTCACGAAATAAAAAAAAAATCTTGTCTTGACCATATCTTGAGAGTGGGTGTCTTGTCTTGACTCAAGAAATCTTGAAAATTCTTGACATCTTGACGAAAGGGGAACCCCCGTTTAAAAGTCGGGATGGGATTGGTTGATGTGATTTGTATGCTTTATGCGTAGAATCGAGGGTCACGTGGTCAGGGTAGTATTGCTTTACAGTTCGCTGCGTTGAAAAATTATTATGTTTTTATTTAATAGTTATTTATGCAACAAGTGTGTAAAGTGAATGGGAATATTGTCAATCAACATCCCATGAATAAAAAAAGGGTATTTTACACATGAGTAGCGTACAAAAATTTTTCAACTACCGAAAAATATATGAAAAAATTAAAATATTATTAAATTACTTTACGCACTAGTGCGTAAAAAATATTATTTTACGCACTGCCCTAAATATCAAAAATATGTCAGAATTACTTTACTCCACACTAAAAAGGCCTATTTTACGAATCTTGGAGAGTGCGTAAAGTGAGTATTTTACGCACTATAGTAGAAAAAATGTTTTACGCAAACCCAAAAATTTCTGTACTCCACTGAAGTAGATCCGCTTTGCAAAGTTCTTTTTGATTCTAATAGCTTAAGCCATAACATATCCAAAAATGATAAAAAAAACCTTTGAAAATAAACATTAAAAAATGATAATTTCGCCCACAAGACATAGTTTTACCAAAATTAAAGTATCAACTTTTATTTTGTGTGTATTGACCTTATTTTTTAATAGTCAATATTTTGACCCCTTTCAAATAATTTTTTGCCCATTTTTACATATTTATTTTATTTGGCCGATTTTTGCAACGACCTGGTTTGGTTCTGAAAAATACCCCCTTTTCTGTACGCCACTGAAGTAGACTAACTTTGCAAAGTGCTTTTTGGTCCCAATACCTCAGGCCATAACATATCCAAAAATGATAAAAAACTTTGAGAAAAGTTATTAAGTATTAAAAAAAGTTCCAATTTAAAATTGTATATGTTAACTTTGGACATGCGACAAAGTGCCGCTTGGTAATATAAACATTTTTTTCCTCAAAAGTCAGTAAATCCGTCATTACTCGACTGTGTAGGCGGCCGTGAAGTTTAATTTTTCCTCCGCCGGAGCTTTACTTTTCACTTTTTCGCCGGCGGAGGTAAAAGTGTTACCATAGCAACATAGATACAACAAAACAAGCGTCAACAACACAAGAATTATTAAACTAAAATTTGTATTTATCACTCAATTTGTGCACTGCATTTCCAAAAATCACTAATTTAGGAACAAATCGGTTATTATTTAATCGAACTTACTCAATAACTGTTTATCAATGCGAAATTAAAACGCAATCGGAGATGCAATTTAAAAAAAATAATTATTGTTGACAGTGTCCACTGACAGCTTTATGTTACATTACTATAGCAACAACCTGTACCTATTCACCGACACCGGTCTAAGCCGCCTTGCGAACTCACTTATATTTAATAATAATTATTATTACTACTAAAAAGAGATGTTTTTGCATTAATTTGTCGAGATTTGAAGAAAAAACAGCATAATATTTTATTTGGAGGAAAAGTTACTTTTCATAGCTGCTCTCTATTATCCGTTCGGCTGTTAAATACGAGCGCGCCATGAAAAGTACCACTTTTCGTCCATATAAAATAATATACTATTTGCATAATAATTGTTTTATCCTTCCATTAAAAATGTTGCAGTGCTTTGTTTTTTCCCTAATAAACTAGCAACAAATGTGTTTTTTTTAATTTTATATTTCCAAGAAATTTCAAGATTTTCTTGATTTCTTGCCAAGAAATCTTGAACTTGATAAGTAATTTCTTGTCTTGTCTTGAAAATCAAGGATCACTTCTTGTCTTGATCTCGTCTTGAAATCAAGACAAGGTCAAGAAAATGACGACCCTTAGTGGAACCAGGGACCACCAGTGCGGAAACGGAACGTGATTTGGGAAAACCACTTAGCCCTTCCCAGTTCTGGTGGGGTGGTCTTTCACCGGACGATGCGAGTAGGCATATGCTTCTACCACCTAGGGCCGCTTCCACTGAAAGCATCGGCCTCAGACTCGTTCCTTTGGTGATCCCTAGTCTGACAGGGGTAAAAATGGAGTTTGTTGGATCACTCCCCAGTGATCAGCTCCAGACTTTGATTGGTTGATTTAAATATATCTAATTTAATTCATTCAAAACCGAATAGTATTGACAAACAACTCTTTAAAGCCAAATATTAGTCTTTTTTAACCTTTCCGAAAACGCGCGCGGACTAATGCTCTGCAACACTGATCTCTTTTGTTTTTTTCAGAAAGGCGTGATTTCTTGTGATGGCGCGCGTTCGTGTATCTGTTCCTCTTGTGTTGCTTTATTGCCTAAGCTTAACGTTCAGTCGACGCCAGAGAGTTAAGTAGTGCGGTGCTTTGCTTCACACAGCCACTTGCGGACAAATAGTCTGCAGCTTGTTATAACGCATTAAAGTTTGCCATATAACTTCAAAGTGTTTTATTGTAAGTAAGTACATAAATTGTAACGCTTTGATCAGTTGGGCATCGCTTTGTGACCAACTCTACCTCAGTAGCCAATTTGTCATGATAGTTAATTTATTTAATCAATTTGGTATGCATGAGACTTATTTTAGTTTCCTTCGGGCGTTGTTCGATGTTCTCTTTTTAACAATTTTTATATTTTGGGCGAAAGTTCCTAGAGACGATGCGAACTGGTTATAAATACTTAGATATCAATCACTACTTAGATATCAATAACTCAGAAATTTGCCTTTATAATTCGTGTCTCACTGACCTCAATCTTACGATCTTGCAAATAAGTAATTGCTATTACTTTTTTATATATGGCCCTTGACACATAAACGATAATTGGGCGTAATTACGCCTCAATTAATTAAAGATATAAGGTAATCACTATCTCGCATTGAGATAGAAATTTAAATAAAAAACCTGGTAAATTTACACATGTGAGACAGGGCGAGTGCTAATAATTATATGCTTGATGTAACAAATAAACTGAAAATGTAATTAAATAAGCCTGGACAGAAAAAAAGATTAAAACCAACAATACTATGAGGGAAAATTCGAAGAAATTCAACCGAAAATTCAATTTACTACCTCTACAGGAATATATAAAACTTGCTCTAGTAATTCCCAAATAAAACTGTTCAATTTGAAGGGAAATACGTAAAATAAAGTGCGTGACCGCTAAACGATGAAATAATTACGTTCGCTGTAAATTTGGACTAAACCATTATCAAACTACATGAATTTGACTTATGAGATACGCAATTATCCACCAACAAATCGGTAACTTAACCCAACGGTCACTACAAAAAATTAAGATTATTGATGTTGTAAGTTAATTGAAAGTGTAATATAAAAATGCTAAATTCTTGCTTTAGCCAAATACGATTAAGCGAATCACAAACAATTATTAATTATGTATTTAAAAATTTAAAAATTAGTGAAATATATTGCAAGATGAATAAAATATTTCAAGATTAAAAACCAACGCTCACCTGTGTCAGCATCGCCACAAAGTTAAAACGACCTCGCCTTCAAAATTCAAGAGGTTCAACAAATTATGATTCTCGATGTTTTAATTGGATAGTTTATATCATGTGACTACCAATATAGGGCACGCGGCGTCAAACCAAAGAAATACTCAGTATATACTAAATATAGTAATCTATAGTAAATTAAATTAACAAATTGTAGGCATTAAACAGCGTACTACGCTCTCCAATTACCAACTGCATGAGATAAGCCCGTTCCCAAATAGATGTCACTACCAAACATAGTAATCTACCGTGAAACAAATCCACACATTGTTGGTATAAACCAGCGTATCTGTGCTTCTTAAATAATTAGTTGCACGAAATATACCCATTCGCGAATAGATGCCACTGGCGATTCATATCCCAAACATCGAAAATCATTCGTAATTAAACTGAATTTAGTGGAGCGGAATAAGCTAATATTCCATTACAAAATATGTAGTTTTATTGTTCATTTGAGCAATTCTTGAAATTCGAAGATTGAATTCATATGAAAAAAAGAGGCACGTTTAGCAACGATGATGGAAGAATGTCTAAGAGGGGATGAACCTGAACAATCTATACAGTATGATGAGCAATCATAGGCAGATGAGAGATACTGAAAAACGGTGATCATAATAGCGACAATGAACAAGATATTTCTGAGGAGAAAGACTGCGCCGAATATTCTGATGGTCCTTTTTTTCTTGCGAAAGACAAGACAACAAGATTGAACAAACAAGCATCTACAAACATTGTGAAAACAAGATCGGAGAATATTATTAGTTATTTTCCTGGAGCTATGGTAGCAGCAATGCATCTCAAAACTATTCCAGATATCTGGCGGTATTTTATTAATAGAGACATGCCTCTTTCAGTTGTTGAATTTATCAATAAACATATAGATAGTGTTCAAGGTAATAAGCCAATAAGCTCTTATTGGTCTACTTTATCTAACTGGCGTTACAAAATCAAGCCGTTTGAATGTTGACGAGCTGTGAAACAATAAGGGAGTGAGGTTGAGCTGCTGCGTTTGGTCATGGCTAAAAAGAGGTTCTGGAGTATTCCCCAAAATTTGCAAATTGACGATTTGGATACCCTACTTATGAGAAAAAAAGTAGACAAACTTGCATCCAACAGGAATTTTTTCGATGCCTTTGTTATGAGTCTGCCTATACACCATTTGAGCACGTAACCGTTGATGAAAAGTTGTAGGTGTTTAGAGGGCGATGTGGCTTTCGACAATACATGCCAAATAAGCCAATGAAAATATATGCAGTTGCTGGTTCGAAACGTTCTACAAAATGAATTTAGAAGTTTATCTTGGGAAGCAATCCATGAACCACATGTTGTATATAATTTTGCTTCTGCTATTGTCCAGAGATTGTGCAATAGTGTAATTCCATAGAAATTTCACATGTGATAACTGCATCACAGGGATCAATTTAATTCAAATTCTCCTTAGTGAATAAAACTTGACATATTTGGGTACCATGCGCAAGAATAAGCAAGAATTACCGATATAATTGTTCTATTCCACTCGGAGACCTGTTAATACTAGCATGTTTGCATTCTAGAAAGATATATCTTTAGTTTCATATGACATGGTGTCAAGTTTGCGTCATTATGACAACGTGAATAAAAACAGCGGACAGCCAGAAATTATATTAGACTTCAATTATACGAAAGGTGGTGTAGATAACATTGACAAATTAGATGTAAGTTATAACTGTTCCAAGAAATACCAAGAGATGGCCTATGGCCACCTTTTGTTCTATGTTGCTGCCGGGATGAATTCTAGGGTTTTATTTTCTTCAAATAACTCCGACCTACGCATGCCTCGACGACAATATCTTCACAAATTGGCTTTCTATCTGATTGAAAGTCATCTAAAGTCAAGAGCGCAAGTACAAAGTTTGCCGAGAACTATGAAAGACAGTATAATAAGGGAGCTTATAGGAGAACAGTTTCAAATCAAGTTAACGTGGTTAATGCTCGGGGTCGCTGGGCGTACCGTGATCGCAAAAGAAGTTGACCTACAAAAATGATTTGAAATAAATGCGGGAAGTTTATTTGCGTCGAATATTGTTTACATATATACCCTGAATGTTATAATGAAATATGTTATCCCCAAACGTAGATTAAAATAAAATCTGTAAATGTTACTACCCTAGGATTAAGGAGCCCACTAAGCAAGAAAGCCACTTTTTATTATGCTAAATTGTAAGCATTATACATATCTTTTTGAATAATAGTTTATTTATAACCATAACTGCTTAAAATTTAAAAATAACGTGGTGCGGATCACTAGTCCGCAGCGAGTGTTCATGTTCTAAAATCAGGTGCGTGTTCTGAAAGATTAACTAGTATTATTGCGTATGTTTTAATTTGCATAAATCTGTTAAAATTCACATTCTCATATGTAATTCTATTTTACCCATTAAATTTAGAGCAGCACGTCGCCAATGCTTTGCATTTTTGGTAATCTTTTTTTATATGCATATTTGACTAACCTCAGACGGCAATGCTTTTAATTTCTGACAGCCTGTAACGGGCCAGATCTTTGAGTTCGAGCTGCAAGTTGCGTTGCCAAATTTATTCTGCAAACTTTGACGGAACTCGTTAGTGTAGATCTAAAAGAGATTACCTATTCGTGTGGTGATCTCTGCGGCACGGTAGAGGGAATATTTTCTAAAATTCAAATCGATAATGGCTTCACGTAGATCTCGTTTTTGTTCGAATTGCAGTTTTCATTTGATGATATTAACGCGTAAGGCTACATGCAGGGTTACGCGTCAAGCAGCGAGTGGAGCAGCGAGGAAAGCAGAGCGGCGAAACCGAACGAGTGTATTTAGGCTGCAATGTGTATAGTGCACAAGGGCGTGTAGAAGAATATACACTCGTTCGGTTTCGCCGCTCTGCTTTCCTCGCTGCTCCACTCGCTGCTTGACGTGTCACCCTGCACGTAACCTAATAATTCTAGAATGTTATGTCGAGGGTTTTGATAGCGCAGGTACTAGAATGTTCTTTTTAATAAATGTCGGGTCAGGTGGTTATTTTCTTTCGGCTGGCTCGTGCAAAAAATGAAAGTAGGCTTCGGTACATCAAAATCCAGTAGTATTAATTTTGAAATCCACTGGAAAAGTTGTTGGGGGAGACATGTAATGCGCAGGCCGTGTATCAATTGGCCAGTCGTAATTCTTGGTGGATATTTTACAGGAAATCCCTTTGCCTTTCACGTTTGTTCCGGGAAGTTTCACTTGCGTCACTTTTTACCGGTCGGCCTTTTGGAGTAGCAGTGTTGGTGTGGTGGTGGAAAGTTCTAGTAGATTTAACTCTTGGAGGAACCGTTGTTGAGTTTCAGGCGTACTTTTTGCTGGTTTGTTTGGTTTGTTTAGTTCGAGCCTGAAATTTTCTCCAGTTGGGATCGACCACTGTCTTTATCAGAAGCACTTCTCGTCACCTTTTGAGGCAGCCTGCCAATTTCAGCGTTAAATAGTTAAAAACCCTTTACTGGTTTTTATGGCCTTTTTTTCTGGCTATGTGAGGACTCCCGTGACCTTCTGTCTTTCAATTGCGGGATGTTTCCCTTGTGTCAGTATGTACCGGTCGACAGTGGAAGCCTTTTTGCGTTACTACCTTCCTTCCTACTTGAACCTAAAAAGTCTCCTACATTGTTTCCTTGCTGGGTAGTCCTTGATTCGCCCAACAGATCAGTCTCTGAGAGAATCAGTGTGTTTTATATATAAAAATTCATAGTCCTTCGCAAAGATGCAAACGGGGGGACATTGAAAATGATGAAGAAAAGCGCAAAAACGTGATTAGTTTTGTAATTCAAATAGTTTTTGAAAGTAGAGTTTAAAAAACACGTGAGGGTTTACAATATGTTTAATTAAAGAGATGCATTTTTATCATTAATATTAAAGATTATCATAATTAAAAAAGATAAATAAAAAAGGTGGATATGGAAACCTAAACAATTAGCCTCCACCTGTAGACGGGAAAATTTAATTTAGCCATAACGTTACTATATTATTTTTAACCTGTTCCGATTAGTTTTAGCCCGTTTTGGTGCCTTTGGTTATTTTTAGTTAGTTTCGGTTACTCGTTCAATCAACTTTCGGTTAGTTTCAGTTAGTTCCAATTTATTTTAGCCTTTTTTACTGACTCCGATCCTTTTAGTCAAATTTAATCTTTTTGGTTAGTATTGGTTAGTCGCCAAAATTTGTGGTTAGTTTTAACTAACTTTAATTTATGTAACCTGTTCCAATAAGTTTAGCCCGTTTTGGTGCTTTCGGCTACTTTTGATTAGTTTTGGTTAGTCATTCAATAAGCTATCGGTTAGTTTTACTTAGTTTTAATTTATTTTAGTCATTTTTGAACCGGTTCCGATACCTTATACTCAATAATGTTATTGGTTAATTTTAGTTAGTCACCAAAATGCGGCTAATTTATGTTAGTTTTTACTTACCATAATATTTTTAATCTGTTCCGATGGGAGTTACTTTTAGTTAGTTTTGGTTAGTCGTTCAATCAACTGTCGGCTAGTTTCAGTCAGTTTTAATTTATTTTTGTCATGTCAAGCAGTTCCGGTGCGTTAAAACCAATTTTAGAGTTTTTTGTTGTTTTTGGTTAGTCACCAAAATTCGTTTAATTTGGGTTAGTTTTAACTTACTTCAATAGTTTTAGTATATTTCCATACGTTTTAGCCCGTTTTGGTGCTTTTAGTTACTTTTCGTTAGTCATTCAATCAACTTTCGGTTACTTTTAGTTAGTTCCAATTTATTTTAGTCATACGTTATAACCAATTTAAATGTTTTTAGTTAATTTTAGTTACTCGCCAAAATTCGAGTAATTTGGTTTAGTAACTTTAATATTTTTAATCTGTTCCGATACCTTTTAGCCCTTTCTGATGCTTTTGGTTAGTCGTTCAATCAACTTTTGGTAAAGTTCAGTTAGTTTTACTATAATTTGGTCGTTTGAACCGGTTCCGGTACGTTATAAGAAATTTTAATGTTTTTGGTCAGTTTTGGATAGTCGCGAAAATTGGGTTAATTTGGGTTAGTTTTAACTTACTTTAACTTTTTCTATCTATTCTGATACGTTTTAGGTCGTTTTGGTGTTTTAGTTACTTCTGGTTAGTTTTAGTTAGTCATTCAAACAACTTTCGGTTACTTTAATTTAAGTTAGTTCCAATTTATTTTGGTCATTTGAACTGGTTTCAATATTTTATAATCAAATTTAATGTTTTTGGTTACTTTTGATTAGTCGCCAAAATTCGGTTCCTTTTGATTAGTTTTAACTTACTTTAATTTTTGTAACCAGTTCCGATTCGTTTTAGGCCGTTTTTGGTGCTTTTCGTATCAGTTTAAGTTTGCCATTTAGTTTTGTTTATTCATTCGAATTTATTTAGTCATTTAAATGTCTTTGGTTAATTGTATTTAATCGCCAAAATTCGGTTAATTTGGGTTAGTTTCAACCTACTTTCATATTTTAATCTGTTCCGACACTTTTGGTTAGTCGTTCAATCAACTATCGGTAAAGTTCAGTTAGTTTTAATATATTTTGGTCATTTGAACCGGTTCCGGTACGTTATATGCAGTTTTAATGTTTTCGGTTAGCTTTGGTTAGCCGCCAAAATTCGGCTAATTTGGGTTTGTTTTAACTTGCTTTAACATTTTTAATCCGTTCTGGTACGTTTTAGCCCATTTTGGTACTTTTAATTAGTCATTCATCAACTTTCGGTTTCTTCCAGTTAGTTCCAATTTATTTTAGTCATTTGAACCGGTTTCGACACGTTATTGTAACCAATTTAAATGTTTTCAGTTAATTATAGTTAGTCTCCAAAAATTCGATTAATTTGGATTAGTTTCAACTTATTTTAATATTTTTAATCTGTTCAGATACGTTTTAGCCATTTTTGATGCTGTTGGTTACTTTTGGTTACTCGTTCAATCAACAGTCGGCAAATTTCAGTTAGTTTTAATACACTTCAGTCATTTGAACCGGTTCCGGTACGTTATAAGCAATTTTAACGTTTTTGGTTGTTTTGGTTAGTCTCAAAATTCGGTTAATTTGGGTTAGTTTTAACTTATTTTAACATTTTTAATTTGTTCCGATACGTTTCAGCCTGTTTTGCTGCTTTTAGTGACTTTTGGTAAATTATGGTTAGTCATTCGATCAACTTTCGATTACTTTCAGTTAGTTCAGTTTATTTTAGTCATTTGGACCGGTTCCGATACGTTATGAATAATTGTAATGGTTTTGGTTAGTCGCCAAAATATTATTTATTTTTAACTTACTTTAATATTTTTAATGTGTTCCGTTTCAGTGACTTCCAATTTATTTTAGTGATTTATTCCGGTTTCGATACGTTATATTCAAATTTAATGTATTTGGTTAGTTTTGGTTAGTCGCCAAAGTTCGGTTCGTTTTGGTTAGTTTCAACGAACTTTAATTTTTGTAACCTGTTCCGATACGTTTTAGCCCGTTTTGGTGCTTTTGGTTAGTTTTGGTTAGTCATTCAATCAACTTTTGGTTAGTTTCAGTTAGTTCCAATTTATTTTAGTCATTTGAACCGATTCCGATACCTTATAATCAAATTTAAGTTTAAATAAACAAACTGACACGATCTTTCACGCGTATGACGTCATGTGTGGCAAATGTAGCATGCACTTTTTCACGATTTGAGTCCCTATACTAGGAAAACAGAAACATTTTCAATGTTAATATTTATTTATCGGTTAATTTAAACCATGCTAGTCACTTGTCTGGTACACAGCTGAAAGAAGGAGTGGGATCCGGAGTTTACGGAAACACTCTCGCAATCTTTCAAGCAGAACTAAATGCTATCAATATAGCCATCTCTGAATTTCCAAAAAAGGCCTAAGAGGTGCAAAGATCGATATCCTATCAGATAGCCAAGCAGCCTTAAAAGCACTAGCATCTAGCAGAATCAACTCCCGGCTAGTGTGGGATTGTCGGATGGCTGCAGATCAACTGGCAAACAGAAACAGACTCACCTTAATGTGGGTACCAGGGCACGAGAGTGTGGAAGGCAACGAAGCCGCTGACCAACTCGCACGGTATGGTGCACAGACTGCCTTTTGCGGACCTGAACCATTATGTGACATCACTAGAGGACACGTAATGATTGAACTCACAAATTGGTAAAAAAGAGGGAAAGAGACACATTGGGCCAATGCACCTGGGCAGAGACACGCCAAGAGACTCACCTTTCACTCGCCTAACTACACAAAAAAGCTTCTCAGGCTACAAAAAACAAGATAAAACTGGTCGTAGACCTTTTCACTGGACATGGCCCCTGGAGGTACCACCTCAAGAAAATGGGGAAAACCACTGACGAACAATGCAGATTCTGACAAACTATGGCTGAAACGTCAGAGCACTTACTCTGCGAATGTCAGGCACTGACTCGCCAAAGGTTGAGGCATCTCGAAAATGTTCTTGTGGTCCCGGAGGATCTACAAAAGCTTAACCCTCGAAATATTCTGAGATTCTCGAAGGAGATAGGATTTTTTGTGTAAAATGGAAGGGTATACACAAAAGATCAATTTGTAGACGACGCGACGTGTTGAAGGGCAAATCTTGCCGAGCGACCCCTCTACCTACCATACCATACCATACCATGCTCGTCATCCTTTAAACTTTTATTTTTTAATTAATTTTTATTTTTAACTTTTGCCAAAAAAAATTCCATCTTAAGTAAACTATAATCGGAGTGGTTCCGTTTATAAAACCAGTAGACTCGAATTCGAGCCACCCTGTGTGATTTAAATAAATAATTAAATGGAATTATTCCTATTATTTTTAAAATTAGATAAAAATATTCCCTTCAAAAATTGGTTCATTGGTTTGATAGATGCTTTTATTTTAATGCGGACAGCTTTTTTTTAAATGTATTACACCGCATTTTTAAATGATTTTAAATTTCCTATTAATCTATTAAATTCTGCATATTTATTTTAAAATATGTCATGTGTCAATGCTTAATAGTTTTCAAAATTTGAAAGGTTTCAGAGTTACAAGCTATTATGATTTTTTCCATTTAATTGGTTGTCTATTTAGATACCTGGAAATAAAAGTCTATATTTTAAACATCCTGATTTACTGTTTCATTTTTATTTTCTGTTAATATTTTACAAAATGATCTATTCGATTGTTGAAAGATTGAACATAGTCGATCGTTATTTCAAGAATGATAAAACGCCACGAAAAGACGAAAAAATATAGGGAATATGTTCAGAATGGTCAAAGACTTCGATCTGTATCAACTAAAATTAATACGAGAAAGTTATTGCAGGAAACAGCATCTCAAGTAAATAATAAAAGGTCAAAACAAATAAACAAATAAAGGGATCTTATTAAATCGCTTTATTTTCAAGAAAATCCAAGGAAACCTATCATACTTATAATGGACCACGAAACAAGAGAGTTAGTTATGGATCAATTCGGAGAACTGTTTCAATAATTACACGACAAGCAGAGAGGAAGAAAACATGAATTTGTTCAAATTATAAGAGACAGTTATAATTACCATTGCTGCTATACGTTTTATTCATTTTATTGTTTATGGTTGATTATAAAATTTAATTATATAGTTGGTATGTTATTTCAAAAGTCATGCCTTTTTAAAACTCCATGCATATATTAGAATAAAAACGAGATGAAATCAACTTTTGATATAAATATTTTTTCAAAAATTTCAAAAATAATAGAGATATTTCCTTTTAGAGAGTTACCTGGATCACTCTGCACACTTATTATCCAAGACGTAGATTTCAACATTCCTTACGAGCTCAATTTTTTCTTTAAATTTATACTCGCTCCGGTATAATCCATCGGTCGTTACTTTGGAGACACTCTGTATATATCGATAGTGTTGTGATATGCGTAATGTAAATGGACGCTAGTAAAGTCAACAGCACGGGTAATAAGTTTCGAAAAGAATGCGATAAAAAAATTTGATTTCACTGAGCCCCTATCAAAACAGTTAAAAACAAAACTAGTGCTATTGACGGCCTTCGCCGCCACCTGTTTTTGTAGGGTTTTTCCCCTCTGCCGCTCAGCCGTCGAACTGCATCAGCGGCAAGTCCGACTGTAGTTAGTACTACTAACTAGTCACCTTTGGTGCATTGAAATCCAAATGTTTATCCTAATTCTATATTTGCTATTGCGACTACAAATCCTCAATGTTAAAAACATGATGATAATGAGTGTTTGCTGTATATTTGAAAAAAGAAATTTAAAACGCTTAATTGATAACAGGTGCACCACTCTATAGGCACCCGTGGAAGGCATTCAGTTGCACTAATTTGATTAGTTTAAAGGTTTCCCTAGCAACGCAGGTCTATTGTCACTGTACAACAGCCTACCAGTTTAAAAATTCAAATTTCACATCGACAATTTTCTGACTTTAATATATTGTAGTAATATGTTTTTTCAATCAATCGTCGTTTTTCCGGTCACAGAAAAAAATAGTGTATTATACACGGGAAAAATATTAGATTTTAGCTCTCGGTTCGCGTCGGGAGGCAACACAACCTCGAGCTAAAATCTAATACTTTTTTCCCTTGTATAATAAATAACTATTTTTCTGTGACGGGAAAAACGCTTGACATTTTATCTCTGTTGCCAGGTAACAAAATATCACTTTTAACGAAATTACTTTTTTACTCGGGAAAAAAGTGAGTACTTTTTTCCCGGATATACATACATAATATACACATAAGTTAAATCACAGAATTAAATTGACAGATATTTGATTATTTTAAAGGTTTCCTTAGCAACGCAGGTCTATTGTCACTATAAGTACAACAGCCTACCAGTTTATAGATTCAAATTTCACATCGATAACTTTCTGACTTTAATATATTGTAGTAATATGTTTTTTCAATACTAAATCGTCGTTTTTCCCGTCACAGAAAAAAATAGTGTATTATACACGAGAAAAATATTAGATTTTAGCTCTCGGCAACACAACCTCGAGCTAAAATCTAATACTTTTTTCCCTTGTATAATAAATAACTATTTTATTAAAAAATGCTTTAACATCCTAAACTATTAGAGCTAAGTTCTACAAACTATATATCGCTGAATTTGCCTTGCAAGAGCTCAGGGCAGGTATTAAATAATATACAGGGCATTCCATTTAAAATAGAAAAGTTGAGACTTGTATCAGAAATACTAAACTCATTGTTTAGAACAAAAGTAAATATACTGAAGGTTCTTTTCATTCCAATAAACCTTTATATAACAAATTGACTCCATCTTCAACAGATTCTCAGATAAGGGGATATACATTCTTATTTTGGACACCCTTTACATGGTGATCCATTTCAAAAACCGGAAATTAAATATTTTTGACAGCTTTGCTAAGCTTCTTAGTTGTTTTGATAAAAAAGCCTACCGATCCAGAAAAAATCCTGCAACTTTCGTATTTATCGTTTTAAAATGATGCATGAACCAATCCTGTACAAGGCAACTTTAGGATATTTTGCAACCCTAGTCTAGTGCATTGAACCCATAGCAGTCAATTTTCTGAGAAAACGCAATGATGTGGAAAGCACTTTTTTAGCCATATTTATTACAGAATTTTACCTTTAATCATCCATAGTGTTAATAACTCTGAACGCATAGAATGAAATAAAAATGCATTTAAAGTTTATTACTACTTCCTATCAGAAATTGTGTATAAAAATTCCCAATTTCAAACTTGGATATTTGGATGACATAATTTAGTAATATCACCATTGTACCGACCTTGCACAATAACTTATTCGCTCATTAATCGACTAAAATGAGACAATTCCAATTTTTAATGCTTCCTAATAGTAATTATTTTAAGGCAAATTTTGTCTTGCATGTTTCTTAGTCTTCAACGAGCGAAACATCTCGTAAAAGAATACAGACAAGTTTCGCTAAACGAATATAAAATTCCATCAGATTATGCTAAAATATGTGAAGTATGATTTGAAAACTGAACGGATCCAAAATAAATACTCTTAACGTGCAAAGCTACAACATAATAATTTAAAAGTTTCTTATTTATTTTAGTCCAGACTACATTCGTTGTTGTCGCGAGGCACATGAGGTTTTAGGTAATAATCAACCTAAATGTAAATAAATTATTAAGAACACGCAAGTTGAAAGAAAGCTATCGAAACTCTAGTAGGCAACTTATAACTCATGAACATAAGAAGTGTGAAGTTAAGCGGCTTTATAAAGTTAACATAATATATTAAAATGCACTTAAATATTTTGTTAAAAAAATGAGTTATTATTGATAATTTGCAGGATCATGATACCCATATTGTACTTTGCAGATATCCCTGGGATTTCAAAATTTTATTTTATAACTTTTATTCTTCTATCCCTCATCAGTTTTGCTTCCGTGGCTTAGGTCAAGCATAGTTTAAATTGCTGTGTGGTAAGTGCATAAGTTTGTGCTCACCATAAACCGCTTGAGAAACATAAACAGGGCCAAACATTAAACATTTCTCTTACTTTAACTAGATGCAAGTTTATCTAAGAAAGTGCATAGTTTCCTGGAACAGGTAAGTCTTAAAGTTGAGAATTACTTGCGACGAAGATGAATGAAACTAGTAGATACTAGCTTAATGCTAATGATTCAAAGACAGTTGTATTTGTCTTGGTCCTTACTTAGTCTTTCATAAAAAGTCAAGAGGAAACTGATTATTCAATTTTGAAAGATAAAAGAAAATAGAATTCACAAGATCTATGCAAGAGTTTTAAACATTGTTGCACAGTAAGTACAAGCAAAGAAATGTCCAATCTTAGTAATTGCGGTACATATCGCAAAGAATCAGGAGTAATCATAAGCGATTCCCAGAAGTCACCTATGAACTTAAATAAACCGGTGGTTATTTCTAAAAATGAAGGAAAATCGTCAGTTATCAAAAAAGTGATTAAAATAAGCCGAGAAAAGTCGAAAGAAATCCTAAAGAAATAAGTGAGTAGTAATACTTAGATATTGGATCGCTTTGCGAAAGTAGTTACTAGCCGATGCGTAAATGCCCCAGTGTTCGCCGGAAATTCCCCAGAGTATTTTTTAGACAACAATCATTTAGTTTAATTTAGTTTTACTGCATATAATTTGTTTCAAGAAAGAGCTAGTAACATTGTTGTTTATATTGTATTATTGGTGTTACGGTTTAAAAATTTCTATATATTTAAAAAGTAGCATAGAATAAGTGCCATTACCATTACGGTGTAGAACATTCACTCGGGTACTCATATAACAAAATGCATTTTGCAACTGCAACTTTCGTATCATAGTTTTAAAATATCTATTTAAAAAAAAAGCAGTAGCAGGGTTCCAAGATACATGGACAAACCCTGTACAAGGCAACTTAAGGATAATATGCAACCCTAGTCTAGTTCATTGAACCCAAAGCAGTAAATTTTCTAAGAAAACGCAATGATGTGGAAAGCACTTTTTAGCCAGATTGATTACAGTTTTTTACCTTTAATCATCCGTAGTATTAATAACTCAAAACTCAGAGAATGAAATAAAAATGCATTTAAAGTTTATTACTACTTCCTAACAAATATTATGTATAAAAATTCCCAATTTCAAACCTGGAGATTTGCATGACATAATTTAGTAACATTACCATTGTACCGATTTTGCACAGTAACTTATTCCCTCATTAATCAACTAAAATGAGATATTTTCATTTTTTAATGGTTCCTAATAGTAATTATTTTAAGGAAAGTTTTATTTTGAATGTTTCTTAGTCTTCAACGAGGAAAACATCTTGTAAAAGAATACAGACAAGTTTTGCTAAACGAATATAAAATTCGTTCAGATTATACTGAAATATGTGGAGTATGATTTGAAAACCATATCCAAAAAAACTTTTAACGTGCAAAGCTACAAGATATTTTAAAAGTTTCTTATTTATTTAAGTCCAGACTGCATTCGTAGTTGCCGCGAGACGCACGAGGTTTTAGGCATTAATCAACCTAAATGTATATAATTTATTAAGGACACCCAAGTTAAAAGAAAGCCGTCGAAACTCTAGTATGTAACTTACAACTAATGAACACACGAAATGTGAAGTTTAGTGGCTTAATAAAGTTAACATAATATATTTAAATGCACTTAAAAATTTTATGAAAAAGTGAGCTATTATTCATAATTTGCAGGATCATGATACTCATATTGTATATTGCAGGCACCCATGGGATTTCAAAATTTCACATCTTTTATTATTCTATTCCTCAACAGTATTCCGAACATGACCTAGTTTAGTTCTACTCTGAGTTTCGCTTCAGTGGTTTAGGTCAATCATGGCTTAAATTGCTGTGTGGTAAATGCATAAGTTTGAGCTTATCATAAACCGCTTGGGAAAAATATGCAGGGTCAAACATTGCTCTTATTTTAACTAGATGCAAATTTAAGAAAGAAAGAAATTTAGGAAAGTGCATAGTTTCTTGGAACAGGTAAGTCTAAAAGTTGAGAATGCGTTGCAAAAAAAATAACAAAACTAATAGATACTAGCTTAATTCTAATGCTTCAGATACATTTGTATTTATCTTGGTCCTTACATAGTCTTTCGTAGAAAGTCAATAGGAAGCTGACTATTCAATTTTGCAAGATATATCTGTATCTATATCCGTGGTAAGAGTTGTATATGGTTGTACAGTAAGTAAAAGCAAAGGAAAGTCTCATCTCAGTAAACGTGGTACATTTCGCAAACCATCAGATGTAATCATAAGTGATTTATAGAAATCACCAAGGAAGTGGAATAAATGGGTGGTTACTGCTAGTAATGAAGGAAAATCGTAAGTGATCAAAAAAGTCGTTAAAATAAGTCGAGAAAGGTCGAAAGAAATCAGGAAGAGATAAATCAGTAGTATTACTTATACCAAGGCTACCCAACCTTATTATCAGTTCGGCAAAAAAAATTGACGATTCAAAATCACAGGAGGGCCACTGAACACTGACAGTTCATATTTTTGTTACTTTTGATAACAATACGTAATAAGCCTTAACTTAAATTAAGGTATTGTGCAATAAAAGAAATGGAACTTTTTGAAATTTATCGTTTAATTAAAAATAATAAAACAAATAGCATCTTCTCTCAAATAAAGAGCCAAAATTGACAAAAATCAGAATCTAAAGTTATAAATATATGGAACAATTAATGACATTTCTGATATTGTTTCTGTTTCAATAATTTTCCTATGTTCAGATCAGATGTTGACGGTAACAACAAATCAGAAATATGTTGCTCAGTTGAAGATGTGCAGATTTATTTTTGATATAATTAAGATTGGAAAAATTCTTTTCACAAACATATGTTGATCCAAAACTACTTAAACATTGAAAGGCCAGCTCAGTTACTTCAGGAAAGTATTCTTTTGGCACCAACATCTAAAAATCTATAAATTCTTCTGAAGAAGTTTCTGACTGTGATATTTTTTGTGCAAAAAGGTTTTTTACTGAGGCAGGGTAATTCATTATTTCAGTCAAACTGATTGTTAAAGGATTCACAATAATATGTAAATTTTTTTGATCTTCCGAGCAGGACAGCCAATGGCGTGACTGCGCGCAATGCGCATCACAACACACACACTTTGAAATTGAAACTTGCTGACGTGGGCCATTTATAATTCGATCGCCAGCCACATCGTGGCCCACGGGCATGGGGTTGAAAGCCTTGACTTGAAATGGCTTTAAAACACTTAATTTGGTTCGAAAAAAGCAATGAGCTCCCTAACTAGTAAGATTGTGGTTTATATTATATTTTTGGTGATACCCATCAGAAATTTAAAATTTCCATATTTTTTAAAAAGCTTAAAATAAATACCATTACCATTACGGTGGTGTAAGGTATTCACTCGTCATATAAGAAAATGCGTTTTGTATAATTCAGTTAATCATGTTGTTATTAATAAACAATCGTAACTACTAAATTTATAAAAAAAACTGTGTGCCACACGACAGAAATGGTAACTTCAACACGGCGACATTTATATTATAAAATTAGAGCAATTGTGGTCTATAATCTCTTAAAATTGGCAGAAACTGCTGCTTGTCGCTTGAATTCTCCGATCATGGTCCATTTTCCCATCCTCAAATCGTTTTAAATGAGATTTTAAGCAAAACGAATCGATATTCTAAAAGTAGCATTTTACCTCCAAATTTGCCATAAACTGGCTATATTCACCAAAACATTTACACATTTTCCGATTCTTACCCATTTTCCAGCTCAAACCGTTTTCAATGAGATCTCAGACAATTAAATTTATAAATCTACATATTTGAACTTATACGTAATATCAAAATAGCATAACGTATTGCTTCAAATTTCCCATAATGCATCAAAAGCAAAGCCATTCCATTTAAACTCGTACATTTGCCACAATAATGATTATTTTTGTTTGTTTCAATTTAACCCCGATTTTCTCGTATTTCCCGATCTTATCCGGAAAATTATTAAAAAAGTTTTTTATAGCTGAAATCACGGGATATTGGTTTCTTGTAAATAACTATGCGTCTGTGGTGACGTGTCATGGCAAAGTGGCGAAAGTTTAAATTTAACCAGTTTACCCTGTATAATAGGCATCATCATTTCCAAAGAGTGTTCTGATACAATTTTTGGCGAATATTTTTGTTAAATAGGCTTTTCTAAAAAAAAAATAATTTTTGAGAAAAGAAATAAAAACCTTTATTTTTTGGGCCCAGAAAATTTCTATTTTCCAGATATTTTCGAAGCAGAAATGGAGGTTTTTCCTAGGTTTGCGAGCTAGCACTAGTATCAAACTCTTGTGTAAATGTTTTCGATCCTCGCTGCTTTTTCAACAGTAGAACGACCCTTATTCAAAAACACATACAACTAAATAACTAATTACTTTCCATTTTCCGATCCTCTACAATGTCAATAGGGTTTGGGAGACCTTCAGAAGGTGCATGCCAAGCAATTTTCATCAAAATTGATTAATTTTACGAGTTATCGTCTATTGATGCAAATTTTTGAAAAATTGCTCATTTTACATAATAACTCCAAAGCAGAGAATTGGATCGCCAGAAACAATTGACCGTCGCCGTCGGTGGCCTCTGAGTGTTGCCTAAAACCGTGCCAAATCGCAGGTTTTTCTCGCAGCCGTTTTCGAGATAAATGTTATCGCCGACTTTACCCGAATTAGCGACAGTCGAGTGTCACCAGTCGAGCGTGACGGATCACGGTTTATATTTACCAGCCAGGAGAAACCGTACCAAACGCGCCTAAAGAAGTTCTCACTCCCCGATTGTTTCTCTCTCTCGCTTGGCTAAAGTCAACTCCGGTCTAGCGGAATGAGCGTTTAATGGCCGAGCGTAACGTGCGATTAGATCTTATTCACTACCCAGGAAAAAGTGTGATGAACGCGATTTTACTTCTTGATCTTTTAATCCTTGTGGGATTGTTTAAGTTCAGCTTGCGCCTTGCGCGTTATTTCTCTACCGTATACTTCAGAGCAGCATATACAAAGCGCCTAGAGCGCCAATATAAATTGTGGGCAACAGCCAAATGTAATCCCTTCATTACAAAATGAAGATCTCAACAATCCTGTAACACTATACGGATCCAATAAAAGCACCTATACTTATTTTTGAAAAATATTTCTGTTATGCAAAATTTTAAATGAAGCAGATGCAAAGCGTTTTCTTCCGGAACAAATTTGTACCTCGCCCTCAAAAATTTTTGAGCAGCCGAGAATTAATCTAAATAGAGATAACGAGTGCGTTTGCTCTTTTTTTATTAAAGCATTGATATCATTATTGTATTTTTAAAATCATAAAATTATCAGGTCGGTCACAACACCTGTTCCAGAATAGCAAAGTGGTCCATGCTATTAATTGGTAATTACAATTCAGTCCCAAATCATAATATCAAAAAAAGAATAGTATATTATTGAACATTAATCTCAAAGAGATGATTTTCATCAATTTCACTTCTTATGTTTTATCATTCAATTTCAGCTTCTCAACTGGAACAATAAACCAGCTTGAAATTAACACTTAAGCGAATAAACTTATCAAAAAATTATAGACTAGAAATTTCGTCAGATGAAGAAACAATCTCAGGGAGGGGAAGAATGTGATGAATATGTACCTCCTTCGAGCACTAGTTCATATGCGTCATTTTCCGGCAGAAGCTCGGGGGAGTGCAAAAATATCCTAAAAATCGGGACCCATATACAGGGTGTTTCTTAACCTCGGTAAGAAATGAAACTGGTGAATCCTCCTGTAATTTTAAGACGAAAATGTGGTGTTTCGAATATCGCTTCGTTTTCAAAATTTCGTGTTTTCTTTTTATTAATAAATAATGAGAAGCGGCATTCGAATAATACTTGCACACCTTAATAGAGGGTTTGAGCACTTTATTTTGTGTTCATGTTGAACTTCTCAATTAGTTCATTGGCGGAGATCTGCGTAACGACTACTAGAATTTCGCAAAAATCAATAATACGAGGCTGTTAAACACTCAAAATTCTTATATTAAGCAAATTAAGTTTCTTGCATTTTCCTCGTATCTCTTACAGTTTTCGAGTAAAAAATTATTTTCTTGTTCACGTCACAAGAATCTCATCATTTTGTTGTTTAAATAAACGAGTTGGCTTTGCGTGTTTCCGTGGAAATCACATTTATTTTCGTTCAAGTCAAGTCAAGTGTCATGTATCCTCGTGACTTATTTTCAATTTAAGTGTACTGAATTTTAAATTTAATACTTTTCTTAATGGCTGAGTTTACCAATCAAAAAATGGCTCAAATACATTTTATGTACGGCTTAGCAAACGGAAATGCATTGGAGGCAAGGCGTTTGTATGCAGAACGTTTTCCTAATAGACGAATACCATATTCAAAAACATTTTCAAAATTGCATCTCAGATTAGAGGAAATAGGTAGTTTTGCAAAAAACAGGTTAGGCGGTCCACAATTTACAGTAAGAACCCCGGAACTTGAGGAAGACGCATTATATATGGTGGAAGAATCTCCAGGCACAAGTACGAGGAAAATAGGAAACGAGTTACATGTGAGACAAAACAGTATGGTGTATCTTAAAGGACTATTCTCTTTATCCCTATCACATACAAAGAGTGCAAGTTTTAGTGCCGCAAGACTTTCCAACTAGAGTTAATTTTCGTGACTAGTTTCAAGAAAAGCCATTAAGAATCCAACATTTTTCGAAAAAAAAATCGTATTTACAGATGAAGCAAATTTTTCGAGAGACAGCATTATGAATTTTCGTAATAACCATATTTGGGCTGAAATTAATCCTCATGCTATCATCGATGGACGTCACCAGCATAGATTTTCAGTTAATGTGTGGGCAGGGATTATTGGCGATAAATTCGTTGAACCCCATTTTTTTCCGATGCTACTTACTGGTGAAGTCTATCTTACTTTTCTGGGAGAAGAATTGCCAGGACTGATGGAAGAAGTGCCGTTTAGAACAAGAACTTTAATGTGGTTTATGCATGATGGTGCCCTTCCTCACTTTGCAGCAGTTGTTGGAGATTATTTGATTCACCAATATCCTGATCGTTGGATAGGTAGAGGTGGCCACCCCGTTCACCGGACCCTAACCCGTTGGCCTTTTATTTCTGGGGTCACCCTAAACAACTTGTCTATACTTCTCCTATTGAAACTGTAGAAGGACTTCAACTGCGTATTATTAACGGTTTTAATACGATCCGCGCAAGTCCCGAGATTTTCCGACGCGTAGGAGACAATTTAGCACGTCGAATAGATGGGTGTTTACTAGCTCATGGAGGACACTTT
>MU182066.1:542915-573233 GCA_016904865.1 Pissodes strobi
AAACAAATAAACAATTTAAAAAAATAAACTCAATAAATTGACCTGTGAAGAAAATATATAGTCAATGAAGATCTACAGGGGAAATCGAAGTAAGCACAATGCTGTATCCATTATAAAAACTTTATTAACCGTTATAAAAAATCTGCATGAAATAGGCGCCAATACGAGTCTTGCGTAAAGGCTATTAAAGTCGTTTTATAGGAATTTAAAAAAGGGCTCGCATAATGTTTATTCAAGTATTTTATAGAATTTTTAATAAACTCATGTATAGCAGGTATTAAAGCTTCTTTTTATCGTTATACAAGTATTTTTTAGGGGTTATTATTATTTTTTTTTAATAAACGACAATGGCTATATAACCTTTATTAAAGATTTTATAAGCTCTATTAAAAGTTTCATTGCCGTTATTCAAACGTATTATACTTGTTATACAAGCTCTTATTAACTGTTATGTAAATAGAATATTAGACGCATCCACCATATTATAAAGGACCCTGCACCATCCTTATGGAGAAGCGATTTCCGTCAAATTGTTGGAAAATTTAATATGATGTAGCTCAAAAAACAACGAAATATTTTGCTGGTGACATAATAACTTGTTTAAGAGAACTACATCATATTACATTTTCAAACAATTTAACCGGTACCACTTTTCCATAAGGATGGTACGGGGTACATTTGATTGGAATATACAGGTGGTTGCAATTTTTCGGGTGTTTCAGATTCAATGCAAGAATTAATAGCTTATCTATTTTACCAGTTAGTTTGAGGAATAGGGCTAAGAACAATTGCATTTTAGAGAATCAATATTGGAATGTATAATATACAAAGTACAGCATCAAAGTGGAGAAATATCTGTGAAGAAAACAATCCAAATAAAAGTTGCTTGATCACTTGTAGTGAATCCTGTAAAGTGACTTAAAAGATTTATATATAATATAATTTAAGGTTAAAACGTTAAAAAAAAACATTAAAAACAAGGATGAATATAATAAAATCATTTATTAGAAAAATAGAAACATACATTTGCTCGCTCGCTGTTAAGAAAATGGCGTCGTTAATAAAAGGAAAGTGAAAGTATTTATATAAAATGTTACTTCTGTACCTTGTTCCAAGTAAAAAAGGGCACTTAAAACCACTATCACTAATGCAAACGGAGACCGAGAATGGAATTCAATATTCATTGGATGGATTGAAAATTGAAAAATTTATAGATGCTGCGTTATCCGGTCATGCGTCACCCTTATCGATTGCTAGTATTGCTGATGGCTACTTGCTACTAAAAATAAAAATCTATAACAGCTGTCGAATGTTATCCGAAAGTGTCCGAACTATACGTCGAGAAAAGCCGAATCCCTCGTTTTATGTGATGGACGCATAACGGCTAATTCGTGTGAAATAAGGGATATTCAACTAATTTTTAAAAATCCTGCTAATAACCGGTAAGCAAGTGTCGATTAACGTGCAAAGGTGTACTTTTTAATTCTGGTCTTTTAAGGCACTTTTTAATGATTATGCAATTCTTGAATAGTGGTGAAAGAATACTTGTATACGAGATAAAAATAGCCTGCATAGCTCCTTCTAAAACGACTTTAATACTGACTATTAACGTTAATAATTCTAGTTATATAATTTTTTATAGTAGTTACTCAAGTAAACACTATACAAGACTTTATTAACGGGACTTTTCTCAGTGTGCGTATGAAAAAAACCTAAAGTGGTAGTTATGTCAGACGCCCTACTGCATTACGTTGCGTCCTAATTGGTTAAATTTTAGATCGCGCGAGCGAACGATATGATGATCGCGTCGTCTGTAGGGGCGATCGATCGCCACGTTGTCCAAATTGAAGAAAGTACCTTAGTTGAGTATCAAAATGACACGCGAGCAAAACAGACGCCATATTTTTTGCAAAAACATTTTCTTAAAATATTTAAGACTTGTAAGAAAAGAAAAACGAGACGTCCATTCAAACACGATATATATCGTAACAGAATAGAATTTGGAGAGTCTTACCACTTTTACCATATGTATGAAGAACTAAGACAAGATCCGGCTTTCTTTGTTAGCTACACAAGAATGAAAGTTGAAACTTTTGATTATATTCTTGAAAGTATTCCAGAAGAGTGCAATCATGCTACCACGAACAGAAACATTTGGAATTTCAACACAAGCAATCGCGCGATTCGACGACGAAAATCAAACTGATTTGAAAAACAAACAAGAGCGATCACGCGAATGCGTCGCGCGATTGCGCGATTGGATGTATTTGACCACCATAGTTGTACCAAGTACGTTCTATTTATCATCACGTCGCTCGCTCGCTCGCGCGATCCAAATTATTTACCAATTAGGACTCGGCGTTAGGCTTACAGTAATTTACAGTAAGTGCGTAGCATTTAAGTAAGTATATGTAATGCAAAAAAGTAAATCAGATATTTACAATAATATTAGCAAGACATTTGATATCAAAGGTAATATCATATACGGTAATGAAGGAAGACGCTATTGATTAATCAAATAACGATAAGAAACGGTAGTAGAGACGATAAAAGAGAATAAACGATTGTAAGTAATCGTTAAATTTTAACGGTACGTCCGATAAAAAGTAAGGTAAGTAATTATATCCCGACAGTAAGGGTAGTACGTAATACAAAAAAGTGAATCAGATAATATCAATGATATTAACAAGCGATTTGCTAATCAAGGTAATATCCTATACGGTAGTGAAGAAATTTGGCATTAGTAAATCAAATAACAATAAAAACGGTAATATATATGATCAAATATAATAAACCATTAAAAAGGCATTTAACTATAGTTGCGAAAAAGATAAGGTAAGGTATGGCAAGTAAAATAAGTAACTATAGGGTCTACTTGTATGTCATTTTCATATGGTCATACAGAACTGGAATTCACTAGCAGTGGTTGGTAGCTGTTTCCTAACTCATACGGCTACTTGGCTGTCACCAGTTAGAGATTTACTGTTTCCTGCGAAGCTGCACATCACGCCATGTGTATCAGCATCACTCCGACAAAAGGGGTCTCAAACTGGGAATAATGAACCTGGAGAAACTCTCTAGGCTAGCGAAAGACCGGAGAGGATGGACCATAATTAAATTATAAATAATTTTAACTATCTAGTATAGAAACACAAATATATAACATACCATTTCAAAAAAGTAACCTTATTTTACATAAAATATTCTTGCAAAACGATATTGCTGATAATACGAGAAAATATTATGGCCGAGTGCTTGCCAATTTACCTCATAGTAAGTTAATAAGAATACTAGATCTGATGGTCACAACTACAACGATAATATCTCGATTTCAAAAAATTGTCTTTTCTCTACCTACACGTTTATCGCTCGGAAGGGAGGACAACTCTACGTCAATTGACAAAATATAGATATCTTGAACATCTGTCAAGAGAACGTTCAAAAATGGGACGACCACAGAACACTTCGTAATTGTATTCGGTGATACTGGTTGGGTACGTTCCCAAATATTCCAAGGTATGAAATAGTTAATGTATCAAATTTCAAAATATGGATTTCAAGTTCAAAATAGGTATGTTAAGTTCTAATGTAAGGTAAAGAGAATATAAAACTACCAGTGAAAAGGAACATCAATTATTTAATACATTTTCTGACGATATTTTTTAACTATTGTGGCATTGTTCAAAATGTTTAAAATTAGCTGTTATAAGCATTAAATAGCATTCAATTAGAAAATATCTAATTTGTAAACAATAATTAATACCTTTGGCATTTTCACCTAGTTCAAAATTATTTAGTGGAAATAGCGAAAATTGATTCAATATAAATACCTGCTTCTAGGTTCATGCAACATGTATGTATTCAAAAATAATCAATGCATATAGCTATTGGAACACGTAACAATTATTTAATTTGTTTATCAATAATTTATTTTGCCTTTTAAATAGGTTGAGGTTATGAGAGTTTATTTTATTTTAGACCACAAAAAAATGTATCTTTATTTATTTTATTTTGTATGTCCTAAAAATTGGGTTTATAGTAAATAACTAGTATATAAAAATAAAGTGCAGTAACTGATTAATGTAAGTATTTCCCCATAAAACTAACATCATATGGATCACTCAGATGACTTTTAATCACGTTTTCAGCGTTAAAACTTACAACACCCAGACAGACAAACTTTAGGGCACAGTGAAAATAGGTAAAATTGTGTTTTTGTAGAATTCTGTATTCTTTATATACAGAAAATTGGTTACTAATGATGTCTAATTTGTGCGCATAATTTAGAATTTTTTAAAATATATCATCTCCCACTCCCTTCTTAAATATATGTTTATTTCGTAAAATATAACAAAAAAAATATATATTTTTCTACAATCTTTTCAGAATTTCCTATTCTTGGTATGTGGAAAAGAGGCCACATATTTTATCAAATTAATGTGAAGCGACCAGGTTTTGTGACAATATAACTCCATGTGCCTATTGATTCTATTTTTTGTTTTATTTAAATTTAATCCGGAATATAGTTTCAGCGGCGGCGGCGGGTGCCATAAATATACATACTATATATTATTTTCAAACTATTAATATTTGTAAAAACATAAGTTTATTAAGAAATTAGAAAATTTGAAAAAGAAAAACTTCAATCAATCATTACTTTTTTCAAAATTACAATTTAAGAATACTAAATCTTAATGCTTATAGCCCCTATTCGTCGTGAGTTGCAACACGGTACCTTGCTTATGCTGCGACCACTCGCGTACTAAACATCTTCGGCTTTAAACGAGAGGAACTGGTGTAAGCACAAAGGCATTCAGATTAACAGCAATAACGTAGATATTCAAACTATATTATTATCAGTTTTGCCCTTAAATCGTGCAATGTTCCTCTGCTTGCCCATAAGCTGATTGAAATTGGTATTTTGTTTTTGAAGAGAGATATAAGACAATATTATATAGGAATAAATATTAAAATCCCCTATTTTCTATATGACGAAGCCAGCAAACAACATTTAACCTGTAACGCCGACGTGACAGTGACAGAAGAATATCAGTTTTCTTGAGCGCGAATTGATGGAACGCTGTCAATGCAAATATTTGCACATAATACAAAAATAGGCCGTTCACCTTTGTCGATTGATAAACAAATTCAACAGATCTTCCTCACCGCTAATTTCTCCTCCTCACCCACCTTTATTTCTTCCCTTATTCGTAGGATGTTGATGTGTATCTCTCGAGAAATACGCTGGTTGCTAAAACAACGTTTCAGCTCTGGCATAAGCAATTGCATTACAAGAAGTTGATTCATAAAATTGCATCGGGAAATTTCCATGCTATCTTGAAAATATTTTTAAGATTCATTCACTGATGCAATATCAAGCATTCTGTAAAATATGGCCATTGGTCAACGTCAACAGTAAATTTTTCATCGATTGCATTCTCAAATTATAGTGTGATATTATTTCTGGTCTGCCTGTTTCAGGATCCGTAGACTCAATATGAAATCTGTGAAACTAACATTACAGCCTTTTTAACACGCTTTTTTTTTAACTAACTGACGAACGCCAGCTCGCGATCCGTACGGCATGTTCCCGATGAGGTAGAGGGCTGAAATTTTCAGGGGATGTAGACGGGGTAAAATGAAGACTTTGTGCCAAAACTGGTGGTCGTATCCCCCCCCACCCCCCCCCCCCCCGTTCGGGCAGGAGAGGGGGGAGAAGAAAAAATAAAATAATTAATTCCGGGAGAACGGGAGGGGGTAGGGGGTCCAAATTTTTATGGGAGGTGTGGTATCTGGGGGCTACCTTGGGCCACATGGGGGGCGGCGGGGCTCTAATTTAAAGGGGGAATTTGAAGGAAAAACCGTTTTTTGGCCGTAGCTCTGCAACGAAGGCTTATCAAGGACAGACGTCAATACAGTAATTTTATAAGTTTATCTAATTATCCTGGTGAGGATCGCCAGGATTAAATAATACAGTTCAAAAAAATGCTTCCATAGTACATCGAACTAAAAAGTGAAAATAAATATGGCTTAAAAAACTAAAAAAACACGCTTTAATGATCAATCGAACTAAAAAACTATTATTAATACAGGCAGAAAATAGTAATGAACGAAAAATATTAGTATTATTGTTAAAAAAGCAAGGGGTGCTCGATGTACATAAAATATAGCCCAAAGCGCCCCACGCTTTTTTCACAATAATACTAATATTTTTCGTTCATTATTATTTTCTGCCTGTATTAATAATTATTTTTTGTTTTTTAGTTCGATTGATCATTAAAGCGTGTTTTTTTAGTTTTCTTAAACTATATTTATTTTTTTGGCTATAGGATAGTACCGTGATCTTTTTTCTAACCATATATGGAATAGCTGACCTCTCTGTTTTTCTTGGGAAGAAATTCGGCTGGTATCTCTCTCTTGTTTTTTCAATGTTCCTACGTAGGCTAATTTCTTAGTTTTTAGTAGAGTCGCTTCTATTGAGGAAAACCTGCTATCAGGCGCTTTAATTTCTATTAGTCACAAATATGGCGGCTAATTGATTGGAATATATTTTGTTCATCAGATAGAGTATCAATCACTGTCTACATTTGTATTCACATATGCATTTAAAAGATATCCTTTTTCTGGCGTCAGTTAACGCCATTACTTTCGATCCATATTTACATAGTTTGATTGAAATGTATATCTTAAATTTGCATTTCATCAATACATGCACCAATACGAATTGAATATACAGATTGATAAATAAGAATACTGAAAATCTCGGAAATGGCAGCTAGTGGTTCTGTTTAGCTTCGTCCAGCGCGGGTCTTTTTATCATCAAATCGCACAAGCAAGAATCATTGAAAACGTTTTCGAAGAACCGTCGCGTCGGTAGCAAATATGGCTCTAATATCGCCATCGTTGAATTTAAAATTGAAGCCAGCAGAAGGAAACTTTGCAGTTCTATAATGTCCATATTGCGAAGATCGCTGGTGTTTTTCTTCAATTTTGTGTCGAATCTCGCTGAAACGCGTTTGTCCACGGCGAGATAAGATACAAAATATCATTCGTGGACAACATATTCCATGTAGCCCTTGGTATTTCAAGGCAATACTGTGTGTCTAGTTATTTGTATTTTACCCAGAAGCAGGATTTGAAGACTACTTGAAGCCATATTGGCCATAATATCTTGATGTGTCATCTTTCTCGCTTGAACGTCCCTCACCAGATTAATTTGATGAATCGAATTCAGATGTAATATTATTGTTTGCAGTTTCACTGTCGTGCTTGCTCAAGATCAACTTGTCATCAGCCACGTCATCGTTTTCATTTGCAGAATCGTAGGAAAAATCCTCTTTGGCTCATTTTAAAATAGTTTCCTAAAAATTTAGGTCGATTACTTCACTCGTTTCGAAGGGGAAGGTAAATTATTTTCTCAAATATCAAAAACCTAACATAGAAATCGTTTATTAAAAGTTTTCATCCCGTAAACAAAATTACCTTTATAGACCCTACGACTAACAGACATCAACTAACATAAAATCGCTTGTGAAAAATTCAAAATTGCATCAATCAATCACACACAAGCACGTTCGGCTTAGCACTGAAGCCGTCGAAGGTACATAGCGTTGCATCCGCGTAGGTGCTAGGGAAAGCAAGGACTCGAAAAAATCAAGGGCAGAGGTGCCTCATAGACGTGTCGTCTGTAGTTACGGATTATTATTTACATAAAGGATTACTGTACAGGGTTATTGATTATAAATAGAGGGGGGTGGTTATTTTTAAAGATAGAGAGGTAATTTTTTTATCGACTTGTAGGTATTCATCTAAATTTTTTATTAGTAATGGAAATATTATACAGGGTGGCCCATAAGCAAACGCCAATATATAGTCAAACTTTTTTAAATGAAACACCCTGTATATTATTGCATTTTTGGATTCTACTTAATATTCTAAGCATATTTTATGTATGATGTTATACCTTTAGCGTTAGTAGCAGACTTGGGTCGAATCCTGAAACCGAATCCTGAATACCGTATTCTATAATATATTCGAATATTCTGAATTTGATTACCGGGAAATAATGGTATTTGAATACAATGTATTCAAATCCCTGAATTCATTTAATATGAATATTATTTCAATAATCCAAAGAAACAAATTTAGGTAACTGGAATATTTTATTTGATGTAAAGAAATGACACTAACGAACAACTAAAAAAAAACGAAACTTAAAATCAAATCTTTGGTATATGGAGAAACTAGATACAAAAACATCGGTTTAGCTATAGTATTAAAAATATAGTAATTAACTAGTATTTTCTATATTATTCTATTTCATTAGCTTTCAACAAAACTAGCATTTCGAAGATATCGGCATTCAGTTTTTGTCGCTTAGGCATATTCACCATACCAGCAAAAGAAAACAATGGCTCTACTGGCGCAGATGATGGCAACATTGAGTTGTATCTTAAAAAAATTGCTTTAATGGATGGATAATCATTAAGCATATCGAAGCTCAATCTTTTATCTTCAATATATTGGTGAAGATTAAGCTGATTTTTTCCTCTTACTGTCTCTAGATTCCACATTGCCGTTTTTTCACGGGATCCTCATCGGTGTCAAATTCGAAAAAACGAAGATCATCATTTGCAGTTGCTCTTCTCCATTTATATCAGGTTTTGGACCGTCTATTTGAAGTTCAACAGCAGCATCAGTTACAACCATTTTTATTACCTCCAAGTTTAATCCAAAATGTGATAAAACTGATTGGGTTCGCCATCTAAATTTAGTATTCGGACAATTTACTGCAGCATTGATTACCTCCCTCGCCTCGCTTCGATTTTTGTAAGATCGAACTACTGCTTAAACCTATAATTGATATGTTTAATTAAGTGATCAAGAATTGATTAAAGTGCATGCATGGGGATCTCGGGAACCGTAAGAGATACGAAGTCGGTTAAATTAAGGCAAAGTTGTGCAATCTGATGCCCAACAAGATGGAGCTTTGAAATTTGAAAAATTTCAAATAGTTCCGGAGATATTCGTAAAAAACCGAAAAGCAGCTATTTTATTTTTATTTTTTCCTGACTTTATTTGAAGGGATAATATAACAGAAACTTAACATTATTATTGCCACTTTTTCCCCTTTATAAAATGGCAGTATCAAATTTTAAATCTGATGTTTCGTTTCCGGGCCCCCATCATCAACTTTATTTTTTGAAATACGGACCTGGATTTTCTATTTAATTTTTTAGAAGCCTTTGGTCTCCCAAAACCAAAAGTAGCCAAAGTACTGATTTTCAACTGTTTATAGCTGTGAAACTACTAACTCTAGAGGTATAACATCATACATAAAATATTCTTAGAATTCTAAGTACTTATAATCCAAAAATACAATAATATACAGAGTTCCATTTAAAAAAATAAAGCTTCATATTGGCGTTTGATTATGGGACACCCTGTATAATATTTTCGTAACTAATAAAAAAATGTAGATGATTACCTACAAGTCGATAAAAAAATTAGCTGTCTATCTTTAAAAATAACCAAGTTAAGAGGGGTGTCCATTTATACTGAATAACCCTGTACACAAATGCCCACTTTAAGGTAAGTAGGTTGGCTCCTCCCTTTGATTCTAACAAGATAGGTATATTTTCGAACCTAAGAGATTATAATCTTTGAAATTGACTCTGCTAAACTGGGTCTCAGGCTAGTGCTCCAATTGAGATGTTAGATGTTGCTATTTGAAAAATGATCAAGTTACTTAAGAATCATAATTTCTTCATTAAATGTATATCTTTAATATTGTAAGGAAAATGCTTAAGTTACTTGAATTATATTTCATTCATTAAATTTTCAAAATCTTTAATATTGTATCAGTATTTTCCTATTAATGCATTCCGAACCTCTTGCGCCCGGATATCACATTCCACGGACGATAAAGGCGTGTGTTTTCTGAGACTGTCTACCTACGTATTATGCTCGATTTTGTCTTTACCCAGTACCCTTTTACCGATATCCAGAGTTCATTCAAGTTGCAATTAATGCTTATAAAATTGCGTGTAGTTATTTAGACAAATGATGAACAACGAAGTAAGCAGATCCATTTTGAAACTTATGTTAAGGTGTTCAGAAGGGTTATCGGGCAGGCTAAAATGCTGCATAAAAATTAATACATAGCAAGATCTGAAAACACGTGAAAGGCTGCCTTAACATTAATTAAAAGGGTTAAAACTATTTCTCTGTGGGGTGTAACTGCTTATGAAGTGTATGGCTGCATTAGGGGCCTCAAAAACAAAAGGTCAGTGAGTGAAGATGAAGTGCTGGTGATACTTTTAAAAAGGTAGCTAGTTTGATAGCGGAGACACTGCTTCATATTATTAACCTGTGTTTTCAAACAGGAGGTTCTTAAGTAAACTGGCAAGCCAGCTGCACAAAGAGGCTGGCAGTCCGAATGACGACAGTTTGTTGAGCAATCCGTCATGCCAAACTCAGTCAAATGCCTTCGAAATATCCAACGCTATCGCTCGAGACTCTCCGTAGTTTTCAATTGCCCTACTCCATATATGAGTGACATAGGCCAATATATCTCCTGTCGATCTCCCTTTGCGAAAGCCGAATTGATTATCGCTGATTATTCTGTTGTTCTTGAGCTACTTGAGTAATTGCTGATTGACTGACTAAACGTTCGATGACTTTGGAGATTATGGGAAGCAAAGCAATTGGGCGATGGTTTGAGGGCGTGGTTTTCTTGCCTTTTTTTGGAACATGTAGCACTCGAGCGACTTTCCAAGAAGATGGGTATATCCCTTTTCGGTAAGACTGAGAAAAAACTCTGGAAAAAACGGGTGTTGGTTCGTTGGCGCACTTCTTTAATACGATGGCAGGTATTTCGTCCGGTCCTGATGCCTTTTGCCTATCTAGTTCTTTAAGGATTTTACGAATATTACGGTGATGAAACTTGACTTCTGCCATGGTAGTGTTGATGTTCGAGATGGTGGAGAGAGCCTTGCCTTGGAAGACTTCTAAGGCAGAGTGCGATGAAAAAATTTTGACGAGCATGTGTGCTTTTTCCTTGGCTGTAGTCGCCCGTGATGTCAGATTCATCTGCCCAAGGTGAGAGAGACGTTTTTGTAAAGTTATTACTTACTGCCTTTGCTACCGACCAGAAATTCTTGGAGCCACTGGGGCATTGCAAAAGTTTATTCCTGATCCTTTGCTTGTGTTTGTCCTTAATTTCGACAAAATAATTGCGATTTTCAGCGGTCTGATTTTGCTGCCAGTACTTTTAGGCTTGCTGTTTCCTACCTACAACTCTTTCGCATCTTCTGTTAAACCAGAGCTTTCCTTTTGACTGTAACTTGTTCGAATTTGGGATGTATGCTTCCATTCCTGAGGATCTTACTTGCGTAATCTCTTCGCAGCAGACTGACGAGTCATCAGGGCCAAAGCAGACGTCAAGCCAAGGAAAATCTAGATAGAACTCCCTTAAATCGTCCCAGTTTGCAGAATTGTAATGCCAGATTCTGCGAGGCATTGGTGGATCCTTCTGTAGAAGTGGCAATTCACAAACCGTTGTAATAAGTGTGTGGTCGGAAGTACTTAATGGCGTACCGACTGTAATTGTGTCCTATTCAGGATTGGTGGTTAGAAAAAGATCCAAGGGGGTGGCGAATTCGCCCCTCTCTGAGATTCGTGTTGGTTCGTCTACAAGTTAAGTAAGCATGCAGCTGATGGCAAATGCTTCAGCTTCTCTACCTTCGTTGTCGGACTTGTTGCGATGTTTGAGCCAGTTGGTGTTGTGGGCATTGAAGTCTCCCAAAACGATTATTTCTGTATTGGGGTGATCGACCTGTATTGAATCAAAAGTGGTAGCTAGTGTTCTAAAAAAAGCTTTGGTAGGCTTTATCGCTCGGAGGGCGATAGAGATACCATATAAACTTGGTTAATCCCTTGGCAGTGAACTTAAGCCACATGACGTCAAGGTTGTTCGGTTCGAGTGTTTCCTCGCGGTGACATGAATGGTCGCTTCGAACAAAAAGGCATATTCCGAACTTATGTCTAAATCGGGTGTGAAAATCGTAACCAGGATAGTGGTAGTTTAGTTGTAGAACATACTTGTGTTTCTGTAAGGGCTAGTATGTGTGGTCTATTTGCTTGTAGATGTAAGTGTACCGAATTTATTATGTATTTATTTATGTTGCAGAAATCAATTCTAAATTGGTTCGGTATCTTTGGTGTCTGTGAAATGCGGAATGAAGGCCCAGAATATCAGTTCTTTTCCTGAAAAGACTTTTTGCTGGAAACTACATTTTATTGTGTGAGAAAATATAAAAAAAAACAATTAATAATGTGTCCATGTAGTGTACTGTGTAATTTATTAAGTATATATATCATTATGTTGTAATGTTGTATATAATTTTAATTGAGTGACATGTTTTACACCTCATTTGAGGATTGTGTTGTTAATTGTTTTACAAATGGAGCAAATAAGTTATTCTATTCTATACTTCAGACAATAATCCGAGATATGCGCATTTTAAGAATCAATAGCAAAATCTTGATGGTTGATTAGCCTCCCTTTACTTACTGCAGCTGGTGGTAGTGTGGCTTTTTGCCTCAACGGTGTTTTAGGTTTACGCTTTACCGTCATGGTCTGCGCTCTAGTTAAAATTTTTCTAGGGCACGGAGTTCTTTGTCCTTATTGTGGAGTTTGTCCCGATTTTTTTACTAACTTTGGTATTTTTTGCATAGGTTGCTGACCCGTCACTTTTTTCGGACGGTTTGGCATTGACTGTTGGGGTCTTTTCTCAGTTCCCACAGTCAGTCTTTGAATGTAATACTTTTTAATTTTTGTGGTTGCTCCCTGAAAAGCAATTTTAACTCTACTGGACACCTGTTGTCGCTATCGTTATGCAAAAACTGCCGCCAGTGATTGCATTTGCTACATTTTAATCGTTTAGTTTCAGGTTCTGTACTAGAGAAGTTACATCTTTTCTATGTGTTGTTGCCTTACATTCCGTGTCAATACGTTTGAGATGCACCAATCCGGTTAAAATTCGGTGGTACATCCCGAAACGCACAAGATTTAATACCTAATTAGTTTTAACTGATCTATAAACAGGGTGGTAGCGGGTAGACACTCTCTGTGGTCTTGACAGGGACAGGTCTACTTCAGGGATGCGACCCTGCCTACGCGAGCCCTGAAATACCTCCCATACTTAAACCGGGAGATACTCAGGTCCTAATCCCTTTATCCTAACCAAAAGCCAATTATCCTTTCCTATATCCTATAGGGCTCCTGCAGGGAACTTTTATAATCCCTGCAAGCAGCTAGCCGAGTAATCGCCGGGATAAGCGATTCCCCTCAGTAAGGCCAACAACTTCTTGGAAGGTGGAAGAGCAAACTGAGGTAGGGTACTCTCTTGTCCTTGAGATGAGAAATCATTTCTAAAGGCGGATGAACTAACAATAGTCAACGGGCTGGGAATGCACAAGGCAAAAGGAAAACCAGTGCATTAAAGGTCCTAGAAGACATTCCTAGTAAAATCATGATGGCAGAGTTGATGATTGGAAAACTTACTGATCATGGAATTCGGAGTCCAAGATCCGGCAGGGAAGGGCACCAAGAAACCTGCAGGGCCTTCCAGGTCGTTAACAAGCGAAATCCCTGCATTCTAAACCGAAAAAGAAACCGCAAACCACACATCGGCACATGGAATGTGCAAAGTATGTTCCAAGCAGGAAAAGCAGCAAACATCCTGAAAGAAATGAACAGATTGAATATAGATATACTTGCTTGCACAGAGGTTTGCTGGCCGGGTACAGGTGAGTGCCAAATAGATAATTTTCGCATACTTATACTACTCAGGAGAAGACACTCCAAAACACAGAAATGGAACCGCATTTATTATGAGTCAAGAAATAGTAAGTTCCTTTAAAGCATTTATACCAATATCAAATAGAGTCTCATTATTGAAGATTAACAACCAACCGTGTCCATAGTAGCATATTCACCGACGGCAGAAAGTAGCGAAGAGGAAATCGAACTGTTTTATGAAGGAGTCCGAACGGCTTTGAAAAACACCAAACAATCAGAGATAACCCTATTGCTAGGAGACTTCAATGCAAAAGTCGGCAAAGGAAAAGATGAAAGCATTGTTGGTAGTTACGGATTGGGCATTCGAAACGAAAAAGGAGAAAAATTAGTACAGTTTTGTAAAGAGATTCAATTTTCCATTATGAATACACAGTTTAAACTGCCACCAAGAAGACTGTACACATGGAGAGCACCAGGAGACATGATAAATCACATAATAAGAAAGCAAATAGACTACATCACAATTAGTAAAAGGTTCCGCAACTCAATATCATCAGTACAGACATATCCTGGTGCAGATATTTCGTCTGACCACAATCTACTATCAGCAAAAATACAACTACGATTGAAGAAGCTGAGAAAGAAGAATATAAACAAGACAACAGACATAAAAACACTGAAAACCGAAGAAATAAAACACAAAGTACAACAAGAGATTAACAACCAATTTGCAAATATCCCTTCAAATTCCCAACAAACAATAGAAGACAAATGGAACAACCTAAAACATACTACTGTCTCACTTACAAAAAACAACCTGGAATTGCAAAGAAAACAAAAAAAAAGATATGGATGACAACAGAAATATTAGAATTAATGGAGGAGAGAAGTTAGTTCAAAAATAGATACAGATAAATAAACAAGATAACCAATGAGAAAATAAAAGATGCAAAAGAGTCGTGGTTAAACTTGAAATGTGCAGAGATCGAGGAATTAGAAAAAACACGATTCATTCAATATGCACAAGAAAGTTAAAGAGGCAGCAGGAATGATAAAAAAATTACATGGCAACATTAATAAATGAAGATGGACTAGCAATTTGGGATTCAAACGAAAAGATGAAAACTTGGGAAAACTATATTAAAGAGCTCTTTCTTGATGAACACAGAGATAATTCCACAAATATACCAACTGAAAGAGGACCCCATATCACTAAAGAGGAACTACTGTTAGCTTTACGTCGCATGAAAGATGACAAGGCCACTGGAACGGATGAGGTTCATGTAGAGCTCATTAAACTTGTAGAAGAACAAGACCTTATACCCATAGTGGACTTATTCAATGACATATATGTAATAGGTGAGTTACCAAAAGACTGGTTAATATCAACATTTATTCCAATCCCAAAAAGTAGTAAGGCTAAAAGATGCAATGAATACCGATTAATCTCTTTAATGAGCCATATGTTAAAACTATTTCTTAAAATCATACATCAAAGACTATACACAAAAATCGAGGAATTTCTTAGCGTCAGTCAGTTTGGGTTCAGGAGAGGATTCGGGACAAGAGAGGCGCTATTCAGAGTACAAGTGCTAATCCAACGAGCATGTGATGTTGATGTAGATACTTACGCCTGCTTTATCGATTATAAAAAGACCTTCGACAAGGTGAAACACAGTAAATTGATGACCATTCTGGAGAAACTAGGAATAGACGCTGCAGAACGACGCATTATAAATAATCTATACTGGCATCAAAAAGCGAAGGTCAAAGTGAATAATGAATATTCCAACATGATAAATATTCAAAAAGAAGTACGACAAGGCTGTATTATATCTCCGTTACTCTTCAACATATACTCAGAAGACATTTTTAACAAATCACTTGAAGGGGTACTGCGCAGTATCGATAAATGGAGTGGTAGTCAATAATCTAAGCTACGCAGACGACACGGTATTACTGTCAAGTGACGCGAAAGGACTTCAAACATTAATAAACCGAGTGACGAGTGTCAGTGAGGAATACGGACTATCCTTAAATATTAAAAAAATAAAAATAATAATAATAAGCAAAAGAATCAACCTAGACGACCGCTTTTATGTAAAAAAATAAACAATTAGAACGTGTTAACACAATCACGTATCTAGGTTGCTCTCTTAATAATCAGTGGGACCACTCTCGGGAAATCAGAGTTAGGATAGAAAAAGCAAGAAGTGCCTTTAATAATCTAAGAAATGTACTATGCAACCTTACCCTAGCTGTAGATACTAGAACCCGCGTCCTCCGCTGTTATGTCTTTTCGATCCTGTACTACGGAGTTGAGGCATGGACCTTGTCTGACAACGCTGAGAAACGACTCGAAGCTTTCGAACTCTGGTGCTACAGACGCATGCTGACGATACCTTGGATCTTACATATCACAAATGAAAGGGTGCTGCAATGGGCCAACAAAGAGAAAGAAGTCCTGCGAACCGTCAAAATGAGGAAGTTGACATACTTTGGCCACATTATGAGGGGCGAAGAATATCGATTCCTCCAACTAGTAATACAGGGCAAGATTGATGGAAAACGAGGGCCTGGCCGAAGACGAATTTCCTGGTTACGAAACTTGCGGCAGTGGACTGGTGAGACGTCAACAAATTTATTTAGAGCAGCGGTTAATAAAATTATCTGGGCCAGAATGATCGCCAGCGCCACTTGAAGGCATGGCACTAGAAGAAGAAGATAAACACGTACAGAAAAGTTAACTACAGTTTTGTTTTACTAGGAACATGGGCTATCGAAAAATTAAAACCTCGCAGCGTCACTTTCACCCAGATACAAACATAACTACCTCGTGAACGGACACTGCTAGAATTCTTCAATAAATATTTTCCTTTTTTAAAAATTTTCCTACTCGGCCTTTATTGTATCTTAAAAAAAAACATAAATAATATCTTCTTTAATAAATGTATGTGGAACACGAAATAATTGGTAAACATATTTGAGCTTGAGTGACCTTTACTGATGTTTATATCAGATATAATTATTACAAATAATGCTAAATTAGTGTAATTCCTAAACCCAAAAAAGATGACATGCTAGTCTTACTCATTACACTCTACCTTCCCTTAAATATTAAAAATCATACAAAATGTATACATTTCTCGGACTCACCGACTTAAAAACTATAGTAGAAAAATATAATTACCTATGTGTTATTTCAAGCTATGTGCTTTAAAGTTTCTAAGTTTTAAATTAAAATAAAAACGGCTAAAATGCAACTAGACCAGAACGAGTGCATCTGCCACGAATTCACCAAATCCCTAGAAATCATATAAAATATAAATAGCACTTTTCAGAACTCAGAAGCAGCCGTCCAGGGAATTACCAGTAGGATGTTATGATGTTTTTATCGAAGAAAGACGAATGCAGCGGTGGCCAGTATCGATGTGCATATCGGCAGCACAAATTTTAATGTCTTCAAATATATTTTATTGCTCAAAATTTCTTGCAAGATATATATTCACATTTCAAATGTACTAAAAGTAGTACAATTGTACTAAAACGACGACAATGAGCAACACATTCATCTTTATTTGATAAAGTAAATACTCTTTTTAATTTGACGTTTTTTGATAGAAATCCTCTTGCTTTAACACTTGAGACATTCCGCTTTACTCTGCGACTCTTATCAGTCTTGGCATATATTTGGTTTTTAGAACTCTGTGTTTTAATGTATATTTGGTGTTTGGTTAATGGCTTTCAGACTTCACCTAAATAACATTTTTTACACGGGATTTGGCGAATTGCGTTTTTTGTATTTTCGCTTCTATTACGTGGTTTCGTTTTTGCCAGGGCATTTTCTAATTGGAAAATAATACGAATGTTATGTCTACCTTCTGATCATCTTATTTTGGCTGGAAAGCGTGGAATATGAAGTATAAACAGGTTCCTAATAGGTTTTTCTGTCTTTCATTATAGTCATGGATCACACTAGAAAGTGTTAACAATTATAAAAGCAAAAGAAGCTTTTATCAAAAAACCGTTTAATAAAGAAAATGCCTTTAAATTGACAAGTGAACGCAAAAACGAAAAACTCGGAGATAGTAGAAGTCTGAGCAGACCAATTTTTTTCTTTTTATTTCGCTTCAGTTCTGAAATGTGAGGATCAGCTATTATATTTCAAGTGGCAATATGCTAAACGAATTAACCGTTTCCAGTTCACATATTTTTTTTTGTTTAATGAAAATATATTTATAGCCAAAATCATTAAGAAATAATGTCTTAATGTTGACTAAACGTCAATTTATGGATTTTGGTCAAAAATTTAAGAACAGTACTTCGCAAAGATGCAACCGGGGGACATTGAAAATGATGAATAAAAATGCAAAAATGTGATTTGTGTTGAAATTCAAACAGTTTCTAAAAGCAAGTTTAAAGAAATAAAAATACAAATACAAGTGTTTATAATATATATAATTTAGAAACGCATATTTAACAATAATATTTATTTTTAGTTACTTTTGGTTAGTCGTTCCATTAACTTTTCGATAATTCCAGTTAGTTCCAATTTATTTTAGTCATCTGAACCAACTCCCATCCGTTATAATCAAACTTAGTTTGTTTGGTTAGTTTTTGTTAGTCACAAAAATAAGATTAATTTGAATTAGATTTAACTTACTTCAATATTTTTAACCTATTTTGTTAAGTTTTAACCCGTTTTGGTGCTTTTAGTTACTTCTGGTTAGTTATTCAATCAATTTTCGGTTACTTTCAGTAAGTTCCAATTTATTTGAGTTATTTGAACCGGTTCCGATACGTTATAACCAATTTAAAAGTTTGTGGTTAATTTTAGTTAGTGGCCAGAATTCGGTTAATTTGGGTTAGTTACTTTTTAATATTTCTTATCTGTTCTGATACGCTGAAGCCCTTTTTGGTGTTTTTGGTTACTTTTGATTAGTTATGGTTAAACATTCAATGAGATTTTGGTTACGTTTAGTTAGTTTTAATTTATTTTAGTCATTTGAACCGGATCTGTTAAAACCAATATTAATGTTTTGGATAACTTTAATTAGTCGCCAAAATTCGGTTAATTTAAGTTAGTTTTAATTTATTTTAGTTATTTGAACCTGTTCCGATACGTTACAACCAATTTTAGTGCTTTTGGTTATTTTTGATTAGTCACCAAAATTCGGTTAATTTGGGTTAGTTTTAACTTGCTTCAATATTTTTAATCGTTTTGATGCTTATAGTTAGTATTGGTTAGCTTTAGTTAGTCGTTCAATCAACTTTCGGTAAAGTTCAGTCAGGTTTAATATATTTTAGTCACTTGAACCGATTCCGGTACGTTATAAGCGTAATAAGAAGGTAGAGCCTTTTCGGCTCTGGCTCCAGGGTGTAAACAGCACAAGTGTTAATTTAGTGACCCTAACGAAGCTGAAAAACCTAAAAGAAACTGGAAAACGGTCGACGTTTCGAGGAGCAAATCTGTCCCCGTTGTCAAGAACAATTCTAAAAATGGCAATGGTTAGTAAATGTAAATAACAGTAAAAAGCTATTGCAAACACATTATAAGATCCTTTACACAAATAGTGCACTATATAAAAATCGGCCTTTCCCATTGGTCGTCGATCCGCATGGCCCTCCGCTCGCTTCGTCGCTACGGGGGCTCAAGAAAAGGAAACTAACCAGGTGCTAACCCAATCTAACCCAAGACATACCCAAAATCAAGAAAAAAAGCTGTTTAGAAACATAATCTTTAAAAAAATATAAAAAAAAGCAACGGGGTTCGAACCCGCGTTTTCCAGGTGTGACCCAACGATCTAAACCTCTACACCACCAAAGCTCTTGACAGAAATCGATTGCATAACGCAGACATATCGTAATACGAGATGGATCGACCAATAGGAGAGGTCGATTTTTACATAGTGCACTATTTGTGTAAAGGATCTTTAAATGCATTGCAAACTTTCTCAAATTTTGAATAGACTTTGACAAGATGACAATAATGATTAAAATGTCATCTTGTCAAAGTCTATTCAAAACTTAACATATTTTGCAATAGCTTTTTACTGTTATTTACATTTACTAACCATTTTCATTTTTAGATTAGACAATGGGGACAGATTTGCTCCTCGAAACGTCGACCGTTTTCCAGTTTCTTTTTGATTTTCCAGCTTCGTTAGGGTCACTAAACTAACACTTGTGCTGTTTACACCCTGGAGCCAGAGCCGAAGGGGCTCTACCTTTTCGAAAATTGTAAACATATGAGGAGCCAAAGGCAAGCAATTGTAAGGTAAATAAGTAAGTGAAGTAAAGATTTCGTAATCCATAGTACTATTTCGTCAATACCTTCCATGAAAGTTGGCCCTTTCTAGGAGCTCTGAAAGATATGGTTTTTAATCCAAAAGGAGTTGCAAGGGGTGTATCGTCTGGAATATCATCGCCTTCTGCCTGATTTTCTTCTCCCATTTTTTCTTCTTCTATCTAGGAGTAAGAGATATACATGTCAGTCTCCTCTGGAATGTGTCCAAGCACGTTTTGTAACCGAAGGAATTCTGCTTCATCTTCTTCATCAGTTTGATCACTGCTATATCTATATCTCTACATCTGACTCATCGCCCTCTAATAAGACAGGCAAATGTGTTTCCTACTCGGTCCCATTCTCGTCATCTGGAAAAATATTAAACTATTTCTATGAAAACAATATATAGGTGGTCCAACCTTATTGTCTTATTCGTAAATACCTTTTCTGTTATGTTACCGTTCTTAAAATACTTGAAGGTCGTAAAATGGCCAGTGATGGCAAAATGGAGTCCCCACAGACGAGTTCAAATCTAAGAAAAAAGAGGCGGAGAAATTGAGGCAAATAACAATGTTAGTTACCTGCCAGCTGCTAATATATTTTAATAGCAAATAAATTATTACTTACCCTGACAAATACCGCAACAAAATCCGTAAAATTATCGAACATAATCGAAACTTAACACTTATAATCAAATGGGGTCATAAAATGTCAAAATTCTTAATATTATTCAAACCGGCATCGGCACCCTTATCGTACACTATGAACGGCTAAGTAATGCTTAGAAGCCCGTGTAGTTTGACAACGAGGGTAGAAATCTGTATTACCCACATATTTATTTGTAATTTCCATATGGCATCACTGGGCTGGGAAGGGTGATGGCATATTAGTATGAAAAAGTTCAATTCAATGATTTATGCAAATCCTAAAGACTGGCATTGGTACAAAATGATTTCTATTTTAAATTTGAAATAAACCCAGGTTGGCTTGTAATTTAAATTATTAAAATTTATTAAGACTACGAATATCAAAAATCAATATATAATCATAATTTTCATAAAGTGAATTTTATTCACCTCAGCAGCAGTCAAGTTGGGGTAATTATATTACCTCAACGATTATCTATATTTTAATATTCACAGCTAATTACCTTTATTTGATTTAGTGAGTGATAATATTAATTGCAATTCTTGGTTCAGGATCATTTTTATTATAGATTATTAGCTACAATGAATATTCTAATATAATATAAACAGTCTTCTCTGATCCTCCAAGCGTCTCTGACTTGTCAACATCTTGGGTCTTTCTTTGCTAATGGATGAGTAAGTTGGCATTTACTTCTATATTCTATGTTTAAAATACTTATTTTACGCTTAGTTTTACATATAGTTCAGGGTATAGTCTATAACTAATTCTTACAGTCTATTATGATATCTCGAGTCATGCAAACTAGCGACATTCCTATTTGATTTTATAGACCAATGAAACTTAAATTGCGATTTTTTTACACAATATCTTTATTTAATTTCCTTAAGTATGTTCATTGTTAGTATGCCCAAGGACTAACTTTTCTTTAGGTTCCTTACTTTCTTCTTTTGCTTCATTAGCTAAAGGTTAATTATTATTAGTGACTACATAATTTTACCATTAGTTACTATTTCATTCCTTAACATTTGTATACCCACTTCATAAGTCTGAAGATTCGGCTCTTTTATTGGTTCATGTGTACTTCCATTATGGGGTACGCTAATGAACAACACTAATATGCAAACTTAGATTCATTAGCGATATCTGACTGACTATTTTTTTATAAAGTTTTATCGATTGATTAGTATTTTGTTAATTAATGTAATAATAAATTATGCTCGAAATTTTAAATCTGATAAGAGTATCTCCATTACTAAACCATTCATGTAGATAGTAATGAGATACGTGCTGTTCAATATCGATACTTCATTTTCAGCGCCAGTGTTATTTTTTTGTGAACCTCTCTTTTATTGAGATATCTTCGAACTTTTGGTACTTTTGGTCTCTTTCAGGATCACTTTGCTGCAGAGACGCAGTCTTCCATCCTAATAGGCTATTGGGAATTTTCTCACCAAGTTCGGTGGATTTGGCCTGTTTAGGACTTCTAATTCTTGTTGGCAGTGGTTTTATAATTCGCTTAGATTTTTTTTAGCTAAAATAAATACCTACTTATTTTCCACGGATTTAAGAAAATTGTCTTTGTTAAGGTACTTTGCTACAACGTTTTCTCATTAAGTGCCACATGTTCTAGCTGAAACATAGGGCTACCTGTATAATATTTTACATAGAGCTACCTGTCTAATATTTTAGTTAACTCAACATTTCCTGATACTATGATTCCGACAAGGTTATACATTTTGGTTTTCACTTCAATTTGAAAAAGAGGTGGAAATGTCCTTACGATTTGCTCTATACTTTTCTTTTTAGCTTTAACTGTTTTCTGTTCCCTAAATACTTCTGGAGTACCTGGAGTACCAGTTGTGTTTCTTTCTGTTGGTTTCTTGTTTTTGATATCTGTGAAGTTGTTCCTAGTGATGATGACTCTGAAGGTCGTGGTGAGGATGAAGCAGCTCGTGAGGAAGAGACGCTGGTTGGTGATAGAAGAGTGTTCTCGCTTCTAGGAAGATCCCGATTTTCCTTGTCAATATTTATATCATTAAGAGGATCCTGAGATTCTTGAAAAGGTAGGTTTGATCTTTGATTTTTTTATACAAAGAAGGGAACCATAAAAGACATGGTATCTTTAAATTTCCACTTTTTATTGGAATATTTGTTTGACCGATTCTTGTTTGTCTGTTTTTCAATATTCAGTAAACCCCACGTTTTTTACATTCTGAAACTAAAATAAATAATATAAATAATGATACAACACCAGGTCTAAGGTTCATCCAGACAATAAACATCATTTGACACTTACAATGTGCATATAATATTTTTAGAATTAATTTCATTGAAAACGGCATTTAGGGGAAAAATAATTTTCATTTCTCAATGTTCATGTTGCTATCAAAAAATATGAGGCACTTTAATTTTGGTTACGTTTATTTTAAGAAACATGTCCTTTAGTCATTAACCCGGGAACGGTCGCGTTGTTAGATTTCACCTAAAATTTTTTGTTTTTGCTTATAAAATATTGGTAAGCTGTTTGATTTTGATGGCTATCTAGGTATGCCTTAAGCTGTTTCCCTTCTAAGTACTTGTGCAGATGGAAGGGGGTAGCTTAACGTTTAACTGAGTTACAGGCGCTTGTTAGTCTGAACCTAACACGTGACTAGGAACGTATGAGCAAAGTGAAAGCTGAGATCTAACGGCGCGACCGTTTCCGTGTGTGCTTTTGTTGCATGAGCAGTTGTTATAAAAAGTATTTTTTTTAGAATTATTGTTCTTAATTATTTAAAAATGAAGTGCCCAAAATAAAATGGATCCCAAACAAGAAGTGAAATTATTAAAATGGTACGAAGAAATAAATTCTGACGTGGAAATTGACTCCTTGGACTCTGAACATGAAAGTGATACTCATTCTGACCACAGTGAACATAAGACGGATACAGGGCAAACGGACTCGGAGAGCGACGAAACTCCTATGTTTGACTTAAATGCTCCTGTGCCTTCAGTTGGACAACACAGAGCACCGGTATTTTTAGGAGAAGATAACACTGAATAGCTAAAACATAAACCGAATTTAGATATGTTCTATATTGTTGTGGGGGATTCATATTTACCTTGAAACTGTTTGCTTTTGGCTCTACAAATGTTTACAAATTCTTAGAGCCTCTTCGGCTCTGGCTCCAGGGTGTAAACAGCACAAGTGCAAGTTTAGCGACTCTAACGAAGCTGAAAAACCTAAATAAAACTGGAAAACGGTCTACGTTTCGAGGATCAAATCTGTCCCCGTCGTCAAGAACAAACAAATCTAAAAATTAAAATGGTTAGTAAATGTAAATAACAGTAAAGAGCTATCGCAAAATTTGTCAAGTTTTGAATAGACTTTGACAAGATGGCAATAATAATATCATATCGTATAATTACTGGTTAGTGGTCTATTTAGGTAAGTGTAATATTGAGGTGATATTTGGTATTATGCGTTTAGGAAGAAATCAATGATTTTTGTTAAAAGGTTTAGTTAATTTAAAAAAAAACCTGATTTATCTAAAACCAAAACAAGTGCTCATAATTTAATTAGTCAGCTTCCTGGTGTAAAGAGGATTGCTAAGGAGGCCCGAATCACCTTAGACAGTTAAAAATTATTTTTTCCTGATGATGTTATTCATGAAATTGTATATTTTACCAACAAAAAACTTACCCAATTACGGGAGTCCTACCAGCGTTTACCAACAGATTTTATTAAAATGCACGCATTCTTCGGTGGGCGTTAGGAAAAGCCAATATGTCAATACAACTGATCTATGGAGTACTGTTGATACAGCACCTGACTATTTTTCTGCCGTTTTGTCTCAAAGAAGATTTTATTTACTAATGCGAAGTTTAAGGTTTGACGATTCAACAACAAGCAAAGAAAGAGCAAAGTATGACAATTTAGCACCCCTTCGAATAATATTTGAAGAATTTGTTAGAAGATGCTCCGATAATTACAATGTTGGAGAGTACGTTTTCGTGGAAAATGCCGCTTCAGACGGTATATTGCAAATAAGCCAGCAAAATACGGTATAAAAATTTACAACCTTATAACGTTGGTGATGTTAACGATACATAACCCTACTAGGCAAACCTTAACTTACGTGTAATTTGGGCCTAGGCACGGCAGCTCGTGTGTCGCTATGGCATGAAGATCAAGGGGTCGTTAGTGGATAATATTGCAGTTGTTTAGACGAACCTGATGCTGACAATACAGACTGGAATCAGGAGCAGCTCTCAACTTCAAAATATAAGTTCACACAAGCAATTAAGATCTGATATAGGCGCCATCCGCAGTGAATTAAAAGGACACCGTACTCTATTCTGAAGCTGAGATAAGCTCTGCGGAAAGTTCTTACTGCTGATCTCGTTAAGGATATGTCAAAATAAAAGATATTCAAATACACTATTTACATTCAATTCAAAAAAATATATATATTTACATCACCCTATGAACTGGTACCTACTAAAAATATTGACTCCTTTTACTCTCTAATTGGCCAATTTTAGCGCAGATAAACTAACTCAATAACTCACTAACTTTGCAGTGTTAAGATACTAAAACTAAACCTTATCAGAGACTACAAAAATTATATATGTTTGAATGTTACTATTTTATATTGTCTACGTGGTGAATGCAAATAGTAATAATAAACAATCTCACCAAATACTTCCTCGGTGGAGATCCCATGACCTAAACTGTACGGTCAACTGCTTCTATACTCTTATACAAGCCGGGCTTCATTACGACTAATTGATTCTAGCATTCACTCCAGAGAGAGATTAACTCCCCAGATTCACTCTTCATATATAGTACTTTAACTAATCATAATACTGATAATAATGATTACAATAACCATAATCATAAGAATACTAAGAATATTCATAAGAGTAACATAAGAGGCTGAAAAAAAGAACAGTTACTCACTAACTAAACACGTGGCTTCATCATGGAATGTTGCAATTGAGGCGTTGATTTCAAAAACAGCATATGTTCAAAATTATCAAATTCAAGATATTAGTGGCATCTACTAGAGTTTCTTGCAAGTTATTTGATGGTCCAGGCAGTTCCGGCATAAACCATTTATGTGCCGCTTTAAAACGCTCTAAAGTCTAGCCAATTCAGCAAAAACAACATATGTCCAGGTCGTTTCTATTAAAAACAGCATTTGTCCATTATATATTATTTTTTGCTTCTGGTAAAAATATCACATGTCCCTTTGATTCTGATAAAAACGACACAGGTCCAACTGTTTTTTATATTTTTCTACTGGAAAAAAATGGGTAGGCCAAACAATAATTGGTATGTAAATACCATTAGGCCCCTAAAATATTTATTAATGATAATTTAGCTAGTAAGTTGAATGTGCATCAAGATAAACTGTTTTTTTTTTCAATTTTCTCAAAACTGAATTTTGGCACTTATGCTGTTTTTTAAATCAACGCCTCAATTTCAGATAACTAAATTGAATCAAAAATACAATTTAAAATATATTCTTTCAAGTACAACACGATAATTACTCATAAAACTATTTACTTGATCAGTGTTGAAAACAGGCCAACTTTTAAAATTCAAATTTGGGTTAAATAACCAGTTGGACCTGAATCGGTTTTTGCTACTGGCCTTACAGAGAGCCTAGTGAAAAGTGATCATAAAATCACTGAATTCTACCAAGCTTCGCTCGATTTTCAGATAGAAAACTAGTTTTTATAAGGCTTTTTGTGTCCTTAACTCTTTTGTTGGCACAATCTCAGTGAGAATTTATTTGACAGACCATTGTTCCACGTGAAGCACGTACATCCAAGATACTATAGACACTGACCTTCAAAAATCCCTATTTTATAAAATTTGAAGCCTACCCAAACATACAACCCTGATAATAATTTGATATTTAACCTCCGAACGGAACATTATTCCATACTTATACGTTGATAAATTAATTACATTATTACAATTAAAACTCTGTACCAAATAATATCTACTCGACATCTGCGCACTCCTCGCTAATCGTACCTCTATTCGCTATGTGCGTTACACGACGCGACATCTGGTGGTACAAAATGTGGCGAATTTCTTAGATACGCAAGTACATCGGAACCGATTTAAAATTCAAGAAAAATTGTTGATTTTAGTGCAATATAATTAGTTCTGCAGATAATACGTTGTCATATGAGAATATTTATTGTATTCGGCATAAAACGAAAACTTCGTAGGTTATGAAAGCGTAAACATGAGAATATCATAATAATAAAAATAGCATTGTGAAATTGATACGATTAAAAATTCGATTCATGAAGTTTTACTGAAATTACTTTAGAATGAATGAAGACGATTTAGAATAATTTATTTTTTCAATCTGGAAATTGATAGACAAACTGAAATTAAGTTATTAAATATATTTTTCGAGATTATTAGTGCTGTCCATTGCACTAATCATAAGAACCGGCTTCGAAAATATATCGCACAGGTTATGATACTTACCCTTGTTGGTTCTGGTGTCATATGAGCACCGTCGATTTTGAAGCATTTTTTGGGTTCTATGGAAAGAATACATCAAATGGGACACATTAACGCAAAAAAAAAATGCGGATGAAGCACATTTTCTTTGAAAATTTAAATTTAAATTTAACGTACATTTTTTCCTAATAAACACAATTCCAGTACACTTTGTCCTAAGGTATGATCGCAGAAGGTTAATAATAACATAATATACAGCTTCTTTTCATACAAATTGCAAATAAAACTGTTTTTTGCACTTTAAAACCATAATATGATAAACGTCAACATGTCTATTTCTTAAAACATTATTATATAGGTTGGCTTAGCACGGCTCAGCTGGCTGTTGTATGGGTAGATGTTGCCAAGTGTAATTTCTATTTGGTTCAAAAATATAAGACCCTCGTGTTGAATATGTTTCAAAAGTACTGTGGGACGAAAACTTCTTATAAATAATGATTCTTAATGGCTTTGTTTAATAAAATATCAATAATTCGAATATATGATTTACTAGAATTAGATGTTACGCTAGAAGGAGGTCACTTTTAATAATAAGTCATATAAACTAATTCATTTAGTTTATTGAAATAGATACAATTTTAAAAGATCATTTGGATTAGTTTAAGAGAGTATCACGCGTAGTGCGTTTGTTTTGTTACTTTGAATTAATTTTGTTTTTGTGATGGGCGGGTTTGGTCAAGCTCGTAGCGCGCTCGCCTCTATGCGCTTCTTTGGCTAATTAAAGTTAGTTTCGATTATTTTTGCTTAATCTGGAATACGTTAATTAGTGTTAGTTTTGGTTAGTTTAGGTTAGTATGGGTTAGTTTTGGTTAGTCTGGGTTGGTTTTGCTTAGTTTATGATAGCGAAGAGAAAAGGTCGCGTAGCGCGCTATTATTTTTATTTTGGTTAATTAGGGTTAGTCTGGGTTAGCTTGCGTTGGTTTTGGTTAGTTCGGGTTAGTTTTGGTTATTATGGGTTAGTTTTGGTTAGTCTGGGTTGGTTTTGTTTAGTTTGGAATATACTTTGGTTACATAGGGTTAGTCTGGGTTAGTTTTGGTAAGTATGTGTTAGTATGGGTTGGTTTTGCTTAGTTTGGGATTGGGAATAGACAAGTGCGCGTAGCGCGTTTGTCACTTTACTCTGGTTAATTAGGGTTAGTTTTGGTTAGTTTGGATTAGCTTTGGTTAGTATGTGTTGGTTTTGGTCAGCCTGGGTTAGATTTGCTTGTTTTGGGATAGCGAAGAGAAAAGCGCGCATAGCGCACTTGTCTCTTTACTTTGGTTAATTAGGGTTAGTCTGGGTTAGTTTTGGTTAGTATGGGTTTCTTTTGGTTAGTCTGGGTTAGCTTGGGTTAGTTTTTGTTGGTTTGGGTAAGTTTTGGTTAGTTTTGGTTAGGCTCGGTTTGTTTTGCTTACATTGGAATAGGTTAATAGGTTAAATGGTTAATTCTGGTTAGTTTGGGGTAGTTTTGGTTAGTTTGTATTAGTCTGGGTTGGTTTTGGTTAGTTTGGGTTAGTGCTGGCTAATTTGGGTTAGTGTTGGTTATTTTGGGTTAGCTGTGGTTGATTTACTAACAAGCGTGCGTAGCGCGCTTGTCTTTTAAAATTATTTCATTTTATGACAAATATACTTGATCTAGGGCATTTACTGGGTAATGAACAAATTGAGTCGACAGTGTACCGTAAGTAAACTTTTATTACTTATATATATACATGTATGGCTAAATAGCCAGGGTTAGTTTTGCTTAGTATGGGTTACTTTTGGTCAATCTGGGTTAGTTTACGTTATTCTGGACTAGTTTTGGTTAGCTTGGGTTACTTTGCATTAGTCTGAATTAGTTTTGGTTAGTTTGGGTTAGTTAACAGACAAATGGGAGCCTATTTTGTTAGTCTGAGGCATATAAGGAACAAGCGCGCGGTGTGCGCATGTTTAGTTACTTTCACAAGTTGTTATTCTACTTTATGAAACATGCTCCTGGACTTGGCAATTTGCTTACTTGAAAATCAAGAAGGTTAGCCAAGTCTGACAACATTGCAAGTAAATTGTCATCATTTCGCATTTAAATGTCACTAAACAGCCTTATTTCCGAAATTCCTCTTTCAATTTTTGGCGTCAAAAGTGCTTCATCCGTAATCTTTCCATTGACCCCAAAAAAATCTTTAAAATCGACAGTGCTTATATGACACCAGACCCTTTTCGATGTATTCCACGTGTATATTTGTATAGTAGCTGAATAAAGTTCCAAATTTCTCCGACTCGCGCGCACGATCGTTCGTCATTTCCCCCACTTTCCTTTCCAATTTCGGGAAACAACTCGCCGTTGACCAGACGTCGACTTTACGATGGGCTGTAAAATCGATCGCTTCCTTGGTTCCGAGTAAAATTAATGCAATGTAACTTAAATTGACGCAATCTTTAAAATAGAAACCTGAAGTATTAAAGCAGTTCACCGCAACTATTGTACATGACAAAATTACTAATACTAATAAACAATACAGCAACTGTGAAGTAAAATAGACTTGTGTTAAACTCTTTACGAAAGGATGCCTATCTGATATCAGGATATCGCGCGCAGATAATGGTATTAAAGTTTGGTATTTTAAGTAATCAGAACGTAGCGAACGACAGTACACCGTTACACAGCCTAAAAAAAATCGTACACGGTAGTTAAATCATTCACCATGAATCTCAACTGTTCTGTCTCAATTTTATCAGATAACGTAAGAAATAACTCCCAGTCTACTAGGTACGCTGAAAACTAATAAAACACACATAAAAGAATTCATTCATTTGAAATTAATTGACACATTCTTCCGCCAGAACTGCCAGTTAAAACTAAGGCTGCACCGCCCATTAAAAAGTATTTTAATTTGGATGATAATTATTAGGTAGAAAAGGTATTAAGCCAATCAGGAATTAAAGAAACTAAGATATACCACCGAATTAAAGATAGTTAAGTCGTAATCTGACTAAATTGTACCAAGGAGTAGGTTAGAGCCCATCCAAAAACAAGTAAGGCAGATACGCTAAGGTAAAAGTTGTAAGAAACATACTTCGGTTGTACCAGC